>VZTE01005755.1:674322-741169 GCA_013397775.1 Eulacestoma nigropectus
CGCCCCTCTCGCCCCTGCGGTTGGAGATGTGGGGGCGGCACGCTCGGGAGAGCCGCGGACCGCAGGGTGGAGGCTCGCTGCCCCACACGGAGCCACTGAAGACACCTGAGTACGCCCGGGGTGAGCCTGTGTGGCAGCACGGCTGCCTCACCTCGTGTCTGGGGATGCTCGGGATCGACCTAGGTACCGGCACATGCTCCCTGATCTGTTGCGGGACAGCTGGTGGGGGTTACCCCAAGTCCTAAGCCCGTGAATTAACTCCGGGCATCCTCCTCGTCTCCCAGAGCTCTAGCTGCTCCCCGTGCATGGAGGAGCTGATGGCTGTTTGGGGATTGACTGGGCCATATATCACTCCGTTTCTAAACTCAGCTCCCCGTTCCTAAACTCAGCGCCCCATTCCTGAACGCAGCCCCTTGCCCTGCTGCCCACCTGCTCCATCACACATATTCACGAGTGGTGGGTGCACATATCCCCTGATGTCAAGGGATTTACAGCTGATGCTGAATGCAAGCGCTGTGGTAATGGGAACACAGGACATTTGCTAGCTCAGGTTGTCTTTGTGCTTTGGCACACCAGCTCCACGGGATGAGTGGCCATTAGGGCTGGAGTGAGCCACTGCTCCCTCTCCCCAGACCACTCCAGGCCTGCTGCCAAGGGTCTGACAGAGGGGACATGGCAGGAGAGCTCCTCTGGTATTTGCACAGCACTTCATCCCCTGCACATGTTCCCCCTGCAGACATGTGGGCACAGACTGGGTTGGGCAGTCCCAACACACCCTATTCCCGGCACTGGCCCACAGGGTAGGCATCTTTTGGGATGAGTGGCACTGCCAGGACAGTGCTTGGGTTTCCCCATCACAGTGCTTCAACCTCCTTCAGTCCAGCAAGCTGCCCAGTGATGCCAGGATTGTCCATGGTATTTGTACTTCTTTCTCCCAGGGACTGATGGCGGCTTCTCCCTCCTCAATACTGTGCCAAATGGATATAGGCAGGTAGGAGGAAATGCAGCAACAGGCTGAAGAAGAACTCAACTGCCACCACAGCCCCATAAAGGGGCACAGAAAGACAGGAGCTGGCCCAGTGCCATCATCACAGGACTGTATGGATGCAGAGAGGACTCCTGCCACCTCCAGGCACTGGGAGAGTGCTGTGGTTCACAGCAGTCTGAGGCATTGCTTTTTTGCATCACAAAACCCAGCTTTGCTCAAAGTTTGGGTTTTGCTCAGATGCAAGACCCAGGGAAGCTATAGGATATGGGAAACAGGCAAAGAAGGAAAAAATATTCAGTGGTGAAATCAGGTTCCTCAGTTCCTGCATCTGTGCATTTCCCATGACAGAAGTTACCCCAGAACGATGTTTGCCATGTGAGCTGGGCATCCTCAGAGGTGCCCTTCCCTCCATGCCTGTGTGCAAGGCCAGGTGCCAGTCAGGTGCTGTCCCTGCAGTATCTCTCTAAAGCTTTGAAACTGAAGCACCTATTACCTGTCTCCCTGAAGTCACCTAATACAGGCTGGGGTTATGCTCAAACAGGGAAGCAGCGAATTGCAAATATGCTGCTTTTTGAGGTGGGGGGCAAGGGGAACCATCACACCCTTGACCTCTTCAGGAGAAAAACTACAGGCCAGTGCTTAGGGTACCAGACTTGGATTAGAGATAGATGTTCAGTTCCTTTGTCACCTGCAGATGCCCTGAGTATGTAGGAGAAGATTAAGCCCAAGCTCAGGTTTTTGAATGCCAAAATCCTCTGCAAAGTCATGGGGAACCATTACAATAGAGTTAGACACCTCAGTCCCCCAGAGGAATTTGCCTTGGATTTTTCAGATTTTCCTACCTCCCCCAGAGATAAATGTTAGCTTTGCTTATAAGCACAGATGAACCATGAACCAGTTCAGCTGTAAAATGAAGGTGAAATTTTGTCCTTGCTTCTTAAATGCCTGTTCACTGTGGCAGATGAAGTGGGATGCGGGCACTGCTGTCCAGTTAGACCCCTGAGTTCAGTTCAAAGTGACAATTCAAGTGCTACTTTTTGTCATGTTCCAACTTTATCATTTGATTGGGCAAAATGGGACACATTATTTTGGTTATTCTGCTTCCCAGTCTGTGTCATGGGGGCCATCTGGCTGTACTGCCCTTGGCCAAGCAGATCCAGCCTGTTCAAGGGCTTGTTTTGTTTCTCATTCTGGCCCCAGAGTTTGTGCTCTCCTTTCACCTACTGCTGCATGGTGATTAGTGATGATTTTGGTGCTAGAAGAACAAATATATCAAGAAAAAAGAAGATTATCTGCCATCTTGTCTTTCAGTAGCATTGCAAGGACCTGGTGAACCATGCTGTTATGTCCCTAAGGAAAAGACCTTTTTTTTCTGCTGAAGTAAAAGTATTTTTTCAATTTTCTCTCATATTACTTATTTTCTGGTGTGTGTTTCCACATGATTTCCAAAATCTTTTTTCCTGTTCAATTTTATTTGGATTTGATAAACTGGCAAGTGGCCACAAAGGATGGCAGATTGTAGAGGGAGTTCTCTGACCCCTTGTGGTTTGATACATCTGATAACCTCTGGGGAGCTGTGTCTGCCCAGGAGGGCAAGGCAACTGCCTCTCAAGCTCCTCCCCTTTGCAGCTCAAATATTTTAATATATTTCATATGTACTTAATAATTTGTTTATTTATTTGTATATTTTATTAAAATACATTGTTCCTTCAATTTGGGAATAGCTCCAATATTTTACTATTTCTTTGTGTGTCTGTTTGTTTTATGTCATTCTTCTAAGGAATTTGGGGAAGGAAAGAAGTTAATTTTTCACCCCTTTTGGTTCTAACCTGTTCAGCCAGGCCAAGTACCACCACAACTCCAGTTGTCAGATCAGCATAGTGGATCTGACAGTGCCATCTCTTTTCACTGCCTCCCTCTTCCCTGGTGGCCATGGATTCAGGAGACCCACATTATCCACACGTCCCATGTCTCTTATACCCCGCCACGGAAAACAAACACTTCTCATGGATATCCCAAGCACTTTGGTGAGCTACATGGGAAGGGAGAAGCATTTCCAGGTGCCACCATGGCTTGGTCCTTAGCAGCCCCCTGCATCACTCAGCATCCCTGCACCATCCCAAACACCTGCTGGCTGGGGAGCTCTGAGCAATTGTTACTGACAGACCTGGGGCCAGACCCCTGAGGCCCTGCAGCAGGGATGTGGCCATCCCAAACCACGAGCGCACCCGAGTATTGATGCTCGCTACATTTGCAGCCAGCCATGCATGTAATCCCACAGATTCCAAATGCTGCAAGCAAACAAATAATTGTCCCGCTCCGTCTGACACTGCGGCAACCCCAAATGCCTGCACACAATTCCACTTCTTGCTGTCGCTGCTGCTTTTAACAGTGGCTGATGGGCAGCCAGGGGGTTCCAGCCCCATTAACACCACCTCTAGGGATGGCACAAATAGCTGCCCTGCAATGCGGAGACCACAGCAAGAGCTGAATCAAGAAATTAGAATACACTGCTTAGAAACTTCCACCCAGGCAAATTTAGTAAATAAAAGACACAAAGCCTTTAACATGAAAGATGTCCTTACCATACCTCAGGTGGAGAATACCCTATCTTTTCTTGATAGTCACAGGCTTTATGTGCCCTGCAGAGACACGTCTCCCCATTCTCACCATCCCCAAAGGACTTCCAGCTACTGGGCAGAGGCAGATCCTCTTGCAGTACTGGAGCATGACTTTCTAAACCACATCTGCAGAAGGTTTTTAAGTAATCTTGTAACCTGGCAGCCAGTAAATTCAGTGGTTTGGGGAGCCCTAAAGAAACCCATCCTGCTAAATAATTAGCCACTCTTAAGATTTCTACAGCGACAACTGTGCATATTTATCAGATCGCCTCTGATACACATTTCATAGGCAGCATTGTATTTGGAGAGAGCAGAAATATCTCTGCACATCTGTTTTTCCAGTTCTGCCAAAGAGCTTTCATTTTTCTCTAATAACTTGACCTCCTTGGTTTCTGGCAGAAGACAGCTAAGCAGAGCACTCACTCTCTGGATTCGCTCCAGTATGGGATGAGGTCAGGACAACAAAAAAAAAAAACAGCTGGATGGCTATGAAGCAGTGGGAAGAACCAGGGCAGGGACCAGGGCTTTCTTTTTCCTTCCCTTTTATATCCAATGGGATTTCGTTTCTGGGCGTGTTTATTCCCCAGGCGGACAGTATCACCAAAGCAGTATTTCCTGCAAGCCACTGTTGTGGGGAGCCTCCTCCAGCAAGCTGACCGTGCCCAGGGTGCACTTATAAATAGCACAGCCAGCTAATTCCTCCTCTGGTCGGCTGTCAGGAAATGTGAGGCACAGGTCCTAGGGGTTTCCACTGAGATATTGCATCTCCCATATATATTCATCTCGATTTTGGCAGGGTGAGGTTCATACCCCCTACTCCCACTTTATTTTTCCGTTTCATCACATTCTCATTACTCTACTCAGGGCTTTTTGCGCTGGGGGCTTTCACCTTGCATTTTTCATTCAGTCTGCTTTCTTTTTTTCTGATATTCAATTAAATCATCTTAAAGCAGCAAGCAGAAAAAATGCCAGTGGGGTGGGAAGAAGGTGGAAAAGAGAGGAGGGATGAGGAAATGGAAAATGGGGAGAAGATATGCCAAGCACGAGAGAGACAGAAAAGCAGTCTGCACATGTTCCTCTGTTGGGATAGTTTTTCTCTCCCTGATCTCACTTTCTCCATAGCCAGAAATTCCACCTCAGGATTTGCCAAGGAGAAAATGTAGCATTTCTCTGCTGGGCCACAAAGCAAGTGTGAAATATTCTGTTTTAATCATTTACAGAACAAAAGGAACACAACAGTCACCGTCTGATTCATATCTGCTGAAATCCAGCAGCCAAAGCTATGGGAGAGACAGACGAACAAAGGAAAGGAAGAGAAGGTGTGGGTTTGGTTTTGTTTTTTTTCTTCTGGTTAGTCACTGTGGACCTAAGGAAAGACAAGAAGGACCACATCGGATTATTGCAAGGTTTAAGAGCTCCAAGTGTCCTCTCCAGTAGATGACTGCAGAGAAAATGCATAGAACATTACAAGTGCTGTTTCCTCTAGTACGTGATCCCGCTTGCCTTCCTGAGCCAAAAGTTTTAGCTGCATCATCAAGTTTGAGAGCCCTTCATAGACCTTTCTCCCATGATGTTTTCTAATCACTTTTTGAGCCCATTCATACTTTTGGCACCCTGGACATTCTGTGGCAGCAAGCTGCACAATGGAACTGTGTGCTGAGTGAAGACATATTTCCTTCGGGTGGTTTTAAGCCTTTCCCTGTTTCACAGAACCTCAGACTGGTTGATGTCAGAAGGGGCTCTGCAGGTCATCTGGTCCAACCACCCTGCTCAGGCAGGACCACCTAGAGCCTGTTTCCCAGGACCACATCCAGATGGCTTTGGAATAACTCCAAGGATGGAAAGTCCACAACCTCCCTGAGAAACATGTGCCAGTGCTTGGTCACCCCCAAAGAAAAAACCTGTTTCCTGATATTCAGAGGGAACCTCCTGTGTTTCTGTTTGTGCCCATTGCCTTTGGTCCTGGCACTGGGCACAACTGAAAAGAGTCTGATTACAACCCCTTTACAACCTCCCTACAGGTATTTATACACATTGATGAGATCCCCCAGAGCCATTCCTTCTCTGTACTGAAGACACCCAGCTCTCTCAGCCTTTTCTCACAGGAGAGGTGCCACAATCCCTTCATCATCCTTGTGGCCCTTTGCTGGACTTTGCCAATTATGTCCATGTCTCTCTTGCACTTATTTACTTCTACGCCATTCATAATTCTTGTACTTCTACTGTACCTTCCTTCAAGCATCTCTTTTCCACCCAATTCAGCTGTAGTTTCCTCAGAGTCTGCTTTCATAGAAGCTGCTCTCTCTCTCAGTCACTTTTGCCTCCCTTGCCTGGTACTTCTCCAGGGAATGTCAGAAATGTTCTTACTGCACAAGGTACAGGTGAGCCATGCACCGACTTATGCAGCAGCAGACCACTGAGAGGTTTTCAAAGGTCGAGCATGGCAAAGCAGAGCACAAATCTTTAAGACGAAGAGAGAAAGAAGAGTTAGGAAGTATTTCCCAGTCATGGTTAATTCCATCACTGGAAGCTTTGGAATCACTAAAATTTTTGCAAACATATAGAAAAGGAGAGTATGAGTAAACATCCAACACAGATTCAGCAAGAACAGAGCTGTCAGACTCATCTGACCTGCTGCAATGAGGTGACAAACCTGGTAGATGAACAAGAAGGTGCAGATGCTGTATGTGTCGGTGTGTAAGTGTGGCTTGTGGTACTGTGTCATACGGTGTCACCATACGCAAGATAGGAACACACAGGCTACAATAAAATGTGAAAAGGTAGATGCGTGACTGGTTGAAACTTTTCTTAGAGGTTAGTTATTCATGGTATGATGTGATGCAAAAAACCTCTCATGAGTCTGGTCCTGATCAGCATTTCCACAAATAATGCAAAATCCAAGCACAGCTTTTTACCTTTGCAGTTGACAGCAAGCTGGGACAAGCTGACAGAAAACCAGACACAGGACTAGAGGTCAAGGAAGACATGATGAGCAGGAAGAAAGGGATACGCTCCACTGATCCTCCACTGGATGTCCCCTTCAGCCTCTGCAGAGTGGGCAAGAAACTCTGTTTGACCCATGGAAGGCCTTTTTCCTGTTTATGCCTGCCTTTGGCTTAAATTACAGAAATCTAATTAGACACTGAGGAAACCTTTCCAGTGCAGCAAAGTGCTGGGCTGAGCTGCCTGGGAAAGCTGCTAGGATGAGTTGGTCCTGCACACAGGGTGATGGGTGAACAGGAGCCACTATCCCTGCCTCCAGGCAGAAGTGGGGTGTATCTGTCTTCCTGAAGTCCTGCTCAGACCTGCCTTTCTGTGATTTTTATCCTGATGATGCTTTATTGCAGTATTGATGTTTTGTCTCAGAATGTTGTTATTATAATACTCCTTTATCTGCTGCTCCTCTACTAATAACTCCTGTTGTTCAGGTGGCTGGTTTGACCAGGGCTGAGTATTTTTGACCTGGTATTCTTTGGCTACACAATCACTTCACAGCATAAATCCAAGGTGCTACTGGGATGGTCTTGTCCTCTCCCCCTCCAACCTGTGTTTGGTCTTACTGCCTGTCTTGCCTGGCACTGCAAACCAGACAGCTGTGCCTAACTTGGGTCAGGGGACTGATCCAGCTGAAAACTCACCAGCTGGGAGGAAGGCAAGAGGAGAGATCATATTTCCATTACTTGTTCTGCTATCTCATATCCTTTGTCTGTCTTGTCCTTGGATGGAGTAATCATGTCTTGTGCTATGTTTGGAAAGCAGAGTGGAATTGTAAGGTGATATAAGCACTGGTTTGGATAATCTTTTCCAGACTCAGGGATGTCTAAGTTGCTGTGCAGAGAAAAAGTGGTATCCGAGGAGTTCCTCCTAAAATCGACCACAACTTGTTATTTGGGAGAGGGAGCTTTTTCTTTGTCACTAAATACTGAGACCTAGAGAGTTTGCCAAGGTTAGGAGAGGTGGGCACATGCCACTGAGGAAAGACTCTGTTCAAGGGATAAGACAAGGAAAACCAAGAATATAAAAGGAGCTGGTCTAAGTTCTGTCACAGAAAATGCATTTTGAAGTTATTTGACGTGTTTTAACCACAATCAGGTAATGAATGAGGCAGCCAAAGGAAGGCTCTTGGCTTTATTCCCATTCCCTGTTAAGACACTCCTCTGGGTGAATGCATGTCAGAGCAGTCTCTATCCTGACACCAAGTGGGGAGAGCTCACACGGACAACTTTAAAATGTGATCAAGTGTATATCTTCACTGGCAGTGAGGACAACCACTTGATGTGCCACCCATTCCAGAACCAGTGAGGCATCATACAGTTTCTAAGCATTTTTGTATTTCTAGGAAATTTTTTCAATAACCTGTCTCCTAGCAGCAGAAATATACATTGGAGATGGTTATACTTGATAAAAACCACTTTCTGGGCTTCTGCAGTTTTACCCTCCTATCCCAAGTTTCCAACAGTGCCGTACATGGTGAGTATCCAGTGGGTGCATGTGGATCATCTTTACCGGGGTCAAAGTGGGTTTCAAGAGCGGCAGGGTAGTCACAGAATCATAGGTAGGTTGAGGTTAGCAGGCACTTCTGGAGTTCATCTAGTCCAATCCCCTGCTCAAGCAGGTCCACCTACAGCCCATTTCCCAGGTCTGTGTCTAGAGAGATTTTGAATATCTCCAAGTATGGAGAATTTCTTACCCTGAAAATGAAGAGGACCATGCCTTTTCCTTGTGAGGAAGGTGGTCATGTCAAGTTGGTGCACATTGCAGTGTGCTGGGGTGGTCCCACCATGCTGCCACAGAGCAAGGCAGGGTACCCAGTCCTGAGACTGGCATATCGCCCAGCACATCTTATTCACACTTTCCAGCATGTTCTTCTCAGGAGAGATTGGGGGCTGGTCAGTTCTGGACTCCTCAGTACGAGAGAGATGTGGAGCTCCTGGAACAGACACAGTGGAGGGCTACAAAGAGGATTAAGGGACTGGAGCACCTCTCTTGCAGGGATTGGCTGAGAGCCTGTTCAACCTCATGAAGAAATGACTGAGATGTGACCTTATCAATGTCTATGACTATCTGAAGAGAGGGTGTCAAGAGGATGGACCCAGGCTCTTTTCAGTGGAGCCAAGCAATAGAACAAGCAGCAATAGGCAGAAACTGATGCACAGGAAGTTCCACCTAAATATGAGGAAAAACTTCCTCACTGTGTGGGTGACCAAGCACTGGAAAAGACCACCCAGAGAGACTGAGGGGTCTCCTTCACTGCAGATATTTTGGAACTATCTGGATGCAACTCTGTGCAATTGATGGTGCTTGAGCAAGGAGGTTGGACCGGATGACCCCATTGCGGTCCCTTCCAACCTTACCCATTTTGTGATTCTGTGATTTTCCCCTTTCCATGCACATCAGACATCCAGTGCTGGGTGGCCAGAAGCCCTCCTTCAGAAGCTCCCCATCCTGCAGCTCAAGCCCCGACCCCACCCTACCTAGAACATCTCTAACTCATTCTGAGAATCACTCCTCTTTTGACCCTGACCCTGGGATTCAGGGGAGATCACTGCCAGATGAGGTTCCCCCATGGATTCAGCCTCTGAAGCCTTCAGCTTCCCTTGCCCGTTTGAGGTGGTTTTCTCTCCGAGTGTCTTACTCTTCACTCTTGCTTGCACATCTCTGTTTCTGCCTCCCAGGTGAAGAAAAATCCCTCATCATTTTGCAAGGTGCCAGAAAGTCACAGAAACTCCAGTACCAGCTCCTGGCTAAGCCTCAAACCCCCAGCCAAGAAACAACAGCATCCTATCGTGCTCTGCACTGGAAAGGTAACAGCTTCTCTGCCAGGGGAAAAAACCCTGCATCAATTTAACACAGAAAGGTATCAAATACATCTAGTGTCAAGCTGTTCTATCCCTCTGATGGATGGCGTTCAAAAACAGCACAGAAAGGAGGCACTGGTGGTGATAAATTTTAAAGCGTTCAGCAGCTGCCCTGTTGTTTAAGTCATCTCCTAATTACTCAACATAGAAAAAACAAGGAGAGGAAAATGTGTCATGCATGGACTTACCCAGCTGATCCAGAGCAAAGAGGGCTGGGACACCGTCGGAGAGCTCATTGTCTGAGGGAAGAAGAACAAATGCTCGGGAAGTCAGCTGGAGAGGTAGATGAGGACAGGTGGGGTGCTGTTTTAATCACACTGCAGATAAGCCCCTACTCCGATTGCTTCCAGTTTACCCTGACAGCTTTCATGTGCATGTTGCAGGTTTTCTTTTAATTCAGCTGTTACTGAAAAACCTCAGAACCATCTCAAGACAGAGACTTGTCAGGATGAACCCTGAAGAGCAGAAGCCCCACTGCCCCATCTACACCCTCCCTGGGATCCCCAGTAGCACTCCCCTTTTTGTCCATACCACAGCTCTTCACTCCCTTTCTTCAATTTACCCGGTGCTCAGGACATGGCCAGGAGCACCCTGCCTGCAGCCAAGTTTTCCTGTGTGCTACAGTCTCCTCTAACAACAGCAGCTGGAGAAGGTTTAACCAGTGGGAGCAAGAATTATTCAGAGGCTGACCAAACCTTTGAATCATCTGATAACAGCACTGCAGTAACTCAGTGCCTGTGACAAGTTAGACCACGGGCTCTGGTAATCCCTGAGCTGGTGGCATTTCTCATCAAAAACTTGCAGGGGTTTATTTTGTATCCCATAAATGAGCCCACCCACTCTTGTCTGCTCCCAGCTGCAGAGCACAACACACACAGATCTCTCACTGCCAGTAAGATCCTCAACCACACAGGAACATGTGACCAAGCGTTGAATTCCATTTATGCCTTGTAGTTGGTGGGGATTTTGCTATTTTCAAACATTTCTTGCAATGTTAAAAGTGCTGCTAAATTGAAAAACGCAATGCAAATTAAAAAAAAAAATGCAGATGGTGGGGGATTTTGTGGTTTGTTTTTTTTTTTTCCTTTACGATTCATGGCATTTTTCCAATGAATGGGCTTGACTTAAAAAAACTGTTGGTCTGGAATCTGTGGATCCCTGTATTCCTAGGGGTTCCAGGAGGGCATTTAAGAGGGGCAGGTGCATGATGCCCTACAGCAATCCATACCTGTGCCCTTTCTAAGAGATCTTGTCCCCTGTTATAAAATGCTCTTAGGCCCAACGGTTAGAAAAAGCTGTGAGCCACTAGTTTAGGATAGCAATGGGCTGCATACAAAACCAAAAGCCAATGTATATCCACATTCAACTGTTCAGCTGGTTTGGATTTTTATGAACTCCTGATGGCAGTGACTCTGCCATCCTCTACTTTACAGACACAAGCACAGTGCACTCCTGAGGTTAATGGGCATCTAACCAAACAGCTATAAACAATAACACAGACCATGCACATAGCAAAGACTTTTAAGAAATAACAGAAGCTGAGATTTTTCTAATGGGGAAAAAGACTGGACTGCAGCAAGCATCCCTGTGTTGGTCCCCTGGAGCCACCCTGGGCTGGGTACCTGCAGAAGCAACAGATGTTCTATTGTAAGGATGCTGCCCAGTGGTGCTTTCCTGGGGATATTGAACGCAGGGCTCAAAAGCATAGATCTACTTATGGGTTAAAAAGCATAAAGCTACTTATGTAATTCAGCTCTCACAGAAAAGGAGGCGATGCCTCTTCTTGGTTTGTCCCTTTCCCTTCCCCCAGCATCTGGGCAATCAGCAGGAAGCCAAGGGAAACAGATGGAGATAAGCGAGCACTTTACCAAAGCAAAGTGTTTCCGTTCCCAAGGTGCTGCCATCTGGAAGGCTGTGGGTTTATTTT
Organism: Eulacestoma nigropectus; assembly: GCA_013397775.1. Lineage (NCBI taxonomy): Eukaryota > Metazoa > Chordata > Aves > Passeriformes > Eulacestoma > Eulacestoma nigropectus. The sequence goes on from VZTE01005755.1 coordinate 685,717, forward strand.
GGTTTTAGTCTGGGGCACAGCACATCCCAGACAAAGAAGGAACTTTGCCCAGGGAGGGACAGCTTGTGCTGGCCCAGGGAACAGGGACCTCTGGTAACAACGATGACCTGGGGCTGAGCAAGGAGCACTTGTGGCTGCTCCTGCCAAATGTTCAAATGGGGATTAAAAAGCAAGTAAGAGCAGCTGACTGGAAATGAGGTAGAGATAAATTGATAGAAGAAATAGGACTGCTGGCTACTTCTCACTGCATCTGCCCCGAGTGCTTTCCTGAAACAGGCAATTTCTAGAGAGCAATCAACCCTAGCTTTGAGGTGGGACGTCTTGTGTCTGGCTAAGGTGGGCTGAAGCCTTGAACAGTCCTTGCACAGGGAGCCCCAGTCGGGGCAGCCCCCCTGTCATTGCCAGGACAGCATGTATCCTTGTAGCCATCCTAAATTATCCCACACAAATATGATTGAAGGGAATATTTTGTCAGTTCTCCTGTCACTCCTTCCCAACCATGGTCATCTCCTGAGTCCTACTTGTGGAGAGTGAGGGTGGTTACATCTAGCACAAGTGGCACATTAACCGGCCAAAAGATGAGTGTTGGGGCCTTTTTTCTCTCTTTTATTTTCTTTTCTTTTTTTCTTTTCAAGTCCTCTCCGAAGAAGGAAAACAAGCCACATACCAAATGCCTGTGTCAGTGTGACAGTTTGGGTCAGACCTTTCCCACCTTCATACCAAGTACTGCCTGGCTCTGGACATAGCCCAGCAAAAACCCTGGGACCACTGCAAGCACAGTGAATGGCAGCAGCACATTGGGAAGGCTCTCAGCACTTTCACTGGGTGGATTAAAAACCAGCAATCACATCCTACCTCCTTTCACACTGGAAAAGGGGTGGATCCCACCATGAGACAACCAGTTTGTTTCATCCAGCTTCCAGTTTTCACCAGGGTCCATCTCTGATCCGCAGCATCAAACATCTGCTTGCAATGCCTCCTGCTGCTCTCTCTGGGGAATAACCAAAAGATACTCTGAGCATCTGTCATGCTGCTAGACCATAGCCAGCTGCTGAGAAGCTCACGTCAGCAGAGGAAAATCTTGTCAATATTTCAGGAAAAAAAGAAAATTAATTAAGAAAAAATTGGGAAAAAACCCACATGGCTCAGAGGGAACTCTTTGACCAAGGAGTTGCTGACTCTACCACTCCTCAACTTATCACATCAACAAGCCTCCCTACTGCATCAAAAGGCCACCAACACTTGCACATCTTCCATTTTCTGTTATCAGTCTGACCAACACTTAGGAATTCCTGGTCCGTCATGACACTTGCAGGGATGGGGTTTTACTTCTGAGTGGGGTGATGTTTCATGAGGACATCTGTCAGGGATGTGTGTCTTGGCTTTACATGCCCAGCCATCAGGTCCTGGCAAGTGAGGGGAGTGGGCAGGCTTGCTGGCCCTTGTTCCCACATCCCAGCTCCTCTGTGGACGGGAGTTGCAGGCTGGAAGTTACAATCAGTTATACATTCCAATGCAATGCTACCACTGGCCACTTGGCTCTCACAGCTGCCCCAGCCCTGGAGCAGTGGCAGTGAGCCACCAGGGAAGGATGGGGATTATTGAGCAGTTAGCATGGGAGCTCTCCACCCTAAAAAGTTCCTTTCTGGTGTAGACACTAAATTATTTTCCTGACTATCCGTCATTCAGTGCAACCTACAGGTTTCTTGCACCTGGGAATCCTCATGGAGACCTTTTTCTTTCCTTGACTCCTTGAACCTGTGCATCTGGGCAATCCCAGATATGAGCAAAGACTGTGAGAATAACTCATGGAGAGCAGCCCTGCAAGGGACTTGGGGTTCTCAGGGATGAAAAGCTGGTCTTGAGCCAACAGCGTGTGCTTACAGCCCAGAAAGTCAACCTCATCCTGGGCTGCATCCAAAGCAGCATGGCCAGCAGGGTGAGGGAGGGGATTCTGCCTCTCTGCTCTGCCCTTGTGAGACCTCACCTGGACTGCTGCACCCACCTCTGGGGTCCTCAGCGCAAAAAGGACATGGACCTGTTGGAGTGAGTCAAAAGGAGGGCCATGAAGATGATCAGAGGACTGGAGCACCTCTCCTATGAAGACAGGCTGAGAAAGCTGGGGTTGCTCTGCCTGGAGAAGAGAAGGCTCCAGGGAGATGATATAGCACCTTCCAATACCTAAAGGTGGCTTACAAAAAGGGTTCAGATTAGATATTAGGAAGAAATTCTCTACTGTGAGGGTGATGAGGCACTGGAACAGGTTGCCCAGGGAAGTTGTGGATGCCTCATCCCTGGAAGTCTTCAAGGCCAGGCTGGATGGGGCTTTGAGCAATGTGGTCTAGTGGGTGGCACCCATGCCCACAGCAGGGGTACTGGAACTAGATGATCTTTAAGGTCCCTTCGAAACCAAGCAATTCTGTGATTCTATGGTTCTATCATCCCTGGTAGAGTAGCAACCAGGCATTTAATGCATCCCTAGGCCTTCAGGATTACATGGATTTGGAAGGGAATAGAGTCCTTCCGGTATCAGCAACCTCTAATTTATTAAGGAAGCATACAACAGTGTTGTGCTGCAACAAGTTTTTGCCTCTGTTGGAAGATGCTGAAAAGGAGGTGACAACAAGGATCTTCCCTAGCAGCGTCTGAGGTAAACCCAGACCCCAAATTGCAGCAATGAAGCTGATTTCATGATGAGGTGAGTCCCATAAGACCCGCCACATTGGCAGCTGATCATCTCTATTCAGCCTCTGAATTCCTTCGTCGTTATTTTTAGGAATTTTTTGTAATTTAATGTTTTCATGACCCTAATTCAGGGCATTCCTGGGAGGGACAGGCAGATAGCAATGGAGGGACACCATCACACCAGCACCATCTCCTTAGGAAATGAGGCCAAGAAAGAGATGGATGGGGCCCTGTCTCCACAGGGAAGCAAAGCATGGCTGAGCCATCCCACTGCACTTCTCACCACTGGTACCTCTCAGCTACCATCTTACCAAGGGGAGCTGCAGGAAGGGGCAGCAGCTCCATGCTGAGGTATTTGGCTCCCAGTGGCTCCCAGCATGGCGCAGCCCAAGCCCCTGCCTCAGCCCACTGCGAGGTCTCACCAGCATGAACCAGGAGTGTGCTGGTGCTTTCCTGACTGGCCAGACCTGCAAGAAGTCGTTTCACACGTTCTCTTGCTCAACACCCTAAATCAGTAGAATTAAATACTTGTCCATATGTGTTTGGTGAGCAGCAAGCAGGACAGGTCACTGCACGCACAGGCAGAGCTGGACTGGAGTTTTTTGATGTAGCAAATTCACCTGAATTGCAATTAAGAGGTACTGAGACTTCGGGCAAATTTTGGTTGACTATGTAATTAGTTTAAGCTGAAAGAGAAGGAAAAGAGTCCTGAGAAGAGCAGCAAGGCTCCCTTTAGACATTTAAAAAATGAAACTATTTTTCTTGTTCTTTCAAATGCTGGTTTTGGTTTGAAAGTGACCTAGTTCGCTTTTTCTTTTGTTTTTTTCTTATTTTTTCTTAAGTTATGAAAAGCAGTAAATAATCTCAAACCAGAATGTCTCATGCTATGCTTATGAAAAGAAATCAAAGAAGAAAAGAAACATTCTCTTTTAGGGGGTGATCCAAACCAAAAAGTATTTTCAATTTTTCCCTTCAGCCACTGAAATGAAAAACCTATTATTTGTACAGCTATGCTACTGAAAGGCATCCCTTCAATGTGTACTGCTGGCAATTTCTTCTTTCTACCTGCCAAGGGAGGAGTTTGTCTGCAAGTTCAATAAAAGTATAAGAGAGAAAGAACGAAAGGGCAATTTATCAGCGTAGCAAAGAAGATAAAATGGCTTTTCCATATTTACTTGTATCTCTGAAAGAAGGAACCTCACCTCTTTGCCTGCTGACCCACTCTGCTCAGAATCATATAGACATGAAATCATATAGACATAAGTCTTAAACTCTCATCACATAGAAGATTAATTGCAGATGTAAAACCTTCTGACTTCACTGGCACATAAGGTCTAACCTACATTAGAGAAAGCAAAGGCCAAAATTTATTTGGGTCAATAACGCCAGCAATGAGAAACACCCAGAAGATCATAAACCTCAGTCCTTGCTGTAGCTTTGGGGCATCCATCTCTTCCCTTCACAGCAGAACCTGCTATCAGCAGAGGCTGCTGGTGTTGGGTGTTCAGTGCCAGCATCAGAGATCAGAGATGGGTTTGTGGTCCCTGTCTCACCACAGAGCATGCACTGTGCCCACCGTCTACTGTGGCTGCCCAACAAGATGGGATGGGAGGGAAAGGGACGAGTGAAAACACAGGACAAACCTCACTCGCTGCATTTATATTCATGCAATACACCTCTTGCTAAAATGCAGAGCTGGAGAAGGAGACATCGCTGCTCAAGCTGGTGTCTCACCAGGGCTGGGATGACAGCTCCAGCTGCTTGAAGGGGTCAGCCTTGCTATGGTCAAAAATCAACACCCATTACCTCCATCTTTCAAGAAGAACACAGATAAAATATGAGATTTTTCCAAAGGGCCTGCACTCAGGTTCTGTGTGCAGTCTTCACCTAGGGCAAGGGGTGCTCATTTTACACACTGATAGCTTCCATCATTCCTCTGAGGAAAAACGAGGTGAGAAAAGACTCACATTCCTCCTATATCCTGATACAATATTAAAAAAATAATAGGGGCTGAATACATTAAGACTGCTTTCACTCCACAGCTTTTACTGTACCTCAATAACAGCAATGCAGATCACAAAGCACTGTCCATTTTCAATCTAACCTGCAAATCTCTTCCAAACCGCAGAAAAAAATAGCATACTATTAGAAGGACCATTTTTGTAAAACCAAAGTTTTACAATCCCTCTAATCTGTCAGGAGTGGTTGTTGGAGCACAAGCCCCAGTTAAGCTCCTCTTCTGGAGCATTTCCAGTTCAAGACAATCTGCCACGCAGCCTCTCAGGGCATTCAGCAACTGCACGGGGATATTTTTTTTTTAGTACCATAAACTGTAGAATTCACATGGCCAAAACAGCAGGAAAATAAAAGTTAATGACCTGAGATTAACCCAGACAGACAAGAGATTAGAGCATCAAACCCTAAATGCTACAGCACGCAGGGGCTTGATCGGGTGGACAAGTATAGGCTGGAAGCGTTTGCCCAAACATTGCCCTCAAAATTGGCTCCATCCACATGGCTCAGGTGCTGCGGAGTGGAGATGCAGATGCTGTACAAAGGATCTCACATTTCTCTGAGCTACCATGTCTCCTTGCATATGGTCCAGCTTTAGAGCTCTAACTGCATCCACATACTTGACTGAGAGTAAAATTCAGTGGCTCTTCCAGAAGACAGACTCAGCTTCTTCTCTTCTCCATGAGGAACAAAGAAGGGCACAGTTTCATGAGCTACTCAATACAGTCTGATCCAGCTAGGTCACCACCTGGGGCTGGTGATACACACCACCTTGCTGGTCTGAGCCCCCAGAACAGCACACTGGAGCCCTTTGCATTTAATGATTTCTTGATTTAGATGAACAACCTTTCCAACACCTTGTAGCACCTAAGAAGAGCTCACGTGTGATCCCTTCTGAGTAGCATCTGTCCTGGGGGAGCCAGGCAGTGTGGGGTGCACACAACTGGTTCCTGGGATCAGAGCAGTCCCAAGCCACACTACGCCATTGCTTGGTGGCCAGGCCAGGGCTGGTGACTGCAGAGCCACCACCAGCCTGTAGCAGCCTGGTGTAAGAGTGAGCATGGGCAGGGACTGAGGCAAGAAAAAGGCTACACAACAGCTGAGGTGGCCACAAGTCATAGGAGGGCTGGTAGATGGGGCATCAGGGAGCACACCAAGGAGAGTGGTGTTCAGTATCAGTTTGGAGAGAGAGGCTGGGACAAGGGAGAAAAATCTGTTTCTGTTCATGTTGCAAACCCTACAGGGGTGGCTGGCCATTGCTAGTGTGTTCTCCAGCAAGAGAGGCCACTGACCCTAACATGTGCCTCCAGACAACTTTTGGGGCTTGAGATCGGTACTCACCACACCAAAGGGATAATGTGGGCAGCCAAGGTAGAACTGAGGCTGAGACAAGAAGCAGGGACTGAAGAAAAGACCTTGGTCCAGCAGGAGAAGAGGAAGAGAGCTTGGCCAGGCTGTGGGAGAAGGTCTCAAGCAGCAGCCTTGCAGAAATCACACATAAGATTAAATGCTATGAGACAGATCCCTTTATCTGTGATGTTTCCCAGTGTCCTACAGTAATACAGGGATAGCCTGCTTCCCATCAGGCATGCTCTGGAAACCTCTCTCCCCATGCTCACCGAAATGGCCTTATGGTGCCTATACAATAACCCAGATTCTTCCCAATCCCAAAGAGGCCAGAGAAGTTAAAGTATCCCCTGACCCATAGTTTTGCTCAGAGTAAAAACTGAGTAACTTTTTGACAACTTCTGTATCAAAAAGGCCATGTACTCGGAATGTGGGAGCAGTGCCAAGAGGAAGTCTTGTCACTTGGGCAAGCAGCAGCTGCTCTTGGGCAGGTATCACTGCTCTGCAAAGGCACTGCCTTCCTGCAGCTGTTCATCTGCCCAAAGGCAATATGAGTGGGAATGGGAAGGTCTGACTGAGCCTTACAGAGCTGAGCAGGGCAGGATCAGGACTTTGAGGGGGACATTACAAATTCGTTTAACCTGGAGCAGTGTGGGCACAGTGAAAGGCACAAGGTGATAAACTACTTCCCCTGTCCCCGAGAGCTCAGCCTGATGGCTGCCTTTAATCACCCACAGCTGTTCTTTACTGCCTTAGATGTGCTCTCCTTTAATTAGCCCAAAAGGTGACTAATGAGCTATTTGTTAACGTCATTAATCAAAACGCTCTTTTTGTAGCTGGTCTGAAAGAGGTTTTTTTTAAAAGCATCGAGTTTCAGCCAACTGGCACAGAGCATGATCACAAGCTAATTACATGATCTCATGGCAGTTATCTCGAACTAATACATCATTAATCTGATCTCACGACAGCTAAAGGAGAAGCCCAGAGCCAAGAAGCACTTGAACAATCCACAGTTCTCAAGACAGGAGCCCTTTTTATAAAAGCTGCAGGTTTACACACAGCAGGCACATGTCAGGGCAAGCTGCAAGTTGTATTGCTCCCTTCACCCCGACAAACAAAAACCTTCACAAGACAGGAAACACACGATCTCCTCCAAGAGGAACCTTCCCCAAAGCACAGCCACCATCCCCCTGACTGAGTTCAGGGCTGCAAGGATGACCAGACAGGGAAGGGGTTCAGGGACCACAAAGCATTTTTGATAAGCTTTCTGTATGACAAAGGCCTTTTGGAGGACCTGTCCCAGTCTGGTCTCAGGGGGCATAATGGCAGGTGGGCAGTTTCAGGTCGCCGGCACTGATGAGAATGGGCACTAGAAGCTCCTATCTATCCTCTATATCCCTTTGGATGTAAAGGTAGGAGGCAAACCAAAATATATATCCCTATTTACGTGTCATGACTTCATTTAAATAGCTCATCGCTAGCTAGGGACAACCATCTACACAGATAAACAGACAAAATCTTGAAAACCTTTGAAAGCAGTATCCTTAGTTTCAGCCAAACTCTTACTCTCGCTTTTGAGCAAGGGTACTCCCCAAAATGGTCCCAAAGGAGCTGCTCAGAAACCTGTCCCAGCCATCCCACAGGTAGGGCAGGACACCAGGATCCACTTTGCAGTGCTCCACACCGCTGCTCTGATGACACAATACAGGAGGTGCTGGGTGTGCATATCAATACAGATTTGGGGTGTGTTTGAGATCTGTAAGGTCCTCCAAGTCACCATGTGGAATACAATTTCTCTTTCTTACTTCTCTGGTTTTCTTCCAAAGTCAGCAAATTGAATTGCAACTCCACAATTCAAATGTTAAAGCACTTGAAGCAAAGCCTGTGTCTCCTTTTGTGTTTGTTGCAGAGCTGTCTGTACTAAACTAGCAGAACCACACGCCACCACACCTCAGCTCTGCCAGTTATCTTCACAGGCAATTAGCTGCCAGGATATTTTAGCCATAACAATGACTTATCTACTTAAGAGAGGATAATTTCTCTGTGCTGTTTCCCTGACCTCTCAGAAAACGCACGACTGCCTTTTTTTTGCAGTCATAGGAGAAAATGTTCCTGTTCCAGCCTCAATTCAGACAACATTTAAAAAAAAAAACCTGGTAAAGTAGAAATGGTAAATCTTACCTGACAAAACACCTGTGATTTCTCTGGCGACAAAAAGTGTCTGTGCCGTGGTGCTGCAAGACCAAAGCTTTCCTGGGAAATGTTTGTCCTCGGTTGGGTAAGAGCTCCACAAAAACTATGTAGCCATTGCCTGGACTTGCTTTGGTTTGGGTTGGTAAGTCACGGGAATTCAGCTGCTCTTGTGTGTTCAAAGAGCTTCAAAATGCTCTACACCACCTATCGCATTATGGTTCCCACAAGTATGTGAGGTATGTGTCTGTCTTCCTGAGTCACGTAATTATGTATGGGAAAGTAACCTGTGGAAACATGGCAGAGGGGAAAAAAAAACCCAACTGGCTGTTTAAATCCCTTGACAGTCAGACATAGCCCTGCAAGGAGATCTTCTCAGAGGCTTTGCTAATTCCTATGTCCAAAATGCCAAAGCTAGCGGAGATGCTGGGCTGTCTGCTTCCCACCTTCCTCAGCAGTTTGCAGCACCACATGTGGGAAGTGCCAAGGAGAAGGAGCAGCACTCTCAAAAGCAACCACAGCACTGTAAGAGACAATCTGAAGCTCATTGGGTAGCACAGGTTATGGCATAGCCTCTAGCCAGGAGGAAATGTAGGGTGCAATAGTCCCTGATGACTGCTGCTAATGAAGGCTGAGTCATCGGTGAGACGGAATGAAAAAACGAGGTGATGCAGCGGTGTCTGGGCTAGTTACATCTTGATAAGGACAGTGGGTGTCTTCCTGGGTTTTCCCCTGAGTCAGAAGCACCTGGGGAAAGTGATACCAGGAAAGACATATCTGCCATGACCAAATGGCATCTCAGGCAGTCTCAGAAGAGGAATAAATAGCATGAGAGAATGGGATACCAGGAAAGTTAGCTTTCCAGATAAGCCACTTGTACCAAGCAGGTGGGAGGAGATGAGGGTGACAATGAAGAGCAAACAGTGAAGGGGGCCTTGATTACCCCACCTTCTTGCAAGGAAAAATATGGTCTTACCATGGTGAGAATGGCTCCAGCAGATGTTCACACTCCACAATCTTTTTTCAGAGTGGCCAGTTTTCCCGTATGATTTACAACAAGGACATCCCAGAAGTGAAGCTCCAAATTCTGCATGACCTCCACAAGCTCACTTAAGCATAGGCAGCCCACGCACCTGCAGCAGATGTGAACAGATCTTGGTTTTTGCTCCATCTCCTGAAAGACCATCACCATCCATCCTGTCTCTTGACAGTTTATGGTACTCAGGAGATTATATAAAATTTTGAGCTTGGTTGTTAAGTGCTTCCAGCTACCAGGTTAGACAGAATACCTCACACCTAGGAGGCAAACAGGCCCCATTCCCAGGGCCAGGAGGGCTTCAAGCAGCCCTTTGTACTGGATGACAAAGAGAAATGTGCTGTGCAGCATTTGAGCCAACTCTGAGGCTTGGTTTTATCACCCCATTCCAGCTTTGGCCAGCATTGCCTGTCAGTATCTGGCTGTGCTTAGCACCTTCGTGCAGCGTGAGTGGGTTGGGATGCTGCCAGGCATTAGGTGGGTTGCAGACTGCCTGTGTATTCAGGAAACCAGCAGGTCCAGGAGAAGCAGATATCAGCCAGGGAACAAAGACCCTCAGACCCTGCATTCCCATGCCTTCTCCTGCCGCGGCTGCCTTTGCCTGGGTCAGGCCGGCCGTGGGCTTCGTAGCCCCGCGTGGTACAGCGATGTCGGCTAGAGTGGTCAGGGCTGGTTGACCCCGTCCCCTCAGGCCAGATAGCCATTCGCAGCAGGCAGTTCTTGGCTGTTGCAGGGCAGCAGCGAGAGCAAAGATGAGAGAATGGACACCGCTTGGCTTTAGTCCGAGTTTATTTCTTCTGCCCCGGGGGCAGAGAGATGTTGGCTCGAAGGGAGCCGGAGCGAGTGACGGTTACTTGCCCCTAGGGACTGGCTTTTAAGGGTTTTACAAACTGAGGCAGGTATCAGGAAATGACCAATACAAGGTAAGGGTACATGACAAAAGATCCAGTAGTAACATTTCAGGGGAGGAACATCTTATCTCTAACAAATCACAACAGAGATAGAGGGAATTTCAAACCAGCTAGCTTGCTAGAGCCTGTGATCATTGGCAGCTCAGGGGACAGAGACTGATGTGAGTGACAGTCTCAGGGTGTGGGCTCCTCGTCCTCGGAGTTCTCCTTTGATCTGTCCTCAGGGACTGAATCATTTGAAGAGAAATTGACCCACTCAGAATTATCCCCACTATCAATGGTCTCCAGGACAGCAACATTCTCCAACGGCATAGCTCTGGCCACCAAGGAAAGAGCAGTCAAGCTCTTACCAAGAGGCATTTTGGGAACTGCTAGAATGTTGCCAACTGGTGCTGGCTGTGGTGGCAGCCAGTGTCTGGAGCAGTGAACGATTCTGGCTGTGCCACCACCTATGCTCAGGGAAGGAGCTGAGAGAGCCCTGGCTGTGCTGGTATATTCCAAGGGCATCCTCACACCCTGACTCACTCACCACAGCTGTAGACCAGAAGGAGCAGCACAAGCAGTGTCAAAGCTCTCCCCCAAGCCCCTGAGGTTCTGGTGCACCAGGATCCATCCTGGAGGATGGGGATGCCACAAGGCTTCAACTCTGTAGTGGGAGAAACTCAGAGAAATCACTGGTTGGATAGAAGTCAACTGATAGACATTTGTGTGATGGAGACTTTGGGTTAAGCTTTTTTTCCAAAAAAAATACTACATAGTAGGCTTGTAATTACAGGAATACCAAGTCCTGATGGCTTTTCCAGGACTGTTGACTCAGAGCACACTCTTACCTTCCTCCTGGCATGCCTGTGCACGGCTGTGGTTGCCCTACCATGGCACAGGCTCATCCGCTCCTGCACAAGCATCCTGGGGAGCCAAAGCCACCTTCAGGAGGGTGAGAAGCCAGTGCTGCATAATTCACGGCACTCCACGGCTCTTGTACTGTGAGTCAGGAGCTTCCCAGGAGACTGACAGCCAGAGGCATCCATCTGCCTCGAACACAAATGGAGTGGATGGTTTCAGCCCAAGCCAAGCTCCCAGGTGAGTCTGGGCCAGGCAGAGATGAGCAGTCCTTGCACTGCATTGCGTCTGCTGCAGAAAGTGGGTAAACCCACTCTTTCCTCTCTTCCTACCCTGTGCTGAGGACAAAGGATGGTGCTGGATATCACCAGCCTCCTGCCCTTTCTCCAGACACATTACCTGAGCCATGCCCCTGGGTGCCCATGTAAAAAAGTCCCACCCTCTGCTCCTCATCCTGCTCGCCAGTTCTTCTGAATTGGTGGGAGAAAAGTCTTCACAATGGGGCCAGTCTTCTGCTACACATCTGCTGAGATGTAAATACTGTTTGCCCAAGAGAGTGGAACAACTGGAGACAGATGATCATACCAGTCAACAGGATGAGAGAGGCCATCCCACTGTTGTTGGAAAATTGTCCGCAGACACGCTTTCCTTTCTGGCCTTCACCTCACAGGGCAGCTCAGGGATGAGTGAGGTTGGGTGGGAGATTGCCCATATCCTGAACACTGGTGGGATCCTGCACAGCTGCCTCTCGAGAAGCAGTGGAGTTTCTTGGCTGCGGGCTGGTTTGTCCCCGTCCCCATGCCTAGACCACCCCATGTCTATAATGCTCTCTAATTCAGAGACAGTGCTGGGTTACCTTTGCCAGGGAGAGGAGGAAAGTGTGACTGGTGGTGGGAAGGAGATAAGTCCCAGGCCAGGCACAGGCAGTGGGGAGTCTGAGGTTACTTGTGGGGCAGGCAGAGATGGGCAGCAGTGCCCGGGTTATTTGGTGACAGGAGTCAGAGAGGAAGAGTTCTGTCTCATCAAGACCATGACAGCACAGCCATAATCACCATAATTTTCTCCCTGGTGAAGGACAGGGCAGGACGAGGAAGCTTCTTTGCTCAAATATCCACATACATCCTTCAATGCAATTGAGGCTCAGGCAGGATCTCTGATGGCAAGTAGGAAGCATTTTTTGTTTAAGCTATAGTATTTTCCAGAGGACTGACTTAGACATACAATATTTACAGCTCTCTCTTCAGAGAAATCTGCTTTTGGGTCTATCTTTCTGTGCTAAACAAAATCGGAAGTCTGAAGAGAAAAATACAGAGGGAATCCAACCAGCCTCTCACTGAATTGCTTTCCCCAGGATCAGACAAGAGCAGAAAAGAGGTTGGTAAGGTGATGGTGATGTTTGTGACTATGGGAGGAATTGATGGCAAAACCAGACCTCAGTGGCCTGTGTGAAAGATGCCTTGTCCATCCTTCCTTATCTGACCTCTTATAGGAGTTATGGCATCCTGCACCTGGTCTGGCTCCTAATCCTTCCTCATTCAGTCAGGGCTGACCCAGCATCTTTGCTTCCTGTGACTCACCAATGCACAGCTTGATCTCCCCCAGCCCTGTATTTTTCCATCCAAGGGCAAGCCCATACTCATTCCCAGCTTATCCAGCATCCAGCATGCCTCCCTGGAGGAGCCCAGCACTGGGCACCCCAACCCCAGCTCTGCCAGTGAAAGAGGCAGGCTCTCAGGAGGTGCTGGTATGGGGTCCCTGGGGTCCTGGTTCCCAGCCGATTCCCCAGAAAGCTTTATGGCACGCTTTGTGGGACTGTCACATGGCTGGATGCTCAATGATGGTTTCACGTGGGTGAAAGAGGGAAGATCAAGTCTCCCTTTGGTAGGCTGCAATATTAAAAAGCAGACCAAACGGGACCTTGAGATAACAGTAAGCTGCAAGCTTGCTCATGTCTTCCACATAAAATGGAATGTGAAAGTGGTGTGGTTGGGGAGAAGAGAAACGAATCTCTTCTGTCTCCTTACACCCAAGAGTCTGGTGCCAGTTTATGAGGGTGTGATGATGTCTGCCTCTATGGAGTCAGCCATAACACAGACACCTAATGTCTTGCCATTGGGATCACAGAAATGCAGCCAACAGTGGCTTTCTCCTGATTTTCTCCCGGCTGCCTGCTCTTCCCTGTGAACTGTGTGGTGGGATGCTGTGGCCACCTCCCACCTCACATCCTCTGCAGGTCCCTTCTCTAGTTGCAGGAGGATCTGGATGCATCCAGGGCAGAGCCCCACCTGACACAGGGGTCCGTCTACCCACTGGCATGGGGGAACCAGGGCTGCTCCCGGGATAGGAGGATGGTGCAATTATAACCCCCACCACTAATCACACTGAGCAAGATTTTGGCCACCAGTCTTATGTAAGGCATAGGGGTGGGTGAGTCCCTGTCACCAAGTCCCTGTCGCATTCTCTTTGGTTCTCATGAAAAACTAGAAAAGACCTGATGCTCCACATCAGAATAAACCCAAAAGCTGAAACTTCTAAATATCTCAGTAAAGAGAAATGCCATTTTCCAGTCAGGTCTACTTGCTACTTAAGAAAAAACCTGACTCCGCCAGAAAAATATCAGCATTGCAGTGGCATTTGTTACAGCTGAAATGTGAAGCATGTGGTCTCCTCTCCTTTCAGCTTACCACCCGAGTATTCGTTAGACTTTTATTTTGTGTCAATAAGGCGGTTTCAATTTGTGCATGTTATTTAAACTCTCAACAAGGAACCAAAGAAACAATTATCCACCCCCTGGTTTGGTGATTCACAAGAGAGTCTGATGAACACTGATGCAATGCAACCAGTATGAGCTATGGGTGAGGTACAACCATAAAAAAATGTCTGCTCAGGTCAATTATGGAAGAACAGCATCTGACAGGATGTGTCCAGCTGCATCCTGGAGACTGAGACACCCGGTGATTTAATCATCCCTTGAGGTAGTATTACTTTCACACGCACATTACTGAAAAATTCATCAGCAATCCAGCACTGGTGGTAGCACTTCTCAAATGGAAACAGCTCCAGGTGTGGGGCAAAAAGAGATCTCATCAGGTCAATAATATTTTCCCTGTTGACTTCAAGAAATGATGGAGCAGATCCCCCAGTTGCAACAAAGTAAATTAATGGGGATAGCTCCTTTTTTTACTATATGCTACACAATAACTGCCCTACAGTTCTTAATCGCCCAGAAGACACCTCTATTATTACTGATATGTTTGTGACATTGCAAATAAACTAAAAAACCTTCCCGTGGCTTTATCAGGCACTTCACTGTAACAGTCGGTCCTACCCATGCTGGCCATTACAATTCTCTAATCAGAAATATCATAGCTATGAACTCTTTTAGGGGTTGCTTAGAGGTTTTTTGCTACCACAAATAAATGAAGAATAAGCTTTAAATTCTATTGAATATATTAATTTTTGCCTGACTCCCTGTCCCCAAAAGAAAGCAACTGCTCTCAAGTCTTTTTCTGTTTTTATGCTGGAAGCATTCTCAGTAAGTCTGAGCAAATTGGGGGCACTTTCTTCTAGTGTATGGAGCAATTCTGTGTCTCTTCCTGAAAAGATGGTGTGACAGAGGCTGCTCTTTCCCTTTTCCTTCCTTCCAGTAAGCCACTACATTTAGGCTTCCCCCCAAAAATTACGACAGTCTTTGATTCCCCCCATATCTCAGTCTTGTCTCTCCCCAATAAACAGATAGTTTTGTAAACATTGTCTCCTCCCCTATGGGGACGCTGAACCACACTGAATGTACAGATGGGTTATCTGCAACACCAAGATTTAAGCTTTTCCTTCAAGATTTTTTCATGATGACTGAAACATTGCATATGTTCCATGGATGGGGCCCGAAGGAGGCCAAATCTACCTCTTTTCCCCCATGAGCAAGCTGTAAGAGCTCATTCTTGGCTGTCTGTGGCTTGGGCTGTGCCAGTGGGTTTTCCACTGCTGTTTTTTTTCCCAGGCACTGAAGCTTGCCCACCAGTCTCTGCAGTTTTCCAAAGGGCTGTCATTTGTGTCTGCAGTGGCCAGGACACACAGAGATGACAGGAATGCTCCCTACCCATGCAAGTGCCTTGTCCACCCAACACTTGGACTCATGAGGATCAGCAGCAGCTCCTGTGGCCCCTGTGTTCACCTCACTGCCTCCCAATCGCCAGAGGAATCAGTATTTTCCTGGAAAATATCAACTAAACCTTTTTTTTTTTTTCCTCGTTTCAGGATAGTACCATTTTCAACAAAACATCTGCCAGGAAAAGTTTCTTAGGCTGGAACTTTTAGTCTATGTGTAGAAAAACCACCTGGGAGGCAGCAGCAATCAGCAGTGAGGGCAGGACAGTGGTGGGACCTCAGCTGGCCTGTTTCAATGCAGATCTCTGACCTGAGCTTCCTACATCCTTAACCCTTTGGTTACGATCTTCGGCTCTAAGTCTTCTTCCAACAAAACTAATAAATCAAAAACCATAAAGATAAGATTTGATCCTCCTGTGAAGCTGGGGGAGGGGGGGGAAGTGGTGGGAGGAAGCTATATAAAGCTCGAAAAGTGTTTCTTCCCAGCCTTAGCTCAGACTGTTTTACTCCCAGGGTAAGTTCTCCACACGTTTCCCATGATGCTGCATGTCCTGAGCCAGGATCACACTATCCACACCCTCTGCAGCTCAGCTCTGGGAGACAAGAAGGGCTCCAGGCTCCAGGGGGTGTTCAACTGCCTGCAGCCAGATGGAAATGCAGAGGTGATGGATGTTCTGTGCTAACCTGGCTCAGCCCTTCTGCCCATCCATGTCCTGCCCAGGCAGCAAAACACCACATGTGGCTGGGGCTGCTTTTCCCTACTAGCACCGGATGAGTCCATCTTCACAAACAACAATGCCCCACCAAAACAGCTTCATGGCAAAACTCCTGTTCCGCACAACTTGTCCTGCTCACCAGTTGTTCTAAACTGGTGGGGGAAAGGTGTTGTGCTAAACATCTGCCCAGCTGCAAGCACTGCACTCCTCCAAAAAAGAAGACAAATGGGGAGAGAGGGTTGCACCAGGCCATGGGATGAGAATGTTGTTGACAAATCCGGTCTGAAAACAGACACTTTTTCCTAACAAAGCCTTTCTGGGCTTCACTCCTCAGGGAGGAGGTAGGTGGGAGCTGGTCCATATCCTGAACACTGGTGGGGTGCTGCACCACTGCCTTTTGGGGTCAGGAAGGGAAGGAGTGGGGTGGATGGGAAGCTGGTGGGGGGCTGCCACCCATCCAGCATTTTGTGAAATGAGCCCTTTGTTTCCCTTGTTTTCCTTTAGCCAGAACTCAAAGTCAGACAGGCATCTCCAGCACCATGCAACATTTTGTTTTGAACAGAACTTTATCTTCTTTACTTTGCCATTTTACTGACAAAACCGATAACAGAAAGTAACATCAATTTAGATACACACCCGACTGTGTTTCCTTTCCTCTTTCAATTTGTCAGTTCAGCAGCCAAACCAAACACAGCCATCCCCATGCCTGCTCTCTGGCCACCACTGCATCAATAAATAACAGCACTCCATTTTCAGCTTACCTTGTGAGGTTTCTCCTTGCACTGTCAGCTGTATCCAGCTCTCCTGTTGTGAGTTTTCCCAGCCCCAGCATCTCCTTCTCCCCAGCTCTGTGGCTGAACCACCTGTGCAGCAAAGGCTTAGGCGTGTCTGTCAGAAAACTGGGCATTGGGTGCCATTGCTTGGGACAGGACTCAAATCTACGTGGTGGTGGACTTATTCCTGGTTCATGTCAGTGTGTGTGAGCACAGGACTCCATGCAAGGAGCTAACATGAGCCTTTGACATCACTGGTTAAATTTAGGGGATTAGCATAGCCCTAAAATGCTCTAGAGGGAAGTTGCTGCCAGGCTGACAAGAGAGAGACAACACCCTGCAACCACCTCCCACCCAAGCACAGGGCAGGGGATGGAGCCAGGACTTTCTGCACCAGCCCCACTGCCATGCTGTATCACCCCTTCAAAAATAAGCTCCCATCAAGGTGCACTGTGCTTTGCTGCAGCACAAAAGCAGACAGCCTCCTCAGGCTTGCCCATGACATGGACAAAGGGACCCCTCCCGAAATCCCACAGCCCCATGGAGCTGCTGGTCCTTGTTCCACTGGGGAGGGTAGAAGGTTGTGGAGGGACAGAAGTGCCCTCACATGGTGGGGATATGGCAGAGGAGGTAAAGCTGGGCAAGTCCCAGCCCATGGACTCCCCCAACACGCTGTGCAGCTGCCAAATCCCCACCCCAGAGGATGCTGCAGCTCTCACTGACTAGAGCAACCACAAGTGAAGAGTACCTCCAAACAAAAGGAATGGGGAAAAGTCACAATAGAGGCAGCCTCCTCAAAAAGGTGAAGAGGAAACTCTAAAATCCGAGAGGAGTCTCTGAACCCCAAGTTTGTGTGATGTTTGTCGAGCTGGGTGGAAGCTGTAGCTGTGTAATTGCAATTCAGGTTGGTTTTGGCAACCTCAGTCCTGCCAGAAGATGGTTTCTGCAGTTTATGGTGTCTTTCATAGACACTCTATTTTTCTCTTGATTCTTTGCTGATTCTTGCAAAGCCCTCTCTAATCTCTGTGTGAAGCACATAGCAGAAAGCATTGCAATAAGAGCTTTGAATTTTCACATGCATTCTACATGGAGGTTGTGAGACACCCAATTCAAGATGACCAGAAGCAGCAGCTCTCTGTTTCTGAGTGTACCATCTTGCACAAGCAGCTGCCTTGTTTTGCTGCAGTCCTGTGGCACCTGAAAAATGGAGACAGGAGTATTTTGGGTGTGAGGAAAGAACACCTGTTTGCTTTCCTGAAGGAGTAGCTCTGCAGCCACCAAACAGACGGTGAAACCACAGCCACAGGAAGCACCTGATTCCAAGCCAGACTGTGAGAAACAAGAGAACCCTTAATAGCTTTCTCAGTACTCGTCCTTAGCCCGTGCTAATTGCAAAAGGCAGTGGAGCTGAGCAGGCTGATGGCCCTCAGTTCCAGCCTCTTGTTTCTGACATTAATGCTGCCTTAGAGTACACTAATATAATCTGCAGAGCTTACTGTTAGTATAATGAAATCTTCTTCAGATCTTAATCAAATTTATTGGATATGTGGAAGGGCTGCTGAGAGTATTTCCAAATTTCTCTGTCTCAAGGCAAATCATCACCACAGCTTCAGCCTGTGAAGCTGCACCGTGCCTATGGGATGTAGAATGTTCAAGTCCAGGGTATTCCCTACACAGCGGAGCCCAAACAGGCCCTTATCAGCACTGTACAGGGGAATAATATGCTCACTGCATCAGGGATGATGTGTTTCTCCTAATTCTTGAATAGTTGCAAAATTTAAATACTTTTCAGCGAGAATTCCAAAAGTTTCACTCTTAGGAAACAAACACCTGACATCTTCAAGGATCAGGTACCATCACTTCCATTTTCTTTCCAATGTTGCTACTTGTGCATCCAGACATTAATTTACGCATTTCACAACCACTTTCATTGTGCATCATCAGGCTTTCAAACTCTGTGACCACTGAGGACATCTGCTGCAATTTGACTCTCCAGCTAACAAGAAAGACACGGAGTTGTTCTCAGATCAGTCATCCCTCTGCCCTTTGTTGTTCCCACTTTGATTAATGTGTTCTCTTTGATGCTGCTCAGGGACACGTTACAAGCACCTTCATCTTTCCCACCTCCCGCTGCAGTCCCTGAGCGTCATCAGCCGTTTCCACCAGGGCAATTACCTCTGCTGAAGGGCACCTCATTCTGCCTCACAGCTTTCATGTCCAAGCGTTTGAACATAATGAACCTGATGGTCATTAGTGTAGATCCAAGCACGCCTTGTGAAGAGCCATGATGGTTATTAACATAAAAGGTACTCATTATATTATACTAGAACCAGATAATGCCAGAGCAGAGCTTCTGTACCATCATCCTCCATTGCTGTCTGCCACAAGGAATCATATCAGGAGACTGTGCTAAACCAGCTGAGGTAGATCTCACAGCTAGTTTCATCCTCTAGATCCATTTTTACTCTCAGAAGGAAGTTTTCACCTTCTGATGGTTAAGGACATTCTTCTCATTTCCAGTCTAAATACATTCATGGGCAGTTTATATCCATTTGTTCTAAATCCCATGTTCTCTTCTAGTTTAAATAGTTTGGTCCCATTCCCTTTTCTAACCCAGGAATCTATTTTCAAAAGAGCAATTGCAACCAGTATATACAGCACTAAGCTGTTTTATACATTTTGGCTGGTATATACTGGTACCCTAAGGCTCAGACATGCAAACATTCATCTGCTTAATTTTATTCTAGCATGTAGGTCTAGCAAAAATGAAGACACTACTCAGAAACAAATGAAACATAACTTTGCAAGAAAATTTGTTGTATAATTAGCTGCATCTATGAGTATTCTGCATCTAAAAGGTATCTTCTGCTTTTCAAAAGAATCATAATACAAATTTTCAGTTAAGAGAAATGAATATCCTTTGATTTTTCTTCTTTCATTATGAAATTACAGAGCGCTATGACAAATTAATTCAATTGCTTAGGTTTAAAAGATGTCACAAGCATTTCTGAAGCTGAAGTGCTTTTTCACTAATATTGTGTTGAGTAATACAAAAGCAAAACCAAAACCCCTCATCCAGAAAAACCCTTCATCTAGCAAGATGCCAAGACAGCAAAAGATCTGCATCTTTAACGATAACAGTTCCTTCTTGCTCAGTGTGCAGCATTCTGTCATTTCTGATGGCTATATATGGATTTTGCATGCAATTTAATAATGAAAAGCAAAGAAAATTTTTGGCCAAGTTAACACCCATAAAAGTAGAACATGTGCTGTTTTTACCTACACATGGGCTAGCCCGTAGCATTTATTGAGTAATAGAGCAACAAAAACTTTACACCAGCTTCACCTACACAGTACCTGGGCGCAAAACTGAATTATTATTCTGCATTACAATGAACTTCTGGTACAGAAATACCTATTTCAGATAAAACTGCTTTGCTGTTTTTACCAACATGAATTCCTACTCTGAGTGCACAAGCACGGCCTCAGCCTGTGGTAACTGGCAATATGATGTTTCAGTGCAGAAAATTAGTTTGTCTTGTGCAACCATACTGAGCTCTTTCCTCTTCTAACCTGTATGCTGGAGCATAAAGTGAGCTTCAGCAGCTCCTTCCATGTCACTTCATTTGATCTCTCTCTCTCTATGTAGGTGTAGACAGAAATTTTTCCTGTTCTCTCATTCTCTCTCTCTCTCCCCTGACCCAGGGTTAGACATCTGGCTCGTAGGTGAACACCTTGGCTCGGCTGTCAGCCCTGTGAAGCTGCATCCCATCTCCACTGCTGCATGCATACCCTGATCAAACTATCTGAAGTCCCATCCTCAGGGACTGCTCTGGGAGTCACACTCCTTATTTTATCCAAGATCAGAGAACTTATGGGATTTTATTTGTCTGGCACATGTGTAAGTCATCTTAGGGCTCATGTCCCCTCCACTTCTGTCCAGTGCTTTCAGCAGTGCAACTACCAAGCCAGCCCCAGACTCTCCACCTGCTAGCAAACCCCTGCATTTCTAGCTCATAAAACAGTCTCTGTATTCCCAAAAAGCCTTTTTTTTCTTATATTCAGGAAGTTTTTGTTAACAGTGACCTGCCTTACCAGAAGGCATGAGCACTTCCAAAGGATGGTTCAGCCAACCAGCCCACCAGCTCTCCCAAAACAGATGACTGTTCTGCCAGCGGTGCCCATTCTCCTCCACTGATTAAAAAGAGAGCCTAAAGCAACTACTTTAGACTTAAATATATGATTTCTGAATGTCCTAAGGCAGGGACCAAAATGGTTTTTTTCCAAAAAAATGGATTTACAATGGCAGACTACTTTCAAATCTTTCTAACCAGGAAAGGGTACACAGATGGGGTTAGCTTTACCTGTTTTAAGCTCTAAAATTCATCCCAGGAGAATGGAGGAGCCTGCCTTCAGGATGAGATTCATGATACCAAATTCCTGACTTGGGATGATTTGATTCATCCTCAAAAGCTGCATCCCTCTCTCATCTCACTGACACCAGCACTCAGATGGACAGCTGAGATGAGCCATATCTGGGAGAAGGTGAGCACTCCCTACAGTCCCTGGGCTCCAAGAGGGCTGTGGCTGGGGCACCTGTGGTCAGCTTTGGTTTGTATTTCTTGTGTTTAAAGGCTGTGATCTTCTAAACTTTAGGTAGATTTCCCTTCCAGTGCCCAGTGACATACTTGCAAAGCTAAATTAGGCATGCACACATCCCTCCTGTGCCTGTTAGGTGAGGCGTGCTGACGAGCTATGAAGGTTTTCTCAGGAAGAGATGATGTTCTGCAAACTGTGGTTTTTTCTGGCATTTTTAGATGCTCTGTGGTTTCCCTTTGGGTATTTTTTCATCTGTTTTTGCTGCTGGCATGTTCAGGCAGACTGATGTGTCAGTGAGCATGGCAGAGGGATAATGCATGAGGAGCTGCATCTGCACAAAGCAACAGCCAGCTCGAGAGAGAAACGCTTCCCTACAGACTGGTGCAATTTTTCTAAAATGTTCCTTTGCCTGCTGTTAAACAAAAATATCACATGGAGTCATCCATAAACCTCTAGGGAAACAAGCAGGACACTGTGGCTATTCTCTGGGCTGCAATTAGCAGATGAGTTTGACAAACCTGAAGTCACCGAAGCATAGAATGATAGAATATTTTGTATTTAAAGGGACTTTAAAGATCATCTAGTTACAAGCCACCACACCATGGGCAGGAACACCTTCCACTAGACCAGACTTCTCAGGGCCGCAACCTGGCCTTGAGCACTTCCAGGGATGGGCCATCCTCAGCTTCTCCGGGCAACCTGTGCCAGTGCCTCACTACACTCAGCAAAAAAATTTCTTCCTTATGTTCCATCAAAACCTGCTCTCTGTCAGTTCAAAGCCATGTCCCTTTGTCCTATCAGGATCTGCCCATGTAAAAAGGGATCTGATGATGATGGATTAGGTGGAAGACAGAATCTCTTTCCATAGCATGGACGTATCTCTGTCTCTCTCTTACACACACACATGCATTTTGTTATCTTTCCCCATTCTCCAGTTCTTGTTTTCACACTTTGCCAGTGGCTTCAGTTCAAAGACAATTCACATTTTTTCTTTTTCTGAGTTATTTTTGCTTTACAGCTGTATGACTGCAGGGACCATACCAGTTTTTCCTGACACTTTACTTTGGAGCTTCATAGAGGGTTGTTTCAAACACAGCAGCTGCAGTTTTGTAGCTCATCTGCAAAATATGACCTCCTCTGGAGAAACAGCATGAGTGAGTGCCCTGCTTTGAGCTTAGCCTTCTGCATCTGCAGCCAAGACCTGCAGGCTGATGCCCTTGGCTACTTGAACCAAAACAGGTCAGATTGGCAAAGTTTTACTATTTGACTCACAAATTCTATGACAGCCACCATTGTCAGTGGTGTGCACACCCAGGGTTGTGCTACTTTAATTAAATCACTGTAATGCTGCATGTTTAAGCAGACACATCTTTCAATTTAGCACTGAATGCTTGACATGACATAGCTGGGTCCATACTCAGTTTAACAGAGTCAAAACCAGACCACTCTTAAAATTTAGAGTAAAATTTAGAGTAAATATCACGGGCCTTATTCTCTTCTGGTTTATTCTGGAAGTTATATCACAGTAGTTACGCCATTAACTTCAGTCATGCTTCTAAGCCTGAGGAGGGAGGGGGGAGGGCTCCTACATGCTTTGTATCTTGTCTGGTTGAAGTTACAATTGCTTGAGCAAAATTGGTTTCTGTTTTGATTTCCCAGAACTCATAAAAACAACACAGGCAGCTGAGATCGGTGTGATAAGTTAAGAGGCAAATCATCTGGGAATGGTGCTGAAGGTGAAGAGCAGTTTTGTATTACTGTGATATTCATCGCTTTCTAGAGGATCTGAGATGAAAACCTGAAGAAATCAGCCTGAATTCCTCTATCTTGCTGCTTGATAAAGGAAAAATTCCTACTGACTAGAAATGGGCATGAAGAAATTATTTTTTTATTAAGTGTCTGTATACTTGCTACTTTTGGAAATAGAAAGCATTTTACCTTAAGCGCTCATATGTGCAGAAAAACCACAAGCAGAAAGCCAACACGCCATGTTCTAATACAAAATGAAATATGACCTTTTCAGGAACCTTAAACCTCTGAGGAGTAAATGTTAAATCTATATATAATTCAAAGTATATCAGCTAAATTAGATGCTAGATTCAAACCTGTCCTGAATAAAACCATTCTCACATTTGTTTTTTGGCATTTTTTAATTCCCTATGGTTAACTAACAGATTTTGAAATTTTTCTGTTACTAGCCAGTTTATTGCATGGGGAAACCTACTGTCAGAAGCAGAGTGGCTGCTGTGCCCATGCCCACATGCACCTCCAACAGCCAAAGTGCTCAAGGGCTTGACCCAGGCAGGAATGGGGGTCCCCAGAAGTCAGATGCTTCTAGACCCAACTCTTGTCCTGGGACTGCCAGAGCAGAGTCTGGATAGGGCCATGGATAAAATGCAAGGTGAGATATTGCAAGGTGATGTTCACTTCCTGGTCCTCACCACTTCTGCTAATTAGCTGTTTGTTGAAAAGGTTAAGTTATTTCAATGAAAACGTACAGTATTGGATACTGCTGCATGAAGATCCCATAGTATTCCTTGACCCACAAATTACTCTGCTGCAATGTTATCAAGGAATAAAAGCATTGAGTCAAAACCACCTTCATGATGTTAAAATTCTCGCCTTCATTTTGAAATTAATTTACTTATTTGAAAATAATTTGAAAAGAAAGTACTCAAGTGCTTGTATTGCCTTGGCAGGAAGTGTAATATACTTTTACGTGTTTAATAGCTCCACTGATTTAAAGAAAGTCTGATCCATCTGGGTATGGCAAGATAGCAAGAATTGAACTAAATTTGGATTTTGACAGATCTTCTACTGATGTATCACTAACAATAAGTATCCCTTGGCCTTGACAGTTCTCAGTAAACTCATGCAATCCCTTCCCCTTCACTCCTACTTGAAAATAATTTCCAGAAAGTTTTCTTACTATTTAAGAGCATATCAGCTGTTCATGTGCCAGTATTTAAACTCACAGTCACATATGGCTCAGGTATCCTGTAACCACCCAGTGGAAAGTAATTGGGGAAAGACCTTGGACCAACATGTGGACAAAACACAGGGAGATTAACAAATAAAGGAAACAGTAGAGGTGGAAAATTGTGGATGCCAGTATCGCCAAACCATCTGTAAATGAAATGACCAACTTGTTATCTTCCTAATATTTGAAATATAAGCAGGATATGCATGAAATGCTGCCATTTGAAGTGTGTGACATGATCGTTTCATCTCCTTGGATTCACCACCTGAATATGAATGCTTACAGTACAGAAAATCCAAACCACAGTAGGAGCGTTCTTCAGTGCCACATTTGCACGGCCAGAGGCTGTGCTTTAGATGGGGAAACAGTTTGGACAGACACTCACTGGTGTCCATCACGGCTGGACTGGAAGTATGTAAACTTCTTGCAGGAAAGGCTTAGTCAGAGTTTGTCTTTACAAACCATGTGTTTTGGGAGCCAAAACTGCACAGCAGGCACTGCCTGAGCACAGCCCTTCTTCAAGTCATCATGATGGGGGCACAGCAAGAATAGAAACAACAGTTGAGTTTCACAGACTGAGACCAGGACAAGACCTAGAACCCTTCCTCCATTTCCAGCCCATGTGTCAGTGGGTTTTATGTGTTCATCTGTTCCTACGCTGCATGGCATCAGGGTTCATTCTCCAAAACATCTGTGCCAGTGCCTGTTTTCTTACCTTGGTATCCAGATTAACAATTGAATGAGTTCAGAAAAAGCTTCAACATAATGTGTTTCAGTAATACTGATGCCTTAGGTTCTAGCTTTTATATTTTCAAATCCTGTTCTGCCTAGTGTGTAACTCTGAAGTTTCTTGTAGCTTGTTAGCTGCTGCTCTCTTATGCCAGATAGACATAGCAAAGCCTCTCTGAGCTTGTTATTCAAGGACACTTAGGCTATCCTAGGGCCTCTGGAGAGGTGGAGAAATTGAAGAAATTAAATCATTAGCTAAAGTTTTAATTGGTGAATTTATACTGATATGCAAATGAACCAAACCTATAAAAGTGTGAAGAACTCGTGACTCGTTGTCCATCTTTGATGTAGCCTTTGGCTCCCCAGGGTGTACCTTTGAAGGCCTTTGAAATAAATATCCACCTTTATTCCCTTACTCCTGTCTAGTCTCTGTTTCTAGGTAGCTCGGTAAGGCATCAATACAATGTTCATATTATGTATCAAAAACATTCCTATGATGCAATGAGACTTTGTTTCTTAAGAACTGTTTAAAATTTCATGTAAACAGACAGTAAATAAATTCTGTAAACAGAGAAGCGACCTTGAAAAGAAACTCAGAAGCCAAATGTGTGTGCCTGCAGAGTAAGACATGATCTATTTATGCCCCACATCTCAGGGCACTAGTGGGGGGTTTGCCCCTGGACACCAGAATATGTATTTAAATGTCATCATTCCTGATACTCTGCTACCCTGGGCACCAAAGTCCTCAGCTGTCCTAATTCAGAGAATAGATTATTCCTAACTTTAAATTCAAACCCGAATGTTTTCCCCTTTCTAATGAGAGGGAAAATGAGAGATGTGGAGCAAGATTTTATTAGCAGCCT
This sequence comes from Eulacestoma nigropectus, assembly GCA_013397775.1. Taxonomy (NCBI): domain Eukaryota; kingdom Metazoa; phylum Chordata; class Aves; order Passeriformes; genus Eulacestoma; species Eulacestoma nigropectus. The sequence goes on from VZTE01005755.1 coordinate 711,506, forward strand.
TGAGATTCCAATGAGAATTCAGAAAATCATTTTTACAGTATGAGGTTATTCACTTCACTGGGCAGAGAAGCTGGTCAGGCAGCTCCAGGCTTGGCTCCCCGTGGCTGCTCTGTCTCCCTATTTGTGGGCATGGGGTGCTCATAGGCCAACCAGACCCTGTGAAAAAAAGTATTTGAGAAGGTAAGTGGTCATTTCTTATCTGCACCAGTGCATCTTCTTTTTCTTTTCTGCTGCTATGGAATTGCTCTCCCCATCACTGGTGGCCATAGACCACCCAAGGTCACATTCTGCATGTTCAGCCAGAGGCTCAATTTCACAATGAACACTGTATTTTTTGGACATGATATATATAGTTGATGGAAGGAAAACTGGTTTTCACCATTTTTGGACGAAACATGCCTAAAGCTCCTTAAAACTTGGCTGAGGAGCAGGCATGACACCTTTAGGATTCCTCTTTCCACCAGCAATTGTTGGATGCTCCCAGAGGCTGCTGCTTCTCCCTTCCTGAGCCTTTCCTTGTCACACCGGGGCTAATCTGTGGGTGATCAGTCACCTGCATTGCCTGTGTCTGCCCAGGGAGCAGCCCTGCCTTCCTCATCCACCTGCCCTCATCGGGCTCAAAAGCAGGGCTGGCAGCAAAGCACCAGCCTGTTGTGATGCTTGCTGCAATGTCCTGCTGTGGTGAGATGTTGTGGAGAGATGTCTGCTGCTTTGCCTGCTCTCCTGCCTGCTGAGATGAACCAGTGGGATGCCTGCAGTGATGCCTGCAGGGATGCCTGCGGTGCCTCTGGGGTGGTGCCTGGTGGGACATCATCTCTGATGCATATTGAGGCACCATGGTGGGATGCCTGCTGGGATGCCTTCTACATTTAGCCATCTTTCAAGACAAGTGAGACCAAGCATTTAAATATTTGTAAATTTTTTTCCTTCACCAGAGTACATCAGTGTGTGTGCTGTGTGTAGATAAGCACATGCATTTAAATTTTTTTATTTACAGGCTCTGTCTTGTTCTGGAAGGAAGTTCTGTCCTAGCTGGCCCAGCCTCCACAGCCATGCTTCCAGCCAGCCCTCTCCAAGGCTCTTAGTCTTCCCTGAACACTAGCAGAGAAAGACAAGCTAGATTCTCTCCTGCAACTACCAGTGATGCTCTTCACAGCCAGCAGCCCTTCACAGGAACACTAACAACAGGTTCAGACCACAAGCACATTGTACAGCTTTTCAGCAGTTGCAGGCTTTCTGGGAAGACTTTGCAGTGCCTGGCAATGCCCCCCTTCCCCATGCCCACTGCCAGCCTGGACAGAGCATCCTGTCCCATACCCCAGATGAACTCTGTGATTTACCAGGAACCTCATGAAGAGTGTTGTGCCTTGCTCAGCTGCCCCAAGGCTCCCCTGGGCCCCTTGGACACCAGAAAGGAGCTTCAGCACTGGTAGCACTGCTTGTGACCACAGAACCTGTGCTGCAGGAGGTGGAGGGGCATTTCGTGCATATGAGCATGAAATGCCCCAGATGCAGAGGCTACACCTGCAGTGAAGGGTCACAGTGTCACACACGGAGTGCCTCGGTCTCTGCTGCTGGCTCCCCATTCACCTCTGTGGCAACCCTCTTGTTTATTTTCTAGGAAAGCCTTTCTTCTCCAGGATACATCATTATCTGATTTTGAATGTTATGAAATACTCAAATGCACACTTCTTCCATGCACGATGTCACAATATATTACCTGTTACAATACCTATTTAATACAGTTTCTTGGCAATTAAGGTTATTATTACACTTCACTCTAAAATTGTACTGGCAGCAAAGCAGAACTGCTGTGAGAAACTGTGGAATCAGATTTAAGTAAAGAAATATAGATTACTTTAAGAGAAATCCTGCAGTCTTATTTTTCTCTTCCAGGAGGAACACGTTATTAGGAATTACCTTTAAAACCTAAGACTACATGTGTGAAATTGTTCTATATGCTATGTATTCTATTTTTAATGAGCTCTGATAATCCTAAAGCAATAAAAAAGTTAATATGGATTGCTACGCACCCTTTGCAGTGCAACTAATGACTCTGTCAGCAAGTTCCACATTGGAATTTTAATTTATTTCTCTAGTTTTAAAAATATGAGAATTTCTGTAAAATAGTTAAGGCAAGGCAAGTTTTATTAGATGAAGAAATGCTAAAAATAGTCATGTACAGCTTCATTCAGTTCAGGTTTATGGTCTGGTTTTGAATTTAATATTTTCTCAAAATGCTGAGTGATGGCAGATACCCTCTGAGCCACGTATTCCCCCTTGGCTTGGCTCTCTGCACTGGGCAGTATGCAGATGCCAAACATTTGCTCAGGGGAGTCTAAAAGTCTCCTTGGCATTCAGGGTGCATGCACGGAACCAAGGGATGCATTTGTCCCAGACCATAGCTGTGACACTTTGGGTCTTGAAACAACAGAGAAAACAAAGGCCACACATCCAGGCACTTACACATATATATTTTCTAATTATAAGTGAATTTAAGCTCAGGTTTATATCATGTACACTTGAAGTAGCTAAGTCCTAGGATCCTGTCCTGGCCTAGGATCCGTATGGAACTACTGCATGTGCTGATCATCACAGAAAATGGGCTCAGTCCTTGTAAGGTCTGGTTTCCTTCCAGGAGCTTCCTGGCCTTCTTCACTGTCTAACAGTGTAGCCTACAGCAACCACACACCTTCACTGTGAATGCAGCAATTTGTTGGGCATGGAAGAAGAAAGACATACAGTGATATAAAACTAGGCAGTGTCTCTCTACATCCAATTTCCTTAGAGAAGTAAGAAACATTAAGACTCCAAAATTTTTGTGTATATGTTTTTTGGGGAAAAAACCCAAACTCTCACAGAGCAGGTAAGTGTTGAACCTGCTCAGGCTCCTAGAGTGTGAAAAAAACCCCAAGAAATATCATATATCCTGTGGTGATATTTAGCAGTGGGGGAACTTCAACACCTATGGCCATGTCTGGCTGATTTTGTTACGAGGATAAAGAACAGAATGGATGTATAAGGTATGTGAGTTTATCCACTGTTACCTATGATATTGAAGACATTCTCATCATTGAAGATGATGTCATGCTTTCAGTTTATTAGAAATCCTGGGTGGCCTGGGATGTCTGATTCCTGGTTAGGGCTATATCTCTGGAACCCACAACTTCTGGATGAGTCATTTCCCGTGATTCTGCTTATCCATCTGTGCTTCTCAATACTCATTCACACCTCAGCTGGCAGCACTCTGACAACTGTTAGCTGACTGTATTCATGGAATCACAGAACCACAGAATACTCTGAGTTGAAAGGGACCCACAAGGATCATCAAGTCCAACTCTTAAGTGAATGGACCATACAGGGATTTAACCCACGACCTTGGCTTTATTAGCACCATACTCTGACCAAAGTAACAAAGATTTACAACCACTCAATCACTGTCAAAGGTATTAGCACAAGAAGTTTAATATAAATTTGTGAAAGTGAAACAAAGTTCAGTGGCAAGGTTCACTGTATTACTTACAGTATAGGTGAAGCACACAAAGAATAATCAGTTTAGAATCAATCTAGAACGATTTATACAGGAATGCATTCTAGTAGTTGATGCAGGTCATGGTGTTGCAGTAATGTCTTCACCAACGTAAGATTCATTCCAAGCGGGGTAGGCAGCAAGAGTTGGATTGTAAGAACTGGTGGATTGCGAGAGGACCATCACACCAGGTAGATTAAAATGTAAATACACTTTTCTAAATAAAAAAACTCTTGAAAAATGGTGCCTAGGGCTGCAAAGACCAGTGTTACCATGAGGAATTATGCTCATTGTACTGCTGGTCCTCAGCACATGCTCTTATAATCAAACGATTATCTCATCCTTTTTTCTCATAAAAATGCTGGGCAGTCAATTACTTAATATTTAAATGTATCTAAACCTCTTGATGAAAACTGCTCTATTGAGTGGAGTACATCTCGAGTGCTGGCTAAACATGCTGAGGGCAAAGGATATGTGTTTTCTACTGTGAGCTCACATTAAGTTTGCATTATTTGAAATAAAGGTTAAGCCTGCGACTGTCAATTAGTTGCAACACCGTAACGCTCATATGTGGCTTTCATCAGAAGTGCTTCACATTTTGTGAATTACGGAGAGATGAGTAATGAAATACTGCATTTTAGTGAATCATTGTCTCTATCTGACAGCTGCAAAAAGTGAAGTATGACTGTCCATAAGACCAAGACACGGGAACTAAGTGTAATTTAAGCTGCTTCTTGATGATGGAAGTATTTACACTTTTATAACAAGACTAAGTATTTTGCTGAATCTCTGTCCAAGTGACAAAATAGATCGTTGGAAACAAAGCTGTGGTTTTGTGCCAGGCTCTTGAATGCAGCTCTGCGTGCCTTCCCTGGGCTGTACCAGACCAGGGAATGAGGCCAGCACTGCTGCTGAGCTTCACCCATTCAACTACCACAGCTTGCATCAGGAGGGGCAAGGGACTCACTTGCATGCACTTTCCTTTAAGGTAGATCATATCTGTCAAATAAATGTATTTGTTTTAAATACAGCAGAGGACTGATCACAACCCATGGCATCTGTTTTTCCAAAAATCAGAAATCTTATTAAAATTATTTATTAGTGATTATTAATGACCTTTCTCCTGAATCCATCTAACTTTGACTTCGGCCATTGGATTTTGCTGTGATTTTATCTGATACACTGGAAACTCCACAATTCAATTTGTTCCTCAAATAAACAGTGACAGGGATCAAAGCTGACTCTCAATCCTCACTTCATTAAGTGCTCATTAACAGCCTCACAACAAAGGCACTTTTCCCAATACTTCATTAAATCTGTGACTCACTCCTAAACTGTCGCAGTGTTAGATGCCTACCGAAACCATCCACTCAAGAATTACCACAACACTGCCAAATGAGAAGGTGCATTAGCTCATCTACTGGACATTTTCCTGCACATAGACATGCCTGCCTGCATTTCCCTTGGTAGCACTGGGTTTTTCCATAATATGAGAGAAAAATTCAGGCTAAAAGGGACCTTGGGAGGTCAACTCCAAGATCTGCCTCAGGTGCTCAGAGCTTTACACGGGTCTTGACAGCCTCCAAGGAGGGAAGCTGCAGAGTCTCTCTGGATGGTGGAGTGGGTGTCCTCATAGAGCAAATATTTCTCCTTATGCCCACCCAAAGTTCACATATTTTACCTTTTGTCCATTGCCTCTCATCCTCTTGCCTTGCATTGCCATGCAGAGCCTGATTTGGGCTCCTCTGTGCCCTCCCTGCGGGCTCTGGAGGTGCCCTTGGCTCCCTCCCAAAGCCACACACTTTCGGGCAGGACCAAAGCCCCATGCTGTACAATCAGGCTGACCAGACAAGTCACTTCTGCCTTCTGCCTTTCTGCAAGAATTTGGCTGCGGCTGGAGGTAATTTTGGCATCTGCAGGTTATGCTCACTCTTCTTTTACCCATTTCCTGAAGTTTGGGTCAGCTGCAAGTATTACGGTAAGGGTTTTGCCATCTTCCAGTTCAGTGATGATCTGATCTGTCTGAGGCAGTCCAAGGAGAAATTAAACCTCAGACTGCCCTAATAAGGAAGGCAGACACAGCAATAATAGCGGCAGTGTTAGCAAAACCTTACCTCATGACACTGGAATTAGGGTGGGCCACCAAGCCCATTACCCAGCTTTCTGCACTGGTGGGATCTTTACCAGCATCCATCACTAGGAGTGATGTGAACTGTGAAATAACATATTTAAATTTGGAGTGACTTAGTGATAAACTGATTTTGATGAGTTGCTAATGCATTATTCCATTTTCTACATTATGATTTTTGTAATGCCTCATGCCACTTCCTGCACCTTGTACAATCCCTGAGTGCTCATAGAGGCTTTGAAGGAAATAATTTGGTTTATGGCTGTAACTGAGGTGGGAATCTTGCCAGTACTGGAGTTGGCCCCTGACATGCCCATGCACAGAAGTCAGACCAAGTGGGCAGATTTCAATAATGAGGCCAATACTCACAGCGACGGGTCAGTTCAAAGCAAAGGTGTGACCCAATTATACTGGTGGTTGGACTTCTACAACGCTGACAAACCTTTTTGAAATAATCAATATGGGGGAGAAAAACAGTAAAGAAAGACACTTTTCCTGCTGACGTGTCAACAACATAGGGGCAAACTTTTCCTATTGCTGATACACTGATAAAAAGTACAATATTGTCTAAATAATTGTCTAATTGTCTAACTAAACCTCCTGCTTACTTTTGAAGATCAAGAAACATTTTAATGTGGGCCTAATCCACCCTTAAATGACCAATTGGAAAAGGAGATAGAACTGACTTCTGATCTGTTTGTGAACAGAAAGAGCTAATTAGTTTTACAGTATTCTCTCGTGTCAGCTACTTCACATAACCTGGCTGAAAGACCCCATACACACAGATTCCTTTGTGTTTATTATTTATTATAATTAAATCTTGATGTAAATTTCACAGAACCCATGTCCGTCCCTGGGAGGCATGGAGGTGGTGATGCAGTGCTCTGCTTCCACACACCTCCCTCTGGCAAGGTTTTTCCACTGTTTTAAACACATACAGTTTTTCTCATGAAACGGGAAGAATTTATTAATTCTGACTGATCTGGTTACCCTGCAAATTTCTTTTTCATACAAGATGACAGCTGGAAAATAAGATCCATGTAGCAGAGCTGAAGATATCTACTCAAGTGGACTGTGCTGAATGGACCGGTGACAGCTCCAGATCGAATCCTGTCAGGATCAAACAAGCTGAAAACACTGAAGGGGAGACCTCTGTGGTGGCAATTCTTCCAGACCAGGAAGAAAATGTGGCATGCTCACTCTTACCCTTTTCTAGGGGGGGAAATAAAGCAAATGTACTTCATTAGAAGTGCAGCAGGACAGTGTCCCTGTAGCTGCTGACCCTGCACCTACTGCACTTCCATCCCGCTCCCTCCTCAGCCTCTTCAAATCTACCCTAAAAAACAAAGAAATGACTGCCTTGTGCACAAATATGCCTTATATAGCTTTCAATCAGCTACTCTAAAACCAGTCACAGCCCAGCCATGGGAGCAAACCTCCAATGCAGGTTGCAGGGCAGAACATAGCCCCTCTCCCTTGCAGTCATGCTGGTACCAGTATCCAAAAAAACTACTCTAAGGTTTCTGATCTCTGCCCTGTCAGCACTCGTTTCCCTCTCCAACTCTCTTCCCTAAGGGCCAGAAGTCAGGCTGCATTTTCTTTAAGTGCAAAACAAACGGGTGCCTGAATAAACAAAAGGCAGTAACCCCAGCTGTGCCTCAAATTCGAGTGCTGCTGCCTTGCCCCAGGAATGCCACCCTGCGCTCAGGCACTTCTAATCTGAACAAAACCACGTGCAGTAAACACATCCAGCTGTGCACTAACTTCGCAAATACCAGTTTGCTGCTCATCTTCCAAGATGAGGGCCAGTCACCAGTGTGATACCACATCTACCAAACATAATTCTCAGAAAACTCCCAGTTTTGTGGTTGGGTTGTTTGGGTTTTTTTTTCTAAAAGCTGAATTTTCAGGTTAACTAGTTCAATTGCTTCCCAAATGAGTCTCTAAAGGATACTGCAGTAATACCTGCATGCCGTAGCATGCTCAACAGCAGCTTCTTCAGGTGGCAGCAGTCACTTTGGCCACTGTGACCCTGGAAAATGACTCTGCAGACACATATGCCTTGTTCAAACACGTATATGCTGGATTGAGTTCAGAGGAGAGAACACCTCTGCTTTAAGTACAGGCTGGAAGAGCTGGGGTTGTTCCCTCCGGAGAAGAGAAGGCTCTGAGGAGACATTACAACATCTCCCAGTACCTTAAGGGGGCTTACAGAAGAGCTGCAGAGGGACTTTTCACAAGGATATACACTGATAGGACAAGGCAGAATGGCTTTAAACTGACAGAGTGCAGGTTTAGATTAGATATTAGAAAGAATTTCTTTACCATGAGGGCAGTGAGGCACTGGCACAGGCTGCCCAGAGAAGCTGTGGATGCCCCACTCCTGGAATTCTTCAAGGCCAGGCTAATGGGGATTTGAGCAACCTGGTCTACTGGAAGNCAATCCAAACCATTTGGTGATTCTGTGGTCCAAAGCAGTTACCCCAAGCAAGTCCAGCTCTATCAGGAGCTGAACCAAGGAAACATGCTGCATAATGAGCACCAGCAAAGCAGAGAGATGCCAGCACAGCACCTACTGATGCCATTCCTTTGACTCCCCACACTTACACAACCAGCACAGTTTCTCTTCACAAACAACCTCCTCCAGCAGCAGACAGGAACTGTCATTCCCGAGAGCTCCTGTACCTTGATAAAGAGGCAATCAATCCAGTGTCATTCCCTACAGAGCAGCAGCTCAAGCAGCTCCTGCAGCCAAGGACCCTCTATTCATGGAAGCATACACTGCAGATACAAACTGTGTAACACTGAATAGCAATCCCCTACATTAAATCAAAGACAATCTTTATTTTCTTTATGACTGATACAAGGACACAGCTGTCCTTTCTCCAGTAGCAGGCTCTTCTCCCCATGTTTTGAAAGCCCAGATATGTTATTATAAAGAACACTTGATGGGCAGTTCCAGACTGTGGAGACACACAGAAGTAGACAATTTACGGTGAAAGTTAGGTTTGTGAATTTACTCTCTGCTCCTCTAAGATTTGTCATCTGTGAGAGCTTGTTCACTCAAACAAATTTGGCACACCAGCTGCAACATCGGACCAAACCTCTGTTTCTGCAGAAGCATTTTATTTGATATAAAAGACAAGAATTCAAGGGCACACTAACATAATTGAGATACAGCTATCAAATAAACAAGCTTTAGTTTTCGAAGAATCTGGTTGTATTTCACACAGTTACTTGAGAAAAGCAACCCAGGACTGGCTGATTAGGTTGGGTGGCAGCTGCCAACATGATGTGACGCCTCCAAAGACCCTCTTAGGATATTGCCTGTTTTATTGGCTGGTCTCTTCAGAGTGCAGATGAAGCAGCAGGAGGCAGCTGAGAATCACAGTGCTCTAACACCATCTAGGGGACTGAGCCACGGCTCAGCTCGTGCAGAGGCATGTGCAGCTGGCAGCCCAGTGCTAGCTGAGAAGGGCACTGCTTTTGAATAAAAACCCACTGTTCCAGCCCCAAAACCCCACTTTCCCTGCCTTTCCCAAATAACTCATCTGTCACACAGCTCTTAAACCCTATTTTACCTGCACTACGTCACACTCTTTTTTTTCAGTTTTCATTTAGTTTTACCATGTGTTGTGCTACTCTAGTCTTCATTTTCCCTGCTTGTTGCCCCCAATAAGTACTGATTATATATAAACCTAAGTATGGGCTTTACAAAATCAAATACTTTATGAGGGATTAGACTGGTTAAACATGATTGGAACAAATATTATTTTTAAAAATCCAGTAAACCCATGAATTTGCTACAGTAAGAAAAAGCCAAATCAATCAATCAATCACTGACTTTGAAAACGAAACATTCAGCTTCTGTTCACATCAAGATTAGCACTAAGGAGCACAGTGCACATCCCTATTCTTTCTGTTCATCCTAGACTTTACTAAGTGCTTTTGCTGACAAAGTCCTCAATTTTAGATGCATGGGCACTGTGAGTCCCACTTTTTCTGAAAAAGGTAGAGTTATAGAACAGTTCATGTTGGAAGAGGCACTCAGGCCCAGAAAGTGTAATATTTAAGGTGCTCACAAAACAAGCAAGTAATAATTTCTTTATTTTTTCTCTTGCCATACACACATGCAAAATTGTGTGTCTATTTGTCTACCTCAGCAGGGTTAGAAGCTTCTAGGTTTTGTGACAGCACCACCAGGTGCTCCTGCTTTCCTATGAAATTCTTTCAGGCTGTAAAGACAAGCAAGTAGCAGGCACTCTGAAGCCAATTTTGGGTCTATCATTGTGTAGTATTGATACAATTGAAGCCTCCTTGGCAAACCTTACACTATAGAGGCTTTTGTCTGCTTTCCCTTCAGTTCTACTACAGAAGTCAGTTTTAAATGAAAAAAAATTGGTTTTAGACATTGTTGGTAGAAATATCTTAGTTCTTATTGATTCATGATAACAGTGTCTTCCCTGGTGAAGCAGAATAAAATTTAAGAAGCCTGAAGTGAGAATAAAAAAATTATTTTTGCACTATCAATATGTACTACCCTACAGAAATTATGAAGACAGCAAAAATAAGGGGAAAAAAAATTAACTCTAAACCCACTATTAAATATGTAAATTGACGTAGAGTTAACATTAAGGGGTCTTCTGAAGGAGTATGGAAACAAGACTCAGAATCAAGAACCAACTGCACAGAAAGCAAAGCCAAAGAGCCCTGAAAATCTCCATCACAGGAGGCAGATGCCTGTAAAACACTTATTTTTAATGTTGTTAGAATATAACAGAGAGCTGGGGCTGAACTGAAGAGTTCAACATAGAACCCAAATTCCCACTGACAGGCATTGTAACAAGCACACACCATTACAGATCTTTCATAGCTCCCAACACAATGGGCTTGCTGCAACAGAACAGCATCTTCCCAGTAAAAATAGTGCTTTGCATTTCAGCATCATCCTATGGCCAATCTCTCACGTAGCAGCGGATTACATCCGCCTGTGCCCCTCAGGAAGCGCAATGCCATAATCCCTAGAGTAGGGATTAGGAGAGGCGCAGAGGGGCCATCCCATCCAAACAGCCCCTGCTCTAAAGTCAGCAACAGAATGCAGCCTGACCAGCTTCCATACACGATCCCATTGCACCGCACTGTGATTTGTGGAGGAATCTCCCTGCAAAGATCTAACCCAAAATGTCCTTCAGGCAAATGCTGATGGAGCAATGGGCCCTGCATTTTCCCTCTGCACCACATCAATGTGAAAAAAACCAACCATAGCCTTTTTAAAGATTACCATATAATTTGAGCACATTTAAAACCCATTACAAGAGACAAACAAAAGGATGTTCATAGTGAACAGAACACAGCAAGAACCTGTTTTTAAGTAGGAAAGAGGCTGCTAATGGGCTAACATATCAGGGTGCCTGATGAACTTCGGAGATGCTTGGTGTTTGCCAGGAAAAGGTTGGTGACACACGGGGGGCAATCATCTTGATGCTGTGTGTCTGAGGAATCCTGGTATTTTATTCTGATTCTGAGCAATGCTAGGAGACAGCCAAGATGACAAACAGCTGTGAATGTAAATTTAAAAAAAAATTAAATTTGTATTTAACATCTGTATTTTAAAAATACAAATAATATTTGCTCAAAAAGAAATAGAAATCTTTCTCTACTACTTTTTGAACAGGATTTTGCCCTCACTAGACTTACTAAAACCTTGAACCAAAAAAATTGCAGGTGCTCCGTACAACTATCTTGTCAGGAAGGACTTGAAGCATGGAAAGAAAATTAGGTTGTCAAAAACCAGACACCTCAAAATACTCTCTTGGCAGAGGAAAACTCCTACACATGTTCTGAGCACCCTCTCGGAGGTAATGACTACCTATAACCAGAGATGAGAATTTTGCACAAGAGTGCTTTTGTGTTTTGAAGAGCTGATTGAGTCACTTATGAGTCACTAACAGCAAAAACAGTGAGGCTCCCTCCTTCCAGCCCTCAGCCACTGTCCAAACTCCATCCCACAAATGCAGGGAAGTGCAATAAAAAAAGTCTTTATTCTACCCACTTAATGATCTCTGCCATCTGACACTGTTCCTGGTATTTATTTCTCAGTCCTGAACCTTACAGTGAGCCTTTCTCCCCCTCTCTGCCATTGGGAAACTCCTCCCTCCTGCAGCATGGAAAAAGTGCACGGGGAAAATGGAAATATGGAGAAAAACCTAAAATTATTCCTTTTTTAATGGGTCCAGTGGGATTGATGAAGTTTAGATACAACTAGCATTGCTGTCTTCTGTTTCTCCTGGGTTTGCAAAATGAATAGCAAGTCTGAAGGTTTATTATAGTTAATTATTTTTTATTTGCCCAGCAGAGTACTCAGCATTGGAATGCAAAATTAATCTTACTAAACTTGTCCCACTTGCCTTAATGACTAGTATGGCATTAAAATATATTAATTCTTTTTTCAAAAATGCAAAAGACAAATTACTTTGCAAAACTGTAAAGTTTTATGAAATAATAAACAATAATAAATTATTTTATAAACAAAGGTCAATTATTTTACAAAGCAAAAAGCGTTTCATTTTTATACACATTGGTATTAATTTTTTTATGGTACTCTTTGCCTAAACCTCATAAATACCAATTCCTTTGCTCAGAAAATGCTATGTTTCACCAATCCTGTTAGATATTTAATAACAGCATTATTATCTCTACTATGACAATACAGGAAAAAAGGCAGAGAACAAGAGAGAGAACAAAAGAGATGTTCCCTGCCCTAATGAGCTTATAACGCTGTTTACCATTGATTTGCTTAGGCAAAGCAGGGCATCAGTTTGCATGTTCCCATTCTGGAGCCAGGTTTGATGCTCCCCTGCGGCCAGCGCAGGTGGAAGCTCCTGTCTCAGGCTGCGGGACCCGAGCAGTCACTGGTTCAGCGCGTCTGCAGACGCTGTTAATCCATCTGTGAAACCACGAACAACAACCGGCCACATCTGCGCAGTGCCATGCCCAGCCTCCTGCCAGCACCACCCCAGCACGCTGCTCCTCCTGTTTCCCCCGTGTGAGCTCCTTCAGGGCGCGGCCTTGCTGTGGCCTCCCCTGCCTCACGCCACCTCTGACCAGGCCCGTCACGCGCAGAGGAGCCTGGTGCTGCAGACACCTCACCGCTGCAGTGGCCCCCAGCTGCGGCAGGAGCCCCGAGGGAGGGAAACAAGCCCTCCAAGCAACTTCAGCTTACCTCAGCATAGATGTCTAACACAGGCCAGAAGAAGAGAGTTTGAAAAACAGTTTCTTCTGCTGGGGGTGGGAAGGCTTGCTGCTGGCAAGGCGATGACGGGCAGGGCGAGCCATGGTACTTACACACCACCCACTGCACACAAGAGATGCCAAAGCACCCACCTCAGCAAGCCATGACTCTGGAGACGTTTGTGTGGGTTACTTCATCACCTACAATTTTTTTATAACCACCAGATCGTATTTTATTATATAAAATCAGTTGGTTTTGTGTTTAGTTTTGGCATAACAGATCTGATGTCTGATTTACAAACAGATTCTTCAATCCAAACTGTGAAACTAAATTAAGGAGAAGTAGTACAACAAAAACGGTTACAAAAGACATCTGCATCTCAGATGGTCATTTAAGACTCCTTTTATGGTCACTGGGCAGAAACAGTCCATGATTCATCTCATCCTAAATATAACTGGCTAGAGAGGCATGGATAAATGTTGCTAAAAGATGAGAAATAGCCATTTTTCATATACATTTTTGTGCAGCACAGAAAAAACACAGTATTAATTTTATATTCAGTATAGTAAGGCTTTTCAAGAGTTACAAGAAAACAAGTCTTCCCCACATTAATACAGCAATTTTCTTTTTTTTTTTTTCTTTTTCTTTTTTTTTTTTTTTTTTTTTTCGTGGGAGAGAGGGAAGGAAAATATATGAGCCACTGAAAGCTGAGAACAAAAANAGTTAGAGGAACATAGAGTGGACATTTTCATAACGTCAGTGTAAAAAAGTAGAATTAATTAGGACTGTCATTTCTATGTATGTACTCCATCCTAATTAATATTGTTCTTGCCTTATCTATCTGGATCTGGCTTCTGCTGCAGCAGGGAGAAGTGGGGGAGCAGAGCTGGCTCTGCTGTTGCCTTCTGCCAATACACGTGAGTGTGGATTCCATCTCCCACCCAGACTCCCACACTCTAGCTGGAGATATGGGACACTAAAGAAGCAATGAGCAAGGAAACCATCAAAGCCCAGCTTTACCTTGCTCTTCACTGAAAGCTTTAACGCTCCAAAGGCAAGACAGTGTAAAAGCAGCGTCATGACAAAGCAGATGTTCGATACACAACGCTTCAGCTAAACCAGCAAGCTCAAAGAGGGGAAATCAATAGCAAGAGTAAAGAGGTTAAAAACTCCTCTCTTGCCTGTCCTCAGCTGAACACAGACATTAATTACTACTTGCAGGATGCCAAGCTGTTGCACTCTCCCTTCTGCACATGTGAAAGCCTGTTGAACCCAATGCCCTTACCCAGTCCCACCTACTCCTTGTACCCAGGACAACACATGCTTCTTTATGAGCGGCAATTTTAGCACCCTGCCACCTGCAACCTGGTGCCTCTCCCTCCACAGGGTTCTATAGATACACCTGTAGGAACACAGGAAACCAGGCTGTATCATAGGAATTTGTAGCATCATTGTGCTGCAGGAAACCCCAGATCCCATACTCTGTACTGATGGCATGCAGATTAGGAGATGGAGCTTGAGCTGTTTTCTACCGAATCTGAAATACCTGAAATCTGAGATCTCTGAGCCATCTTGGAAGAGTTATGGCAGAGAACATGCTCCTTTAGCAGCTCTGGCAGGTGCTAGTGGAGTGAATTTTGCAATCTGACATTGGAAGTCAGTTCCTCACCTCTCAAAACCAAAATTACTCGAATCTTGTAACAACCAGAGCATGCTGTCATGCTTATCTCAGTTGCTAGGCTTTTAAGGACAACTGAACAAGCTGAGCTCATCAATGAAAGGCTGCTGGAATTATGATTTTGGTTTTCTCTTATTTTAGGTTTCAGGAAGTCTGCATGGCTTCCTGTTTGAGACATGCAATCCTCTGTTGTTAACAGAGGTCAAACAGAGGCAGTCCTGGATGAATCTTTCACTCTTTTTATAACTCTTAATGCACACAGATAATAGAGGGCTTCAAAGTACAAGATATCAGCTTGGTTTCAGCTGGGATAGATTTTCTTCCTAGTAGCTGATACAGTACTATGGTTTGGATTTAGGATGAGAATAATGTTGAGAATAATGTTGATAACACACTGATGTTTTACTTGTTGCTAAGTAGTGCTTACTCTAAGTCAAGGACTTTCCAGCTGCTCATACTACCCTGCCAGCGGGGAGGCTGGGGGTGCACAAGAAGATGGGAGGAGATACAGCCAGGACAGCTGACCCCAACTGGCCAAAGGGACATTCTATACCATATGGCACAATGCTGAATAATAAAACTGGGGAAGTTGGCCAGGAGAGACCAATCACTGCTCAGAGACTGGTTGGGTATCATTCAGCGAGTGGTGAGCAACTGCACTGTGCATCACTTGTTTGCATATTCTTTTATCATCATCATCATCATCTTTTTTTTTTTTTCCTTCCTTTTCTGTCCTATTAAACTATCTTTATCTCAACCCACTAGTTTTACCTTTTTTAAGGTGAAATGTAAGGTAAATGGCTGGGAGGTGTTTATCTGCCTGCCTAGTTAAACCGCAGCACAGCTACACCGCTAGAGAACTGATAAGAAAGTGAAATGCATTTATCAACAGACACAGCAGAGAGAAGCTGTATCTTTTGAGTTTTAACAGGGACCCTTCTTTTTGCAAGAGCATGCACACTCCAGCTATCCTGACTGGTGACACGGTGACAATGAAAAGAAAAACAAAGGAAATGGATATTTCTGTGCATTTCTCCATGGACACACATTCTATTTAGAGTAAAACACTCATGCAGTTAACTGCATGTATGATTGTCTCCATTTAGCACTTAAATTATACCAAAATGCTGGTGGTTAGATGAAGATTTGACAAAGAAAAGGCCCCAGGTGACAAAGCTTTTGATCTCAGTCTCTTTGCATATGTCCTAAGGAAAACAGGTTGTCAGTAAACAGTGATCTGATTATTTGCTCCTTTTCTGACCAAGGAAGGGCAGTGGAACAAAGGATTCAGTGTTCAGGTGAGTCCTGGCCTCAGGTGAGAGCCACCTGGCAATGCCTCAGCAAGGACTAAGATAGCCTAACTCATTTCTGGAAAGGAACCAGAACCAAAAGCGACAACTATATCCATGTCCCCTACTGATGGGAATCAGCTGCCACTTGTAATATAAGGACATAACAAAACAGAAGCACTGTGGTAGCCTGACCTGCTCCTGGAGAAGGAGGACTGCTCAGTGTACCTAGGCATTTTTCCAACCAGGAGTTTTTCTATGTAGGCTTTGTCTCAGTTATCTGTGCTTATCTTACTTGAGGACTGGAACACAGCAACAGAAGGTTACGTAGTCAGGCCAGAAAATTGCTCTCAGGCCATGTTATGAAAACCTGCTCAACTGAGATCCAGGGTGGTCTCCAAACTTTTCCCAAGGTGACCCCATGGGCCTGAATTTCACTTCTAGAATTGAATTACACCTGTGTCTTTTACCCCTCTGTCCTAGGACACACTTCAAGTCACAGATAAAATCCAAAACACTGATTTTTACTCAAAACATCCGGAATGGTCTTTGGGACCTTATGGGCTACCAACGTGCCTGTGATTCTTTTTGCTCGATGCTGTCTTATTTAAAATTGGCAGCAGCTTTTGAACTAGAAGCCCACCCGTGCTATAAAAGGACATTGCCTGCAGTGAGCTCCACTAGCTGGTATATGTACTACTCTTCAGGGCACTTTTATCTCCAAAGCTGGGCTGAGGATCAAGGAAAGTTGTTCTTAATCTGGTAGGTCATGTTTCTTCTGTTCACTTTAGCCCATTGTTTTGAGGTTCTGCTCTGGATATCATGCATGTGAGAGCAAACTAATTTTCTATTAGCCTTTGAAGAGAATAGGGAACATCACCTTCAAAGATGAAGAAAATCACCTCATTTTACCCAAAATATGTAGTAGCTTGGCCAAGGATGGATGTTGGTGGCTGCCACCATCACTGTTGCTATTTGCCCCAAGAGGCAATGGCTCATTGTTCTGATACAGCACCTCCTCTTCCCCCTGGCCCCTGAGATCGTACACACTTTGCTGTGTGCAGACACAAACACATCCCCCATTGCCAGTGTTTGTCCCACTGGGGGCAAATGAAATGTCGCACATGATGGGTAGAGCATCAGGTCATTGAAAATCATGGTGTGTCCCCTGAAAATCGAAATACAACAAGACATGACCATCTGACACCTCTCCTTTATGTTAAAGAAGTGTGTCTAAGTGGTGAAGAACAGAAACCTCTCTTTCGCTCTGGGGCTATGGGCTTCTCTGGAACTTTGAAACGCGACGCATGAGGTCATGCTTATTGAAAACAAAGGCACACAACGCACTATTGCTTCCTGCAGACCCTGTTCTGTTTGCGCTGTAGCTTGTGCAATTGCAAAGATCAAAGAGATGCAAAACACCAGGGGTATATAAACATATTACTACACTAATGCAATGCAAACAGTGCATGTGGAAAGGACAGCTTGACCTTATTTCACTTTCTTCTGCTTTCAGAATAAACATCACATCAGCCTGCTCACTCTGGTTGGTGTTGGAGCAGTCCTTTTGTTGTGTCTTCTGTGATAATTTCTGTGGCCATGTAGGCAAATACAGCACTTACACGTAGGATGATACACCAAGAAAGCCTCTGGAGGGATTTCCTTTGGGCTTTGGTGGGACATAGGAGAACATCTTTAACTGAACCACGTCAAGCTTACAGGGAAGTGCTGGTACAAAGGAGACATTCCCATCTCCATCATGTTTACAGTGTTCCTCTCAAAGACAATATGGGGAGGATGGGGGTGGGAATGGGGATGGGAGCGAGGGTGCTCTGCATTCTCAGAGCAGAAGTGACAACTCCAACTACATCCTCAGCTTAGCAAAGATGAAAGTGACTTATCTCATAGAGGTCACAGATGCAGGCTGCTTTAATACAGCAATCTAATCTTATTGACTGCCATGCACTCCTTTAGTGTCTAGCATCTTCATAGCACTGTGGTAGCTGTTTTGTTTATTGATCTCAAAGTACTTCATTAACAGGGGAAAATACCTCACAGTCCTGCTAGGAAACAAGGATAATATTAGGTGCATTTACAAACAGAGGGATTCTTTGCAGCTTACTGTAATCAAAGTGAGTGGGAAATGAGAACAAGGAATGGTTTGGGCAGGTCCTGTCTTACTCCACTGAGGTGTTCCTAGGGGGAAGAATCAGGCTGTCCCAAACACACCAGCATCCCACAACCAACCATTAATTACTACCATCCCTGAGCTCAGATAAGAACTGATCATGACCTACATCTATTTTGAGCACTGTTTGGTGTGAAGGACAGCTGTAAGCACACACATTGACCTGAGATGTTAGGCTGAGTGGAGACTCTCACCTCTACAACTCACACACTGGGTTACCGACCGAAGGAGGAGGTAAATGCAGGGGAACATATCATCCTAGAAACTAGCACTGCTATCTCCAGGAAAGTCAGGCTAAAATTACTTCCAATCAATTAGGAATGTGCAAGACTTCAGAAAAGGATGAAATCTACCTGTGCCTCCTGGACTACCTCTTACAGAAGACATAGAATCATAAAATATCTAGAATATTGTCCTAAGAGAGAAGGTCAGGAAAGATTACATGTCTGGTCACAGGACTTAGGACCCCTCAGAAACCTCTCTCTTGGTTTATATCAGATTTTATGGAGGCTGAAACAAAGATAAATTTTTGTGACATTTTCACTAAAGCCAGACCTTCCTTTAGCTTAATTATAATGCTGAGTTTTTACCATATAAACCAACATGAGATGCAAGTGAAATAGTTTTCTTTTAAAAGAATGGAGAAGTACCTGTAAAATCAGATGATTGACAATTCTCTGGTAAAACCTGAGAGGTGAGATGCCACAGAAACAAATGGATACTTTCCCTTTGATGCAGAAGCAGGATTTCAGAAGGCTCAATATAGAAGGCTTTAATGTGCTGTAAACATCATGAGAACCAAAAGGCACTACGTGGTCAGACCTTTCAGTGAGAACAGTGTTCCCTTGCAGTGGTATCTTTTTGCTCTCTTACACATCTGTCAGTCACTCAGGCCACATTCCTTCAGCATTGACGTGTGCACAGGTATATCTCAATTGAAAGTCTAAGAGAGGACTTCAGTATTTCTGAGAACACCCTGGTGAATGCAGTAAGGATGCACAGAAACAGGACTCAAAGCAG
This sequence comes from Eulacestoma nigropectus, assembly GCA_013397775.1. Classification (NCBI taxonomy): domain Eukaryota; kingdom Metazoa; phylum Chordata; class Aves; order Passeriformes; genus Eulacestoma; species Eulacestoma nigropectus. The sequence continues at coordinate 730,569 of VZTE01005755.1, forward strand.
ATGCTTCTAATCTAAATACAGAATCCTACAGATGTACAAATCAGGTTTAGTTTCAGTATCAAGTGAAATGCCCCAGTCCTTCTGGGTCCAAACCTTAATGGTACAGCACTCTGCTTTGCCTGTAGGATCTCTGATGGTGAAGCATCTTGCAACAAACACACATTTGTAAAACATAAGAATTATATCCATGTTACTCTTTCATATCACACTTCAAACTAAAGTCTGTAGTTAAACCATAAGGAATCCACGTATGCATCAATACGACACAACAGAGCTGAAAAGAAATAAGCCCTGGTTAGGACCTCTGGTTTTGTCTGAAGAGCAGCAAAAATGAGCAAGTGATGAAATTTGTTGTCCACCTCTGACTTATATTCTGTCAAACCAATCCTGACTTAGCATATGGGCTCTCATCTAGTCTGTCTTGAAGCTGAAAGGGTCAGATTCAGACTGCTATGTGGAAGTGACAGTAGACTCACTCTAAGACGAGACAACAGGTTCCCAGTCCCAAAGTTGCCTTTTATTTATGTAACTTCAGATAAACCATTTGAAATTACCCCCTTCATTCTTAAGGTTTAACCTAAGGGTTATAAAGAGACATCTTTATATTCATCTGAACTGATGAAATATTTTCTATTTCTTTGCTCATTTGCACATATTTTTGTGGCAGCATTAAAGCTGCTAGACCGTGCCAGATATGCAAAAGCAGCAGAGCATAGTACACTAGTGCAGTAAGTGTACTGTCCCAGCATGATTTAAAACACAGATCCCAATCTAGACCAAGAGAGATGGACATGACATAAGAAACTTATCTATTTTTAAAAGTCTTGCTCCAATAGCTGGCTTCATAGCACATACTGTGGTCTAGATCGATAAGAAGCAGAAATTTGCATAAGAGCTGATGACACTTTTTATACTTCAAAACCACTTGTGAAATCCACAGGATACATGGATGTTGACAGAACATGGATGTTGACAGAACAATACAAGCAGCATGTTGCTGAACAATATGCCAAGCGACCCGAATTTTTTGGCAGCCTGCACATACTCCAGTAGTTAACATCGGGGAAAAAGAAAAGCAGACTACTTCCTCTTTGGCAAGTATAACACTCTGCCTTCCTAAAGTAGCATTGCAAAATAAATGAAGTTATTAATGAGAAAACACACAGGATATGGCCTAGATAACAGTCTTTCTGAAGTATCCGATGCCTCATAAAGGGTGTACCTAGCAATATCGGGGCTATTTTGTGGGTTTGGCTTGTGGGCCTGACTGAGGATATGGGGCCAAGATATGATCTGCTGTTGTACTCTTGGCTTTTGTGTGCAGAGCCAGCATAGCCACAAGTAATACTGCTCAAGTATTTAGACAAGCTACAAGATGCAGGGTCACAGGGAGACGGGGGGGGGAGTTGAACAGTACAGTCAGGTCTATCTCTGCATCCCCCAGGTAGACGTGAGCATGGGCTCTGAGATACCAGCACTCACAGACAGAGCTCACTGTCCCCTCCAGGCCCTACACATCTGCCACAGGAAAGCAAACGGCCTCAAGGGCAGGTTAAAACAGTCCAGATCCCCTTGCAGTTCAGTGGGATCAAGCAGGTGAACAAGCTATGGCACAAGATGAGGAGTGCTCTGAGGCAGTCAAGGAGCAAACCTGGATTTGCAGAGAAGCAGCTGTTCAGAAAATTAGAAATGGAGATTTCTCCATCCCCATTTCTACCACTATGACGGGGGAAATTACAGGGCAAATAGAGAGAATTTCTTCAATTTGGCTTTTAGAGACACTTATCTTCTAGAAACTCTTACGTTCTTTGAGTATAATTAGCTTTAGTTAAAGCAAAAAGATATATCATTCAGTTCTTCATTTCACTTTCCTTCTCTGCCCAACCACAGTCCACAGCCTGACTACCCACAATCCCAAAAGGCCACCAAAATAGAAAACCATGTACATACCTGTTGTTTCATGATGCTACGTTTCTGTTAAGTATCAAAACCCACCAGACCAGGTTAACCTGCCCAAGCAGCTGAGCTGGCCAGCAGTCTATCAAGAGGGAAATGAGAGCAAGACGTGGAAGTTGACCCACAGCAGAAATGTAACAGATAAGTGCACAGGGAGACACATCAACCACTAGAGCAAAAAAGATTTTTCCCACAACATGTCACAAGTCAGTAACCAGTGCAAGGAAGGCAGCTTGTGCCTCTGTGCCTCATGCACCCACAAGAGGAGGAGTGAGATTCATCTTTCTTCTGAAACACTGGAGATGTACCTTAACTTGTTCCTCAGTGCCCTGATGGTCCTACTGATGATACTCAACCCAGCTGAAAGGATCATGTATCTTGCTTATATGCTCAGGGTAAAATTACTCCCAGATGTGAAATCCAAGAGGAACCCTCCCCTAGCCCCTGTCCTGGTCAGGTCACTGGGGCTGCCAGTCAGCCTCACAGGCAGCTGTGAACTTTTCAACGAAGACATTTATTTTACAGCCTTGGTGATGTCCTTGCTTTCTTCTGCTCTCTTCTGGCTGCTTACATGGGAAAAACTTATGGGGTGGTTCTGGCGTGTTTCTGCAGCTTTTAGCCATGGGAACATCCTCAGACTATGGCAAAGTCTGTGCCTGTGACCGAAAGGGTCTCTTTTTTTGTTCTGTTGTGAAGTTCCTTGCATTTCTCAAGTGTTTTAGGCAATGGGATTCAAAGTACTTCAGTAACTTTTAAAAAAAACATCATTTTGGTGACATTTGTTTATCTTCTCCATCTCCCACATGGACTCAAGCCCAGGTCTGCTACTCACTCATACTACCTGCAGTGATGGTGCCTTGGGGCTGCTCCAGAATGCCCTAAGCCAGTAGTCAGAAGCAACCCAAGATGCCTTCAGCATCTTCCCATGCACTGCATGAGCTGTGTGGACCAGAATCCTCCTGTCACTATATCCCACCTCTCCGAGTGCTGCCACCCCCTAGAGAGCAGGCCCGGGTTACATCCACAAAGCCCTGCACAACATTGCTGCAAGGGCTGGGGCAGGATTTGTCAGCAACTTGAATGGGGTAAGAAGATGATTTTGAGGTGTGCCTTGGCCTTCGAACTTGCAAACCAGTTACTCCTTGCAAACCAGTTACTAATGGTATCCCACCTTTGCTTCTCAATGATCTGCAGCCCACCATGAAGCAGAGCTATTATAAGAACATGGGTCTTCCTCTCTCCTTGACTCTGAGCAGGAGACCAGATTTCATCTCCTCTGTATCAGTAGTCCCATAAAAAATGATTTACTAAAAACTCAATAGCTCCTGTGGATTAATCCTCACTTTAATAAATGCCTTAGCAGTAGCAAGAAAATTACTCAACTGTAAAGACAGCACAGAAAACCTTCCTCACCATAGACACCATAACAGAAGTGTGGTGAACCTGTTTTTTTGTTAAGTATTCTCATTAATATGCTCTATCAGAGCCTGAACTCAGGACAAATTCTGCTCTAATTAACCTGACAGGTTTTTTTCACAGCACAGACATACTGAATGAAGTCTCTGTGTTCATAGTCCATCTCTGTGATTCTGTGATTCTTAGATAATACATCAGTGGGACTATGTGGGGATATGTGATACAAAAATCTTCACCACTAAATAGAAAACTTACAGCAAAAGGTCTCAGCCTTTAAATCTGATGTTTCAGACCAGGCTGGGGTCTCCAACAAGATACTGCCATAAAACATGCTTCTCTGTTTTGTATTCAGCCTCTACTGCTTATTTGCACTTATGTCAGGACTCTTTCACAATACAAGCAAAATTCTCAGCAAACATCCATATATGAACTTATCTCTTCTTAGCTCTCCTTCTCTAAAGTGAGAAGCCATTAAAGCCTCAGGTCTGTGCACATTTGAGGAGCAACATGTGATTGATAGAGAAGGGAAACCAGCAATAAGGCAAGCAAAACATACACTTGGGACCAGAAGGGGAGTAAAAATGCTCTGCCTTAATTTCAGGAGGCCATTCCTATTCAAAGCAAATGTGAGCATGAGCACCAGCATGTCTCTGAACCTATGTTTTCTGGTTTCAATTTGGGCTAGACTCAGCAGTTCTGAGAACATTCTCTCTTTGTTCCCAGTTAACAATTTAAAATGTCTATCCATGCTTTCCCACAATTGCATGTTGTTGGTTTTTTTTTAATTTCCATAGAATTTTTCCATTTTGAATCCAACTTTGCTGTATCCAATACTTGCTGTATTTCATGTAGTCTTGTTGTGCTTGCTTCAATGAAATCAATCATCTTTATACTACACAAAGTTATTTGGCAACATTACAAATGCACCAAAATATATTCACAGTCCCATAACCTATGCTTTCTATTTGCAATTATCTTTCTGTCTTCTGCTCAAAAGCAAGATGGCCAATTTGCAGTCATAGGCATTCATGTGATCAGGATCTCGGAGCCATAGTAGGCCACAACTTGGGCATCCCTAGTGCTCTGTGTTTTCCTGGACTGAGCTTCTCATAATCCAAAATATCTACAGTGTCTTTTACATCACCAGCAAATTCAAGGATGCAAATGCAGAATTTTCTTCCATAATGCATACAGCCAACCTGTGTGGTGATTAACTTCAAAATATGTTTTGATAAACAGAGAAAAACTCAAGTTCCAAGCCTGGGACCATTTTTCATAGTTATTAAAAGAATATTACAATAATATTGAGCATTCCTGAAATAAAGTCCAGTCTTAACTCTGTTGCAAAAATTAAACTCATGCAATTATAAGGACCTAAAATCATTGAAGGAATTCAGAAAAATATGTACTCCTTTAGAGAAAAATTTTCAATTAAAAGGGGGTCATAGCTTCTCAATGCTTCCTGAACACATTGAGCACCTTACTGCTGGAAGTGAGAAATCCCTGCAGCTCTCAAAGCACTCCTGAAAAACAGGCTTCAACTTTTTTATCTCAGATAATCTTTGGGGTGCGACTCTCAGGAACAGCTGCCATTGTGTCAAAATTAAGCTTAAGTATTTAGCTCAAGACCGTAAAAAAAAAAAAATCTGCAGAATGCAAAGAAGACATAGAAATTCTGGCCTTGGGTATTGTTTTTAAAATGACCACACAGAAGAAAATACATAATTACGCAAATCATTAAACTGAGTTGGTGACATAAACCAAGCTGGTTACAGGCAAGTTATTCAAATAATGACTTTTTTTTACGGAATTAAAACAAGCTGTTATACTTGGATCCTGAGTTATCCTTAGTTAAACACCCAGTTAAATCCACATTAAGTCACTGTGTTCTCGTCAACAGATTTTAGATTGAGTCAGCTCTGTAGGCCCTACAAAGGGTTATTTACTCTCTTAAAACAAACCCCATTTTATATGACTGTTGGATAGAGAGCTGTGTGAGCTTAATCAGGCGTAAGTCACTTAAGAGTCACCAAACAAGCTTGAACAAATGGTACCCAATATTTGTTAGAAAAATATTTACACCAGTTTCCCCAACCCAGTGTTCAGTGCTATCTGGAAAACGAGCAAAAAAATGTTTCTCCCCTCAGGCAGGAGTAAGCAAGCAGTCAGTTTAAGCTGTACTTACAAAAGCTAAATGTGATAATGATAAAACATCAATCACCTTAGGGGGAAAAGCAAGGACTGTAGCTCTGACCCCATCCTGGCTGGGCAGGAATTTTCAGAAATGCTTTCTCAGTACTGTGCACGGAGCTGCTCAGAAGATGAGTAAAGAGAGAGGTAAGCAATCACTTGTGCAGCAATCAGCGTTAACACAAGCTTAGGGAAAAGAGCTTTTGGCCCTTTGACTTTTGTTGCTCAGCTAAAGACAACAATGAACAACCATGAAAAAAGCTGTAGCTAATAAAGGTAGATGTAGCACTACACACTGAATACCAAAATAAACATAGTCTCATTTTGGAATTGAAGGGGCGGCAAAAAGAATCCAACCATATTAAAATTCTCTGTTGGTAAAGAGAAAGTTTGTTTTTTGATTTTGTTTGAAATGACATTTTTCCAACACCCAACTTCAATAAATGCACCTTTTCATATAGAAAATAACTCAGCACAACCTCTCCTATGAAAATATTTTTCTCCTGGCAGAACCTGATTTCATGCCTCACCTCAGACGGTCTGACTACTTTGAGAACAATCGTCACTTTTATTTATTAAACAAACATGAAAAGACATTAATTCTCTTCAAAAAGCAGTTTTCTACAGCCTTCATAACACAAGCAACAGAATAAAAAATAAGGTTGTTTTGCATTACTTCCTTTAATTTTATTGAGTGTCAATCTATATAATTAATATAAAGTTACTTCATTCTATGAAGATCAAGACACCTTACAGTATAAAATTCCCTGAGATACAATATGCAATTTGAGGGGTCACATAATTCTCTGTTCTATTTACATCATAATCAAAAACTAATGGTAATTCTTCTCCTTATAAAACCCAGAAGATAATGATCTTCCTTTCTCTCCCTCCACTCCAATATTTTAAGGCATGGAATAAAAACTTTTTCAAAATGTACTCAAGGAAACTTTTCTACTTAAAATAGAAAATAACTTTCCCCAATTTTTACAACTGGGTTGTATATATCATCTGCAATGCCTTGTGGAGTCTGGTATGCAATGTACAAACCAATTCGCTCAGGGCAAACTTTATCATTGAAATGGAGCTCTACAAAGTGCATTACAAAAGCTGGTCCTTTGCCTGTAACAGTACACTATTAGCTCATGGTGTGGATGAGCCAAAAACCAGAGATTTATAGAGATATTGTAATACTGACTTCAGCAGCTGTAGGCCTGGGCTGAGCTTCCTCCCAAATGGAAAGCAACAAGTTTGCAACACCTATGTAAGAATGATGAAATTAGAAATGGCTTCTCTTCTCCCAATGCAAGTGCTCTGCAAAAATTACTACAAATCTGCAGTTTTCACCATACAGTTCTTGAAAATCCTCAATGTACAATTTACAAATACTGTGCAATTCTAATCACTTTACACAAATTTGATGCTTTAGTTGCTTTGCAGCTCTTTTCCAAATTTTACAAAAATATTTCATCAAAGATTTCAACTCTTTTTTTTAGAGACGCTGAGAAAAAAAATTAACGTTTGCGATCTCTGGAAATTCCCATGCTCCTGTAGCCTGATCTTCTGCCTGTGGCATTACCAATAATTACACAGAAGAACTGTGTGCCTGGAAACTTTCAAAAAATGCTAAAAAAATTAGGAGGACTGGAAAAAAATGCATTAGTTTCAGCAGACTGGTAAAAAGTAGTGCAATCTTAAATATTATTTCATCACTTTTGAGATTGGGTTTTTATATACAATTATATGAACTGTGATAAAAACTGAACAGAAAAAAGATATTACAAATTCAAAGGAAGAGAGAGAACCTATCATCCTGACAATTAGGTATTACTGTTAATGCTATACCTAATTCAGAGTTCTAAAAATATCAAACCCAGTGTTATGGGAATAGTAACCACTGGTAGAGAAACAGATGACCATGCCATGAAGAACACACTTTTACATTAAACAATCACTTTATACCTCTTGATGTGGAAGTGCAGCATTAGGAGCCATCCCTGGTACACCCCACATGGCATAGATTGTTTTCGCTCCCTTCCCAATAGATATTCTACAGCAACTCTGGCACTGACAACAGAAAGGTTCATCAAGTACTTTCAGCCATCCCTCCTTGCACAAAAGCAGAAGGGAATAATTGCAGAAGCCTGCAAGATCTGAACTGGTAAAACTGTGCAAATTATTCATGAACTTCATTATTATTCATTTTTTTCCAATAATGCTTGGTTCCGTGCTTACCTAATCATGGGGAACATCTAACTAGAAATAAATCACAGTAGACTGCCAGCTCATATATCTTAAAAGCACTCATCTAACATCCCATACCGCTTAAATCAAATTTAATCCTTTCCTAACCTAAATATGACTCACAAATGCCAATGAAGTCTCCTGTTCTGATGCCCATCTTTTATTTGCAACTACTTTCTTCTTTTCCCGCCTGTTCTGTGCCCATGATTTTATTCTGAATGAAGTCTCCGAGTAACTCCACGGATTATCCAGCTCCTTAAAAAGGAGCGGAATGAATACCTTATTCATTTGGGCAGGTCTCTTGTAGGTTGTCAATTTTTTGCCACCAAACTTCATAGCTGCAACAGACAGGTAGGCTCAGCTTGGCAAGGATCTGTAATTGTAACTGAAGTTTCCTTCTGGCTTTCGCTGAGCAAGATTACATGTAACCAAAAAGTAACAACACATCGACTACCAGGATGGCTCCAGCAAAATGTGGGAGTCTAAAAGGGAGTAACTGCTGTAAATGCTCCTGACAGGCACTGAGCGAAGGAAGTTCTACCTAACGAACCTATTCATTAATTAAAAAACCGAGCCAGAAAAAGACCTTAAAACCAAAGGAAAAAAACCCAGTAAATCCTTCCCTTTTTATTTTCTTTCCTCACACAATCTGTATTTTATCAACAGTGTAGATCTTATTCTCTGCAGTAATTTTCTTTTTGAATGGCACTGATTCGGGAGTTTTTTGGTAATTATTATTTTACAAACAACAAAACAGCATTCTGATTAGTCTGTCCCCCAGCAGAATTTTTTTAAATGCATGCCATAAACCAAAACAGTTGCTACACTACAGCACTGTCTACTGATACTTGAGAAATAAGTTAGCCTTTCTGTATATACATTCAATACAGTAATGAAAACCCTGTCATTCTGAGCCTTTCCCTGCATTTTCCTGTATGGCAATATTTTTGCAGAGAAAAACATGCAGATACGTGTAAACATTTTCTAATTCCTGAATAAAGGGAGGGTGGAAGTGTTCCAACTTTTTTCCCTACAGTCTGTCTTTTCCTGTACTTAAAGTTCTGCTCTACTTTCATACGGGATAAACATGCCTATAGTTTCAGCAGGTAGTAGAAGAAATACTCTACATCATGTGAGCTGTTTGTCCACTTAGATTCAGTCCCTTTTGTACACTTTTTCCTAAACAGAACAATTATTTGGTTCAAAGCATTATTAGTGGGCTGCTGCAATTCCAAGCATTGCTAAAAGGTGCTACTGTATCATAACATTCTTACATTCAACACCTGAGGCTCAGAATTTGTCTGTAAATAGCTTTCACACACATAAAAATCAGTTAAAAACATTCATTTTTGTCTTAGTATTACAGAAAACCAGCACTGATCACGTATCCTCTGCAAGCAGAGGAAAGTTTCATGGTCCAGGAAGTTGTCATAGCTGTCAAAATTGGTTTCAGCTGTACAGCTGAAGAACTTGGCATCAGATATCTACGTTGAGCTGTGCAGATACTTAAAAGTTCTGTAACTGTACAACTTTTGGAAATTTAACTTTGCTCTTTAGGAATCATCTGGCATAATCTCTCTTTGTATTTTCATAATTCTCTTTTTATAAAAACCTTCCTTTTTTAGGCTTTTCACAGCTCGTTTTCCTGTACCTGTATGCTTCTCTCACTTATGCCAGTCTTCTGTGGTTAATGCCGACTACCTTGGCTACTGATCTCTGTGAGACCCATCCTTCCCTACACCTTGACGGTGGCCCAGGCTACCCAGGCAAGCCTCACCAGCCAGGAACATCAGCTTTCAAACCAGCTGGCCAGATTTCGAACAGTCTTGATTTGATTCCCAGCTGCCCTAACAGCCTCGCAGACCTTGCAGAAATGCTCATCCCAGAACGAGGTGACGTGGACTTCGTACTTCTTCCTCCAGGCAAAGTATCGCCTGTAGTTGGGTTTGTTTTTATCGAGGAATTTCAGGTAGGTGGCCAGCAGCCGGGGGCTGGGGAAGTCGTCAACGTGGATGAAGGAGTCGGGGGGGATGAAGCGCTCATAGTTGGCCCTGCGGGGTCCGAGGACAACGGGCACGGCGCTGGCGGAGAAAGCGTTTCTCCAGAGCTTCTCAGTGATGTAGTCGGTGTGCTGGGAGTTCTCGAAGGCCAGGTAGAACTTGTAGGCTGAGACAGTCTCCACCAGGCCGCCCTCGGCCAGCGCCAGCCCCCGCGCCCCGTACACGTCGATGGGCAGGTGCTCCTTCAGCTGGCGGTAGTAGCGCACCCGGGCGTGCTCCTCGTTCCAGTTGCTGATGACCCAGGCCACCAGCCGCGTCTTGCGGGGCAGGACGAAGGGCCGGGGCGCCGGCGGGACGTAGAGGTACCCGTAGGGCACGAACACGTCGGAGTCGCGGCGGTAGGACATGGTCCAGTTGAAGAGCCCGGCCAGCCCCCGCAGGCCGGGCGAGTGCGACGGCGACTCGAAGTTCATCCACACCCAGCGCTGCCGCGGGGGCCGCGGCGGGGACCCTCGGGGCAGCCCCTCGGCGCCGTGCCGCGCCAGGTCGCGGTGGTGGAACAGCACCGCCTGCGCCTCGCCGAACCGGCTGCGGTCGGCGCTGAGGCGGCAGCCGCTGATGTTGTAGCGCCGCCGGCAGTCGGGCAAGCGCCGCGGGCGGCCGAAGGGCTCCCACCACAGCAGCACGGTCACCGCCTCGCCGTCCGCCCGGGTCGGCTCGGGCAGCGCCGAGTACAGGGCGAGCGCGGCGGCGGCGCCCAGCAGCCCGGCCACCAGCGCCCAGCGCCGCCCGCGC
>VZTE01005755.1:741325-753739 GCA_013397775.1 Eulacestoma nigropectus
CCGCCGCCGCTCTGCCCCCACCCCCGGCCCCGGCGGCGGGGAGGTGCCGCTGCCACCGCCCCTCCCGGCCATGCCAGCCCGTCCGCCGCCCGCCGCCTCCCGGCCCGGGTGCCGCCCCCCGCCCCTGGGTGCCGCCTTGCCCCGCCCGCTGCGGCCGCTGCCGCTCCGCCCTCGAGGAGAGCCGGGCTCGGGCTCCCGGCGGAGTTTGGCGGCCTCGCCCTCTCCCGTACGCCAACACCGCCACGGCAGCCAGGCAGCGGCAGGGGACGGCGGGNGGCAGCGGCAGGTGACGGCGGCCCCGGGCCGCTCTGTTGCTCATGCCCGACTCGGGGCCGCAGAGGGAATTTGTGTCCCCGCACTCCGGAGGGACCCCCTGCGAGAGCCCAGACCCCAGCACGCATGGGACGGGTTGTGGGGACGCTCACAATGGGTCTCCGGGCACCCGCACCCTGGCGCCTCTGTGGGTTGACCCTGGCTTGGTGCTGGGTGTTTATCACAGCCGATTTGTCACTGCCTTCATCAGCAAGGCAGAGGAGAGAAAATGTAACGAAAGGCTCTCTGGTCGACGTAAGGGAGAGATAACTCACCAGTCACGGGCAAAACAAAACCGATTTGGGGAAATTAATTTAATTTATTGCCAATCAGATCAGAGTAGGGTGATGAGAAATTAAACCAAAACTGAAAAACACCTTCTCCCCACCCCTCCCTTCTTCCTAGGCTCAACTTCTCTCACAATTTCTCTGCCTCCTCCCCAACAGTGGCACAGCAGGATGGAGAATGGGGGCTGAGGTCAGTTCATCACATGCTGTCTCTGCTGCTCCTTCCTCCTCAGGGGAAGGACTCCTCACACCTTTCCCCTGCTCCAGAGTGAGTCTTCCCACGGGAGACAGTCCTTTGAACTTCTCCAACATCAGTCTTTCTCAGGGCCTGCAGTTCTTCACGAACTGCTGCAGCGTGGGTCCCTTCTATGGGGTGCAGTCCTTCAGGAACAGGCTGCTCCAGGGTGGGTTCCCAGTGGGATCACAGGTCCTGCCAGCAAACCTGCTCCAGCTTCTTCCCTCCACAGGGCCACAGATCCTGCCAGGAGCCTGCTCAGCAGCAAAGCCTCCTATGGGCATCCACCTGCTCTGGCATGAGGTCCTCCACAGGCTCCAGGGCAACATCCTGTCTCGCCATGGTCTGCACTACGGGCTGCAGGGGAATCTCTGCTCCAACGCCTGCACCACCTCTGCCCCTTTTTTCTGCACTGACCTGGGTTTCTGCTCTCACATATTCTCATTCCTCTCTTCTCTGGATGCGATTGCTTCTGTGCAGTAACTTTTTTCCTTCTTAAATATGTTATTCCAGAGGTGCTATTGCTATCACTGATGGGCTCAGCCTTGGCCAGTGGTGGGTCTGTCTTGGAGCCAGCTGGCATTCGCTCCATTAGACACGGGGGGAAATTTCTAGCACCTTCTCAGAAAAGCCACCTCTGTCACCCCATCACTACCAGAACCTTGACACACAAACCCCACACATGAGCACATGTAGGAGCACAGGGCAGAGGGCCACGAGGGAGGAGAGCCACAGGAGGAGGAGAGCCCTGCCATACACATCACAAAGGCTGGCACAGTCTCAGGTCTCCCTGCCCTATTGCGCATGAGAAAGCAGGACTGCTCTGCTGCTTCCCATGTGCATTCTCATTTATTTTTTCCAGTCCACACCTGAAACAGTCAGAGGTTTTAAACTCTGGCAAAAGGGTCTTCCCACACCAGCTGAGCTATGATTTACACACTGTATCCTGTGGTATCACAGGGAAGTACTTTGGAAGATGCAGGGGATTTTTTTTTTTAAACAGATGTGATTTAGAGAGTGAGGTTGAGAGCAATTTTGTATAAGTCACTTATTTAGGAAAAAAAAAAGAAAAAAAAAAAAGAAGTGACAGCTGCCACAGTAGCTTTGAATTCCTATCAAATTCAATCAGTTTCAAGCACCTCTAGGAGGATTAACCATTTGGAAAACTAAAGGAAAATAAGTTTTAAAAGAGGATTCTTTTTTGCTCCTTTACAGCTTTCTTAGAATCATACATATTTGCTTTAAAATCTCACAGTTATTTAAAAACTACAAAACCTTATGGTTACCAGAAAATTATTTTTTCCAGCTCTGCTTCACAGAGTTGCTGTGAAAAAGTACATCACATAGGCTCAAAACTTTTTTCCTAAGTAATTTGCTTCAGTGAACTGAGAGATTCTTGACTCACACAGTTCTGTGTTTGTACAGAACTGGACAAGTTTCCAGCTCTGACACAGCACATGCTCATATCCAACAGCTATAGAACCAAGGTCCTCTCATATATATCTACTGAAGGCAGCAGAGTTACACCAGGCATAAATTCTCGCTGACTGTTTGGATTTCAGCACAGATTTTACATACCACATATGTCAAGGCCCTATGACTTGACTCTGTATTAGTAGGAAAATTATTTAGGCCTGTTTACTCAAAAAAAATAAAGCACAGTGGTATGTGAGGGTGGTGTTAGGTTAGTAACTAAGTCATGTACTTCCATAAACGTCTTGTACATAGTCCTTCCATACTATGTACATAGTATTTCCATAGTCCATGCTGCAAGCACTCATAAAATATAAGAAATGCCAACAGCTGTGGTTGGAGTTGGTATCTGGCTGCCTGTGCTTCACCATATAACGTTGGTTGGAAGGAATCTCCAAGGAACGTTAGTCCACCCTAGTGGATGAGGTGAATCATTGCCGGCACTAGCACCTCTCTTGATAAATAACACTGATTTTAGTCACAAAATGGGAATATGGGAAGGTTATTTTACTATGGTAGAAAACTGCAAAAAAAATACAGAAATACAATGCTAAGGAAGAGTAAAATCCTGTGAAGCCTTAAGCTGTACGTAGATTCAATCCAGAGCCAACCCGATACACAGAACACTACATAAAATGAATACAATCCCTAGCCTGCATTAATTAAGGATTCAAAGTGGTCCAAAGCCACAACTGTTAGTTATTTTGTTTATTCAGACGTTTTTTCAGATAATATGAGAAAGCTGGGACTTGTGAAAGTGAGTGGGAGAGCTCAATTGACTTCAGTGGAATTCTGATTCACTCAATAAATTTGATCATATCAGCTGCAATGACAGTTCTTATTTTCCTTCAGGAGCTTTCAGCATTGATATGTGACTTTAGAGAAGTCTTTATCTAGCCGTGTTTTCATTTCCATTGCTTGAAGATTTTCTGCTAAGCATTCCAAATCCAAACCCTGACCAGTTACATTGATGATGTAAGGCCTGATCCTGCCTATGGTAAGTCAACAAAAATGTTGGCATTAATTCAACATTTATGAAATGTTTCAGGACAACTTAACGTGAAAATCTTTATAAGCCAAATAGTGACAAATTTGAAAGGCAAAAAAAAAAAACTTCCCTTGTGAGGGTTTGTAGGAAGAGTTGCCTAGTTACTTTTGATTTTTTGCAGTCTCACAGTGAAACTTCAGTGTGACTTTCATCCACACTGCAATGGCATCCATATTAAGACTATTGTTATACGGAGACAAATCTGTTGAATTATTTAGCATAAAATCAAAACACGGCTTGCTGTATTCCTCAACACAACATCAGCTAATCATTCCTAAACACAACATCTACGCTGCATCTTAAAAAAAGCTATTACTGAAATCCACAGTAAGTTGTGGTTGTATATACAACATAGATATCCAGAATTATAATAATATTTGGTTTATTATGGTAAATAAGTATTTAATAATTTCAAGATGAGAAGACAGTAGTCTAAATTGTTTCTATTAGTAATACTGTCACCTTAAATTAATTTTCATGTTACACCTGCCTCTGTGGAAACTAAATATATGTTTACATTTATGTGTTGTATGTAGTCCACTAGTTCAAAAATCTTTACAGAATTTATATCTAAAGAAAGATGAAATGTATATTTAAGACATATTTTAGAATTTTTACAAATTACAGATCTGACTGTTTTGTTGCTGCTGTCTTCAAACCCTCACAATATGAAAAATAGCAGAAATACATTTTAATTGGATATTTAACATAATCACTACTGAAAGTAGTGATAGACATGCCTTCATCTACAAGTCTAGCAGCCTCCTAGAAATCTTGGTGTAGTAAATTTAAAAGCCAGATGTGATGTGCTGCTGTAGAGTGAGGGATACAGGGAGTGACCTCAAGGACCAAAGTTAGAAGTCAGGTGTCCTCAGATCTGTGTGTAGCTGAGATGTTTCTCTCTCCTTTTTAATGTCTCATTTCTTGTCTAGAGCATAAATACCAGCCTGGCAGTAACTCATATCAGCTTCAGTTTGCCTCATTTCTGCCATTATACACAGCACGTCCATGGCATGATCATATCGGCTACTCTGTGCTGGTGGGTTTTGTCAAGCAGTTTGTTCACTCTGACTTGGGAAAAACTCCATGGACACCACTGAGAAGTACAACATGACGAAGGTTGAGTAATGTTGCCACTTGCCTGAAGACCTCCCACAGGGAACACATCTGGTTTTGTCTGCTTTGGAGATAAACCAGCCCGGGAGATAGCCCCACGGACTGAGGACCACACAGACTTCTTGGCACTGTATATGCAACTTGGGAGTGCTTTAACTGCTCCGTGGAAACCACAGCAAGTTCTCATGTTGCTGATAGTCAGGAATTTAAAATAAAATGCTGTGTGTTAGTAATGAAGCTGTTGCGAAATAAAAAATATTTTGCTTATTTGAAGGTTGAATATTTGGCATCTCTAACAGCAGTAAATATTTTCGCCTGTAACTTCCCAGCTGGCTTCCTCCTCTTATCTGACTCACTCTGTTTTGTCACACTTCAGAAATATTTAAGCCTAGAAAAGTCTTTGAAGCTATTTGTCAACTGTTTTACAAAGGCAGTTTAAAAGGTACTGCAAGACATGGTTGTGTTTTCAGTCACAGCTATCAACCCAGACATTCTGTCAGCTGGGGAAACCGTGTGGAGTTTTTCATCCTGAGAAAATGTGATCAGCTTCAAAGCATAGCAGGATGCTGTCTGGTACCAAAATGACACTAAGAATGATGCTGAAGTCTCTTCTTCATAAATAGTCCCCATGGTTTCAATGCAAGCTTTGCCAAGTAAGAACCTAAATTCTCTATGGAAAAGAGTGATGAAAGTTTTTTTCTGTATAAATTGCACACTATGTATTTCAGTGTGAAGTTTAAATGCCTGTAATTTGATTACCTAGTGTTCCATATGCAGGGTTATGATCTTTCTGCTTGGAAGTTTAAAATTTGGAAATAACGACCAGAGATAAAAGATTCAGTTGAAAGTTGATGCCTGAACAGTTTCTGGACAGACAAACTCATGTTTCTGCATATGCAGCAAAGGCAATGTTAAAATATTCTGCCCGGCTACAGTTCCACTTGTGACTGTGAGCAATGTTGGATTAAAACCATGTGAAGTTGATATTTCCAGGTCAAGGCACAGGCATGAACAAATGTGCTGTGCACACTGCGAATGAAGGATCCTGTCTAGGACACTCTTCAATCTTCCATTGAACACAGCTTTGTTTTTCACCAGTGTAGACCAGAGCCAAAATCACAAAATTTTCCTAGCAGTCCCACACAATGCTCAGACACTTTGACACACGTGTAGACACCAACAAGCCAAAATTTGGCTCTGTGGATATTTGTAAGCAGTTACCTGTAATTTCAATCTTCCTTGGGTTTTTTGAGCATGGGACTTCATCTTATGCAGCCAGAGTGGCAAGAGACAGTGATGTGCAACTAGCACTGATGCTCTCATTTTACCCAGTGAGCATCTCCCAGGACAGAGGGCAAGGATTTGTGGTAAAACTTCTCTTTGGACATCTCTGAACATCAGGGATCCGGGTCATATCCCAGTCCAGGAGACAAAACTAGCCCTAAATTGAAGTAAATCTCCTAAACCACATATAGTCTAGTTATGGGGCTCTCAATACCAACTGCTTTAATAACATGACCCTCTCCTGTTGTGCTTCATTACTTAATAATGGAGATGTAGCCTTGGAAAAATGTGTTTAATCACTGGTATTAATACATGCAATGATGTAATGATATAAGCAGTGATAACAATTGTCTTTCAAAACAGTAGCGTTGAGTTTGTCAATGAAATAATAGAAGAGAAAAAGAGAAAAGGAGAGCTGAACAGATAGACAGTAAAAAGTCGCTATGATAAAATGTGAGCACAGTTAATTAAAATTACCCATCACCCTATGTAATGAAATACTAGAAAGATATTATAAATATCACAGTAATATTAATAACATTAATACTATGCAATATTATATTTAAACAAATGGCTTTGTTTTATTCAAATAATAGAGGAGACATACAAAAAGGTCACAAACATGAATATATCAGACTAGGTAAGAATTACCCAAGCCTCATAATTGAGGTAATATATTCAGTAGAAAAGATTTAACAGGCATTTCTGTGTTGTAGAAGGTCACACAAAAAGGAAGAGGGAGAAAACGAGCACCAAATGCTGCACCAAACCTGAGCTAGTGGAGGAATCCAGGATAGACCCAGAGAGTATTTTCATTTGGAAAATTTTAAAACACGATTATGAAAGAGAATGAGAAAGCAAGAAGAGGGGAGTAGTATAAAAATGAAACGACGCAGAAGCAAGATGCAACAAGCCTAATCAAAGCCTCTGTTTGAAAATCCAGTGCTTTTCAAATATTATTGTGTGATTCATGATCAAATATGCATCTAAAAAGTGAGAACAGTATTTTCAAAAGGAGCTACTCCTCTAGTGCCTCAGGTACAATATTCAGTGCCAATAATTTTTTTCATTTAGAAGTCAAATGGAAACACTGGAAAGAGTTGGCTTGAAGCCAACTGAGGGGCTGTTTTGGTTTTTCTTTTTTTCCCTTCTCACTGATACAAAAATAAAATCAAACTTTTAATGTCAGAGAAGAGTTCCAGCAATCAAAGAACAAGCATCTAATTTAATTCACAGATAATTGTGAAAAAAACCCCAAGGAAATAAAAGTCCAGTTTCACAAAGTTGTCACTGAGACTTCCTTCTTAAAAATATTCAGTGTGTTATAGATACTTCATGAGGAACTGAGAGCCCCAGAAACAAATCCCATCTCCACCTCTTAGGCAAGGTTTTGGTAGCAGGGGGATAACTACAGGGGTGGCTTCTGTGAGAAGTTCTAGAAGCTTCCCCTGCGTCCAACAGAGCCAATACCAGCTGGCTCCAAGACAGACCCACTGCTAACCAAGGCTGAGCCAATTAGCAATGGTGGTAGTGCCTCTGGGATAACACATTTAGGAAGGAAAAAGTTTCTGCACAGAAGCAATTGCAGCCAGAGAAGAGGAGTGAGAATATGTGAGAAGAACAGCCCTGCAGACACCAAGATCAGTGGAGAAGGAGGGGCAGGAGATGCTCCAGGAGCCAGAGCAGACTGTGGGGAAGACCACGGTGAGGCAGCTGTGCCCCTGCAGCGAATGGAAGTCCATGGTGAAACGGCCTCTGGAGGACCCCATATCTTTTCTGGTTTTATACAATACGTAGAAGGATCCCCATTTGTTTCATAAGTGGCATGAGAATACAAAGCAAACTAATATTCATTTCATGTTACCTCACTGTAATAATAGTTTAAGAGTGAGAGTGGTAAGTTATTTCAGGTTCCATGCTGTCTCTGTGGTTCTTTGATACTACGACAGCTCTTATATGGAGAGAGGCTTATTTATGTTAAACTTGCATTAAATCAGGCTAGATAGCGAATCACTAACTCTTGCCTTCTGAAATTCTCAGTTTAATGGATGAACTCAGCCCAAAGCATTATAAGGCATTTCTTCAATTAGATTACAATCATCTGCTGGAACTTAGAATCACTTTGCAAAAGAGAAAACTATGAAAATGTTTACTTTCACAGTTGCACGTTTGTCAGCAAGAACATCTTGTAATCTTTGGATTGTGACGTCTTCATCACTGACGGAAATTGGATCAGATTTGGTGATTTACAACATCAGATTAAAAAGTAGCATGAGGATATGAATAAACCAACAAAGAGAAAATAGCTCCATATTCAAGAAGAACTTTATTCAAAATCCTGTAAATACAGATCTACATTTCCAAAAGGTAAATAGTTATGCTAATGTTTGATTTGACACATCAAAGCAGGCTCAGGTCTTCACAGCACTGACATTCAGCAATCTGTGAAAAAGACAACATCTGCTCTAAGGATGGATGAGACACCACATAGTGAGCCCTCCAAACCAATGGTCACTTTTTGGGAAAGGCAGTAAAAGGAAGAAGCAAAAATGCATTAAGTAAATTCACCAATATGAATATATATTTTTTCTTTTTCTCTCTTCTATTTTTATCTCCTGCATATTTTCCCTTAATTTTTTACAGTTTCTATCTCTGTGTTGCTGAACTATATTCTCCTCTTTTCTATTTCCTTCAGGAATTTCTAATCTTCCATATGTGTCCTCTTTCATTCCCCTTATCAATGCTTCTTCCTTTTCCTTTCGCTGGTTCCTGTCCTTCTGGCATTAAACACAGTGGGCTCATTTTCTCTCTAGAAATGTCTCTTCCCTTTTGTCCATTTCTATAGCCTGTACCTACTCCATCTCCCCACTAGTCTCTCCTTTCTTGCCCAGATCCTTACAGAGAAAAGAGTGTGTGAACAGAAATGGTTTGGTGAATACAGGAGCTGAAGCCAGATTGCTCCTGGTTTTTCTCCCATTATGTATCTTTTCTGCCACCTCTTCTCTCATGATGCCTGCCTGCCCACTGCAAAACAGGCAGAGGAGGAGAGCAACACTTGTCTCTAGCAGCAGTCCCTGAGAATGAAGGTACATCCAAATTCCCAAAGGCAAATCAACAGATTTTCAGCACCTACATCAATCTGAATAAACTGCTTTGTTTTAAAGCTCTTCTTTCTTCATGGTTCTTAACAGGAAATGGAGAAGATCATGATCTTTGAAAACTTTGCTTGCCTTCACTAGAAGCCTGAGGTACAGGAGCTCTAAAATGATGCCAAGATCTCAAAACTCTGAGTCACTCTATAGTTTTTAGGTCTGCTCTACAACTAAAGTGTTCCTACAAGTAGTAACTATAAAGTAAAGGCAGCATGGCAGAAGGTTGTACTGGTTAAACACTTCTTATACCAAATTAACTTAATCCATGCTGCTCTTGTAACTAAGATGCCACTATCTCCTGATCTCACAAGATGATGATAGTCATGAAGCTTCCTGTATTTTTAAACCACTATCCCCCAAGAATGTGGGAAGGAGCTTCATGTAATGGCAAAATATGCTGAGTTCATATATTCTCCAAGCTCACGGCACTAAAAATATTCCTCTTACAAAGCAAACAAATGCTGTTTCCTTAGAGCTGGAAGAGAGTTAGGTTAGGAGAGAATGTGGGCACACACTGTGCTAAAATCTATAAAGAACAGGTCTGCTCCACTAAAGCCACACTCCACAGACTGCAAAGAGAGCATTTCCCAGAGCACCAGCTGACCATTTCAGGCAAATACTAAAATGCCTTAAAGAATACCTAGATCAAGCTCTTTCAGGAGGTGTGCTGGAGGAGTGCTTTTCCAAACAATTAAATTTCTTAAGGTTGGATGTTAAGAACAGTAAGGTTCATAATGAACATGAAAGCAACACTCACGATCTATCAGCAGGAAACAAGTGATGTTTCCACACATTTATGAAAGGTTCCAGAACATGAAATAAGGTGACTCAACACAGCAGTCCTGAACAGATTTCTTATGCAAAGATTTCAAAGTCTGTTGCCCACGTACTAAATGAAGAGATGGGTTAGCTCTGCAGAAAGATGCTCTGCAACTTAAAAATGAGGTATTACAGTGAAAGTTTCTTATTATTGACTCTTACTTTTCGTTCTTGCATGTCTTGAGTAGAATTGAGGCTGTAAAAGTAAATCGCTTCTGTTCTGTGACACTGGTTTCAGGCTTCTAATGGAGAAATTGTTTTTCACATTCCAAACTTCTTCCAGAGCCTCTGTTAACAATTTGGCAAAATAATAGCTTTATAAGTGATTACTTCAGCTTGTTCTAGAATTAATACAATACTACACCATAATATCTTCCCATGGTTAATGAAAAGAGATTTCATTAAATTTCATAAAAGACATCTCCAGAGAGCAATTCAGATTGCTAAAGGTACACAACGCTCTCTACTGTTTGTACAACAGCTTAGGACTACTCAGGCTCCTAACTGAAGCAAGATATAGCTTGTCTATAACATATAAGAAACAGCAGTAATACCACTGATGCATCCAGCATCCTTTTTTTGGTCATACTAGAAGAGCAAATGCCCTCATAAAAATACAGAAAACGACACCCACCCCAAAAAAACCCAAACCAAACTAAAAACTAAACAAACAAACAAAAAACCAAAGCCATCAGCACCAGAACAAAATAGAAAGCGAATTTAATTTGTGGAAAGGTTACAATTTACAGGCCATCTAATTTATTTTAAACAATACACTTTAGTAGTCTAAAATGTGTAAATTGGTAACCATCCAACCTGACAACTGCTGTCTATCAGAGCCCAGGTCACTTAGTAAGCATCTCTAATTCTCCAAACAGCAGAAAAAGGAATTCAGTACTCGCTGAATAATCTGTACACCAGCATCTATCTGTATTTATCATATTTAGCATTTATCATTGTTATGCTATGCCTATATCATTATGCTATACATATAATTTCTGTACTGAGTTTGCTATAGATCCATATTACACAGTCCTGTAATAAATATTTGTGTAATGTTTCTATATTATCTTTAATACTTTAAGCCTTTGTAACACACATTTCTTTGGGAGACTCCTCAAAAGTCATGAGAACGTATAAGGTAGCATCCATTTATTCAATGAGACTGAAATATTCCAGACAATTTTGATCCATTGGCAGATGGATGCAGAAAAAATAGTTGTGTTCAGCTCTTAGTAACATTAGGCGCATGAACAGATTGAGCAGACCAGTGTTAACATCTGCAATTCAGCTCTGTGTTCAGGACCCCTTTTCAGTCAACAGGAAAACAACAGGCACTTTTAGAGCATAACACATGCAATAACAGGTATCTAGGACAGGTCAAAAGAATGTCCACAGTGCCTGTTTTCCTCCGCTTACTACAAACAGAGGCTACCTAAGTCATTTGCAGGTGTGTGCTGTAATTCCCTATGGAGCCTAATCACAGTAATAAGAGTTGCAGGGTCGAATGGGCTTTACGTCTGCTGGGTACTGATTGCATCACCTAATTTATGCCCATTTTTGTCTGTCAATCCAACTGTTTTAAATGCATTTTGAGTGAGTTTAGAATTGGATCTCAATCCTATACAGGAGAAACAGTATTCTAATAATTACAGCACTTCTTTCAAAGAAAAAGGTAACAAAACTCCCTACTGCTTGGCAATTATTTCTGTTTAATTAAACTGATAGATCATACAGAATTATCCGAGTTCTCTCTGGTGTCATAATTTCTGACAAAAAAAATAATAAAGACTATATGCAATTCTGCTGTTTCTAAATGTTCTGCATGCTATTACATAAACGTTCTGGGTTAGTTTTTCAAAATAATAATTTTGCTACCGTTCCTCAAAACAATCACTTGTCCTGACAAACACTTGCCATTTGCTGATAAAGAGGAGTACCTGCAGCTGGATGTTTAACACTGCATTCTTCTTTCTGAAAATGAAGGTGCTCCTCAAGTATTTCTTTAACTCTCCTAGGTAGCTCAGCATGCACATATTTCTGCCCTGTTAGTAAAACATATTACAAAACAAGCAGTTATTATAAATCCCCTGAATGCTGACAATACTTTGCTGAATGCAATGTCAAGTTATGCTACTCTGCATCTGTCTTCAACACACTCTGAACCAAGTAATTTACAAACATATGATAACGTTCAGCCTGGCTCTTCCCCACAACGTCGAGCAATTCCTCAGGACAGGAAGATGGTACAGGACAGGACTCTGGCAGGTACACCCAGATGGGGTGTGCTGGTAGCCAAAGCCACTCCAGGGCACTCGGGGAGACGGCCACTGTGCCTCCCCATGACAGACATCCCAAGGCAGGGCCGTGGATGGAGAGGCACCCAAGAAGATGTCCTCGCTGCAGGAAGTCTCCAAGGAGCTGGAGAGGGATGCAGACAACCCATGGCACCAGGGGAGTCGCTGCCTGCCAGCGCGCTACGCGCAGCCCTGCCGCGGTGCTGGGGGACATCAGCGAGGAGCCGCAAGGAACGGCTCGGCTGCCGAGGGGGCACCGCGGGGTGGGCCCGGGCTGGGGCAGGGGCGGCCGGAGATCGGGGAAGCCGTGCTCACGGGGCTGCTCGCCGCGGGCATCGCTGCCCGGCTCCCCGGCCGCCGCCGCGGGCATCTGCCGGCCCGCCGCCCTCAT
>VZTE01005755.1:753784-816718 GCA_013397775.1 Eulacestoma nigropectus
CGCGAGGGTTGCCAGGCTGCCCGGCAGGCGGGGCCGCCACGTCGGGGCTGCGCCTCGGCGGCTGCCGGCTCCCCAGGGACCCAGGTGGCCCCCGAGGCAGGGTGCGGCCAGCCGCCAGCCCTGGGGAGCAGGCCCTGGCCGCCGCTTGGGGCACCGGGTGGGTGGGTGACAGCTCGGGGGGTCATTAACAGCTACTCCTTAGTGTCACTCAGCTTGGCCGCGGGAGCGGGGCACGCACATCACGAACTCTGTACCCCTGTGGGCTGTCACCACGGGCCTGCCCTCCGGAAAGATGCCGTGTCATCCTCGCCCGAGGCAATGCCGGACTGACGGGAAGAACGACAGAGAGTCCAGTTTAACTGATGTAGATCTACTGATACTCAAAAGTACTAGCTCGGTCATAAAACGAGCCATCTTCAGACATTGCTTATTGGACTGAAGTGGCCTTGTAATCCACGTCTCTATTATTCCTTGATGCATTTCAAGGTATATTGATCTTCCACAGATGTTCTGAAACCAAACTTTCAAATATAATAAGCATGAAAATCATCTTATACCATTCATAGCTTAGAGGCTGTGCTTCATTTTCTAACAGGTGCTAACATACACACTGCTTCTAAAAGATGGGTGACTGAGACACCCTCCACAGTAGCTTGATCAGAGCACCAAATGTGGGCCAACATACCCCAACCCTACTGCTGCTGCTACTGATACAATTGTGCTTCGTACGTCTTAATGGAAGGAGCTTGGGATCACTCAGTAAGGCATCTGCATGGGACAGTGAAGTGTTTATTACAGCTCTCATAGTGACAGTACTTCAGCCCTTCCATTCGATTTTCAGGTCAATTTGTTTAACAGAGAAGCAACTTTCTCCACTTCCGAATTACAGATAGTAAAGCTGAAGCTGGAAATCATACAGCATGCCCTTACCATGGGGAAATTTTAGTGTACTAACTCAAAACTGCGAGAGAAATACTAAATTACCTGTAACTAAATCAAACACAACAGTATGCTGGCTGTTTATCCTCACATGGTTGTGGCTCATTTTTTCCAACTAATGCCACATTCTTGACATTAAGTCTTTATGCAACTTAATTGCAAGGGAAAATTAAACAGGATCTTGATAGAAAGTCACTTCCTTGAAAAGCACCAAGAAAAACAATAAACCAAAACTACTTTCTTAGCCTATGAATAATGTGTTTGATTTATGAACAGGCAATTGCATTGATAAATGGGCTTTCAATTAAAAACATGACAAAATACTTTGGGTTAAATATTTTATTTTATAATAAGCCTTACATCAGGTTCATTAAACATTTTGTGTATCACCCAAATAAGTTACATTCATTCTGAGCTTTCATGCAGTTTTGAAAAAGTTAAAATTTCTCAAAAAATAATTTTCAAGTGAGCTGTAATAAACTCTGCATAACCAAGCCAGAATTTTTTCACATCAAGTAAATATTCCAGTTTTCCCTCCTGCTTTGACACTACAGACAACTGACAAAGGCCTCTCCAAATCTGCACTAATTAAATGGAAACTCACAGAGATTACTGAGACTTTCTGACTACCTTGACTAACAGCAGTAACACTTCAAAGTACAAGCGTGACCACTGAGCCACGCTGCAGGAAGTGACATGTTGCCTGAGGAGAATACTGAAGTATGTTACATTAAAACCTCGTTGAAAGAGACAGACCACCACAGATGGGCATGCAGAACACTAACAAGAAAGAGGCAGAAAACCTCACATTCACAAGCTTTTATGGGGACACAGCATTTATGCAGTCTTCTACTATTTCAAAAAGGTAGTGATATATATCAGTCCTCCTTGCAATGTCAAGGGCAGTTTCATCCAAGTTGTTTTTCAAGTCTGGTTTCACATAGCGGTTCATCAGCAGGAGCTCAAGGGTTTCCCTGCTGTTTTTGTTTCCTGCAGCAATGTGCAGGGGTGTCAGCAGACCATTTGTCTGCGCGTTGATGTCTGCGCCCTGCTGAAGCAGGAATGCGGCCACTCTGGTGTTGTTCCACTTGCAGGCGCTGTGCAGGGGCGTCCAGCCATCCACGGTCTGCGCGTGAACATCGGCCCCTTGGGCCACCAACTCGTGTGCAACATCCAAGTGCCCGCTATAGGCAGCTCGATGGAGAGGAGTGTATTGGTCTTCATCACGAGCATTCACTGGAGCTAGCTTTTCTGTCAGGAGCCTCCTCACAGTACTCAGCTGTTTAAAGAAAACAGGGAACTTCACGTGATTTTACGAAACAAGATGGATGGCTTTGATGGTCCTGAAGCTTTATGGAAAAACAATTTCTGTCAGAGTCAAAAGCACTGAAGTGCAACAAGGGATTTTAAAATGAAACCAACTGTTGTTACTAGGGTGGGAGATTTTGTGGTGTTTTCGTTAATTTGTTTTGCATGGGTTGTTTTGTTTTTAAAGAGGTACAACATGAACATCAGTTGCAATGCCTTTAGGAGGACCTTCCCTTACACCTCTTCACCTCCCCTCTTCACTGTGAAGACATATGTACTGCCACAGAATTGCAGCTAGAGCTTTTGTGTGTAAGAAAGGCAACTAATGAAAATGAATGTACACATGGGTGTAGTAAGCTACAAAAAAATGAATCTTGGTCATCTCTTCGTCACTTTCAACAATAAAGTTGAAGGGTTTTTTTCCATAAAAATATACAAAAATAGTCATTTGTTGTCTGTGTATGGAGCTTCTGAAACAATAAAATTTCAGATACTCTCCACGCCAGTTAAAAGGCTTATTTGCCATGAAGAGCCTAGAATGCTTTCAGTTTATAGAAGTTAAAGCAAAGTGCTGTTACTTGAACTTTGAACTGTAATAAAAATTTTGTTCTAAAAGCCAGTGAATCCAGAGATGTTTTAGTGTGTGTCAGCTACAAAGGAGGATGTTTTACATACAGTGGCTTGCAAAACCAGATCAAAACAGCTCAGAGAAAGAAAGTATAGGTAAAGATTTGTTTCTGGATGAGATTAGAGGTGTGTGCTCAAAATAACATTCTTGTAAATGATACATATGAACAGAGCAAGTACCTTACCCGATTGTTTTCAGCTGCCCAGAGTAGCAATTTCTCTGGATTTTTTTCCATTTTCTTTTCTTGCATTTCGTACCATTCCTCACTTCTTTCTTGCTCATCGTCGTCATCATCAGACTGTCCTGACCAACAGCTCTGAGTTCCTACAGGAATCAAATGCCTGTGCGTCTCCAGCAGTTCAAGTTGGTTAAAATGCTCCGTGAAGTCTTCAAACAGCTCGCTGTCATCATCGTCTTCATCAGCTTGCTTGTCTTTATTCATTTTCAGTCAGCATCTGTGAGCAGCAGATGTACAACAATATTTACAGTAACTGTACCTGTTATCGGTGCACTAACTGTGAATAAAACCATCTGATGGATGATGCGGACGTCAACTAACAGCAAAACTCAAGAGCAAACTCAGCGTTCCTCCGTTAACCCGTGCTTTGCCAGCTCCACCAGAACTCCCAGGTATTATTCACGCTAGAAAAGCACCGTGTTACCCCGATTCCCGAACGGCACCACCTTCGGACTGCAGTGCAACACTGCGAGGGGGTTTGCTGAGTGCACTCCAAACGCTGCTCACTTTACTAACAAAGGGTCTGGAGAGCAGCCCGGACTTTGGGGCAGTCTCTGCTCCGCCCCAACGGCCCGGCTCGGCCCGCAGCACCGGCCCCGCTCCCCTCCGCGGGGCCCACATCACCCCGAGCAAGCCTCATCGCCCCGCAAGAGACCGACCGATCCCCGCCCGCCCCGCGGGCCTCCGATTCGCCCCGCTCCGCCCCGCTCCGGTACCTGCGGGCCCAGCACAGCCGGGGACTCCGGGAGGGGCGGGGCCCGGCGAGCGCTTCCGGGCCGCGCGGCCGCCGGACGTGACGGGAGCGGCCGGGGGTGGTGCTCGGCCGGAGACGCGGCGGGAGCGGGAGCGGGGCGGGTGATGGAGCTGGGTCAGTGATCGTTCACTGCGATCGCACCTCGCTGTGCTCCCTGCGCTGACCCAGCGCCTAGTTTCGTCTCTTGCGCTTCGCGTACCGTCTGTGGAGAGAGGAGCTGACTCCCTGAGCTGACTGACTGCGCTGTGCCAGAGCCTTCCCCTGAGGAGCCTTGGCACGAGGATGAGCACCACCAACTCACAGTAAGCTCCCGTTGTCTGCAGCTCCGTGCCGTCCTGGCACATCAGACAGCAAGTGTTTTGTATGTCTGCGATGAGTTAAGAAGAGCTGGGATCATCAGTTGTGCTTTCCCTCAGGTCCTAATGATCACCATCCTTGCCTAGGCGTGTAGATTACCAGTGCAAAGAGAGAATTTGATTGTTCGACAAGTATTTTTTAAAGCAAAAAACGTACAAAGGGTTCTTTAGTTTTTAATTAGATACTTCAGAGGGGTGCTTGCAGCCCTTTACTGGAGCAGAATGACTGGGATAAACAAATCTTCCAACTGGCTATTTTGGCGATGTACTATTTGCAATACAAGTAGTGAAATATTTTGAGACTCTTACAGGACTGATATTTGGTAGAGTTTTATGGCAAATCTCGGCGTTTCATGACTTTGGACAGATCAGCTTACCTTATTAAAGACTGTTAAAATTCCCTATGTGTTGCTCTCTGACACAAGTTTTCCTGTCTTCTTCAGGGATGATGAAGATACCGTTAAAATACTCATTGCTACTGATATTCATCTTGGCTATTTGGAGAAGGATCCAGTTCGTGGAAATGATACATTTGTAACTTTCAATGAAATCCTGGACCATGCTCGAAAAAATGAAGTAAGTGCTACTTTTTGGAGAAGGAAGAACTGAGGCTGTTGAAAATATGGTCTAATCTGCCAGGAGCTGTAAAGCTTAGTCCTGGTACAGTCTCTAGGAATACCGAGTCAAATGGCTGAACTCTTTGTTGCATTCAGTTTCGTTTCTGTTTTAGTAAAAGGAATGACTCTGTTAGAGCATTCTTGTTGAATCATGACTTTGGTTGCATTAGCAGTGTTTTGGGATTGCCTACACCAGTTTCAGTGGTATTTAGAGAGGGTTTGTCACAGCAAACAGGAGGAAAAATAATTGAGGAGAGTGAGAGTAGTGATATACGATCTTCTGACAAATCAGTAGAGATTTGTTAGAAGCTTTTGAAGTGTTGTGCAGTGCTGAGTCGCTGAAGTGGGCAGCTCTGGTGCCGAGCAGCTCCGGTGCCTGCACAATTGGCAGCAAAATCCTGTAGTGTGGTGGACAGGGGAGCTTCCTGAACTGAGGCAACGTCAGGGGGAGCCGAGAGCCGCCAGGAGCTCGCAGTGGCTGATAGGACCTGGGTGGGGTCAGGAGCAGTGGCAGCCAAGTATTCCCCCCGCACCTGTAAAAGAAGCTCCTGGGGAGTGGCAGCAAGTAGGAACACCTCCAACATGGCAAACAGACACGCCATGGCATTTTGTGCAGGAAGGGCACTTGAGTCCTGCCAGCTCCACCAGGGAGCAGTGGTGTCTATCCAGCAGAAAGCCATGGCCTTTCTCTGCATCCACCACGACTGACAGAGCTGCCCAGATGGAGCTCTCTGTCCAGACACAGCTCCGGTTGAGGAGTATCAGGGTGTGTATGTGAGAGGGAGACTACTGGCATCACACCGTACTTTCCTTGGGGCAGGCCTGACAGGCAGACAGGAAACATGATACAGGGGATTCCCTATCCTCGCTCCCTCTGGATGAACTCACTGAATTAAGGGAGAGGGGGCAATGGCAACAAGTTCCTGCCCAGCACAGCAGGTGCATCTTCTCTGTGACTGCCTCACCTCTCCACGTGCCCTGGCATAACAGGTGTGAGGCTCTGCGAGTGGAACTGAACAAGGACAGTGGTTCGTTTAGCATGGAGGTGTTGCTGAGGTTAAGTTGTCTGTGCTCAATACCAAAACTTCCATGAAGGAAAAAGATGGGTTGTTATAGGAGATTCCCTTCTAAGGGGAACAGAAGGCCCAATATGCAGACTGGATCCACTTCACAGGGAAGCGTGCTGCATCCCTGGGGCCTGAGTTGGTTGACAGCAGCTGAACATGATCCAGGGTGTGCCCAGGTGGCCAAGAAAGCCAATGGCATCCTGGCCTGTATCAGCAATGGTGTGGCCAGCAGGACCAGGGCAGTGATTGTCCCCCTGTACTCAGCACTGGTGAGGTCACACCTTGAATCCTGTTCAGATTTGGGCCCCTCACTACAAGAAAGACATTGAGGGGCTGGAGCGTGTCCAGAGAAGGGCAACAGAGCTGGGGAAGGGTCTGGAGCACAAGTCTTATGAGGAGTGGCTGGGGGTATTTAGTCTGGAGAAAAGGAGGCTCAGAGGAGACCTTATTGCTCTCTACAACTGCCTGAAAGGAGGTTGTAGCCTGGTGGGAGTTGATCTCTTCTCCCAAGGAACAAGCGATTGGACTAGAGCAAATGGCCTGAAGTTGCACCAGAAGAGGTTTAGACTGGATATTAGGAAAGATTTCTTCCCTGAAAGGGTTGTCAAACACCGGATCAGGCTGCCCAGGAGTGGTAGAGTCACCATCCCTGGAGATATTTAAAAGATGTATGGATGTGGCACTTAGGGACATGGTTTCGTGTTGGACTTGGCAGTGCTGAGTTAACGCCTGGGCTTGATGATCTTAGAGTATTTTCCAACCTAAACGATTCTATGATTCCGTTTTTAAGGACTTGATGTTTATGAGTCAGATTCTTTGTAATTTTGATGAGGTTTTTTCCTAATGCTTTTTCAAAAGCTAAATATATACAATATATGCTGAAACTGCAACTAGTGCGTTCTCAAAATAATGTGGTGATAGTTACTGATTTCTTCCCACTAGGCAGTGCAGTAGTGAAAAGATAATGTAGCTTTTCATGCCTGCCAAAAAATGTTCAGGAGCCAATTTGGAGACCTTTATTACAACAGTACACTGATCCTTTTTTTTACCACTATCAGTTATTTTCTCCTATGGCTCTTCATAAATGGGTCTTTTTGGGTTTGATTTTGTTTAAATTAATAATTTAATTACTTTTTTTTGTAAGGAAGTTAAATATTGTTTCTGCTACTACTAACTCCTTTTACCTAGAAGTATACTTCCTCATATATGAGGAAGTATGTGGAACTCCCTAGAAGAAATAATGTAAACAATGTGCTTAGAAGTCTTTCAAGGCAATACAAAATGTTGTATTAAAATAATAAAGCTTTTTGTTACATACAGGTGGACTTTGTTTTATTAGGTGGGGACCTTTTTCACGACAACAAACCCTCCAGAAAAACAGTACACTGTTGTTTGGAGTCACTAAGAAAATACTGCATGGGTGATCGTCCTGTTCAGTTTGAAATTTTGAGTGATCAGGCAGTTAATTTTCATTACAGCAAGTAAGTATGTTACTATAAATTATCGTGTGAGGCTTGCTTTGTATATTGGGTGAGTGTGTTTTGATTTTTAATTTATGTCCTCCATGACTGGAACCTGGAATTTTTAGGCCTGTCTGTGCGGGACAGTTTACAGGATAACTTGACCTGTCATCTAAGTCCATAAAGGAATGTGTACAATATTTTGAAAAACTTCTGAATGTGCTGTGACTCTTGATATATTTATGTTATATATAGTTTCCAATTTGCAAGTACAATACAAGTAAAGCAATTGACGTGAGCTGTTTTGGTAAAATCAGCAGAGTTCCCTGTGTGTAAGCAAAGGTTGCACAGCCTAATCCACTACTACCACACAATGTTTTGTACAGTTCTTTTCATGGCTTGTTCTAAAAAACCAGGTTCTTTTTGCTACCTTATTCCCTGGGGGAAATGCCATTCCAATCCATGAGTACGAATCTTCTTACGCTTAAGCTTAGGCTTATTCATAATCACTTCATTCTCATTTGTTCCACAGCCATGATCTATTTGTGATGAAGTTAGTTTGAGGAGAATATTGAGAATCATACACGAATTTGCAGATATAGTTTAACTTCTTTTCCTGGTTTTTTTCAGGTTTCCATGGGTGAATTATCAGGATGAAAATCTCAACATTTCTATTCCAGTTTTTAGTATTCATGGCAATCATGATGATCCCACAGGGGTAATTATTATCGTAACTGTACTGTTGCATTCCAAAGATATAGAAGTAGACACTTGTATAGAAATAAAGTTCTTGGAGATCACACTAGTTTTAGTCAGTTGCTCCACTCTTTGTATAAATATTTTGTGTATCTTTAGGAATTCTGTTAATAAGTGACAACAAGTTAAGTGT
Organism: Eulacestoma nigropectus; assembly: GCA_013397775.1. NCBI lineage: Eukaryota > Metazoa > Chordata > Aves > Passeriformes > Eulacestoma > Eulacestoma nigropectus. The sequence continues at coordinate 762,041 of VZTE01005755.1, forward strand.
AAGTGTGACATTAAAAAGCAAATGGAAATAAGTTGAGATCCATATGAACTGTGTTTAATTTCTTAATTTATGTAGGTTTCTGTCATTGAGAACATAATGACTTTTCATGCCAAGAAGTGTCAGTCTTCAGTGTCAGATGTAGTTACCTTAACCAGATAATTCTCGTAGTAGTTTAGAGACTGGCTGTTTCAGGTGGTTTTTTGTGGTTTTGTTTTNTCAGAAAGTTTCTAAAACATTCCATCTGTAGTGACTGAAAGTTTTTTTCTTAAAGAAGGGGAATTTTGATATTTTGATTTGTGCTTATGTACTTGATATGCATCATGCATTTTCAAGGAGGATAATCTAATAATAGTGAAATGGTAGCTTAAAACAAGCTACTAAAAGTAAGCAGGAAAAGTGTGTTTAGAAAGCATTAAACTGCTTGTGTTGAATTAATAATTTTGCATTTTATGTGAAATAAGAGTGTATCATGGAGATGAGTGTTTGAGCAGCAGTTTAACTTTGAACTTAGTATGATGTAGTTACCTTAACCAGATAATTCTCGTAGTAGTTTAGAGACTGGCTGTTTCAGGTGGTTTTTTGTGGTTTTGTTTTTCTGAATGATTTAATGTTTAATTTCACATTGTTCAAATGAAGGATGGCTTGTAAGGAAAAGAGAGTTGCTTCTGTACTCTAAAGTACTAGCAAAACCCCTAATATATGTGATGGGGTTTTTCAACTGCAGAAGTTACTTAAGGAAAGATATTCTCTCTTGCTTTTGAGACTTTCATTTAGACATTAAACACTAAATGTTCTGTTCAAAATTTTATATTTGTTTCTTACTATTTTTTTTAGGCAGATGCACTGTGTGCATTGGATATTTTAAGCTGTGCAGGACTGCTGAATCACTTTGGGCGTTCAACTTCCGTGGAGAAAATAGATATAAGTCCTATTTTATTGCGTAAGGGTAGAACAAAAATTGCTCTGTATGGCTTGGGTAAGTATTTGTCTGCCAGACTGTGACTAGACTGTTCATGTATTACTGAATCTTAATAGGTCTAAATAAGGTTGGAACAAACCTATGAAGCTGCAACAAACGTGGTCTACGTAATTCTAAATTAAAGCATATCAGTTCTGTGACAGCGGCAGGTTTCTTCTCCTGCTGTGTATCACTGGCTGACAGGGTTGGGGTTTTTTGTTTAGATAAATCTTCCTAAACTTGATTTTTCTCCTTTTATTGGTGTTAAATGAACCATGCTTAAGTTAACCATAGATAGCGCCTGTGTGTCGAGTCAGAGCAATCACCCTCTTAAATTCTCTCTGTTGTGTATTAAGCTTATTTCATCCGACTTAGGCAAAACTTACATACCCTATGTTCATGTGCCATTTTGGATATATTTAAAAACATAAGCTGTCTGAGCATAAACCTAGTGTCTTATGTGTCTGTCTGAAGTGGTTCCTAAGTAACATCGGCCATGGGTAATCTCAGTTTCTTTAAAGAAACTTAAGAGTTTCATACTTTAAAGTGGTTCTATGATAGGTTTTCAACTTCAGTTTTGTTCCTTTTTATTTTCTTCACTGAATTCCCCTCTACCCTCACTTCTTACTTAGAATGGTTATTTTTGACTGCTTTCTGTCTAGAGAAGTTAACTATTAAGATCTTATTTTTTCACCCTTATTTTTTGTCCAGTCATGAGTGCTTAAACACTTAATTCCAAGCAACTTTTATAGCTATAAATTAAGTCCTAGCTGGCCATGATTTTGTGTGTTTAATGAGATACTTTGAATGCTTGCTAGATGTTTGAAGAGTTAGTAGAATGTTCTAATACCACAATGTAAAAGTTTTCAATAACAAAATCATTACCGAGAAATGCAACAGCTTTCTAAAGTACCAGCTGCATGAAGATGTTCATGAGTGTTTCTTTGTGTTTGTGCCAAAATTATTTAAACCTTTTTGACTTTCCCTGATTCAGAGAGCTTTTGTTCTTATACAAAATATGGACACTCCATATGGGCTTTATTGATATGCATCATGAGCCTGGCTAAGGATAGTTTGGCGTTTTTTTTTTTCCTAGTTAAAAATATCAAGGAAATAATCAGCGACTTCCAGGGATGGGACATACATAGATTTCTTGGGCAAGCTGTTCCAGTGCCTCACTACCCTTACAGTAAAGAACTTCTTTGTAATATCCAACCTAAATCTATCCTCTTTCAGTTTAAAGCCATTCCCCCTTGTCCTATCACTGCTTTCCCTTGAGAAAAGTCCCTTTCCAGCTTTCTTGTAAGCCCACTTTAGGTACTGGAAGGCTACTATATTTTGTTCTTCATGCTTTTTTAATAGAGTTGCTAGTAAAAATGCTATAAAATACAGACTTGTTTATGACACAATTTTTTTTTTTCATTCATCCACTTCAGGAGCTATTCCAGATGAGAGGTTGTATCGTATGTTTGTCAATAAGCAAGTAACTATGCTGAGACCAAAGGAAGATGAAGATAGTTGGTTTAACTTGTTTGTGATTCATCAAAATAGGTAACAGTATTGAATGAATTACAGCGATTTACTGTGTTACTTCATTAAACTGCCTGGAAAAGGATAGGTGAGCAAGCCAGCTGTGTTAGTTCATGCTTCTTGTGAGTAGCTGGTTTCTTAAGATTTTCACAAGTGAAAACATTGTTTTACAGCTCTTTTTGGAGAAGAATCGTAACGGAAAAGGTTTGAAATAAATGAGTTAGAAGAGTTGGGAAATCTCTTCCCAAACTTTTATAGTTAGGGGCAGTGGAGGATTTGTAGTGTAATATACTTGTAATTAAGTCCTTTCTGCTTGTTAGAGCTGGGAGAACATCAAACTTCACATTGTGTTTTCTATCCTTGTTTGAACCATAGTTCAACAAGTACCCTATGTTCCCCTGCACTTCTGTGCTTTACAGATAGGTAACGTGTTCTGTCTGCCTTCAGGCTTCTCCCAGCAGTGGCAGTAGGAACAGGCAGAGTTCCTTTCCAAATACTTTCTTCTAATTTTTCCTGAAAAGGAGGGCAGTTCTCATGTTTAAATAACAGTGAGGCAGACATAAACAAATATAGCTCAGGTAATCCTATGTACTGATGTCTATCCAGTAGGCTGAAGGAACTCACTTCCCCGTCTCCCTTGTCTTCCAGGAGGGGATTGGGGATGGCATGTCCCATGTCTGTTTAATTCAGTGGGCTTTACCCCACCATTTAAAACAAAAAAACAACCAAAGCTGATGGCCATGAGGTGCTATAAAAGCATTCGTATATGAATTTATGAAAAGCCATAGGGGAAAATAACTGATAGTGGTAAAAAATCTAGTCTTGTAAGCCAAGTAAGAAGAAAAGGGAGATCCAAATAAAAGGAGGGAAGCAGAAAACAGTGAGCTATGTAAAACAGTGAGCTGTGTAAGTTGCCTTTTTGTTTAACCAAACACCAAACAACTGTGTAAGGAATAAATGTGAAGAAGACCTGACATATATGTCAGATACTATTGCTGGAGTTCCTGTATCATTTTAAATCACACTGGTGTTTTTCTTCTCCTTCACTCTCCCCTTGCTCATCCATTATTCTTCTCTTCTCTTCAACAGGAGCAAACATGGAGCTACCAACTACATTCCAGAGCAGTTTTTAGATGACTTTATTGATCTTGTTGTATGGGGTCATGAACATGAGTGCAAAATAGCTCCATTCCAAAATGAACAGCAACGTTTCTATGTTTCTCAGCCAGGAAGTTCAGTGGTGACATCACTGTCCCCTGGAGAAGCCGTGAAGAAGTGCGTGAGCTTTTCTTTTTGTCTTTGTTTATCCCTTGTCTTAAATGTCTCAGGTGTTGTGTTGAGAACAGAAAATACTTGTATAGAGTATGAAAAGACTTACATTACTGTGTGGATTAGCTTCAGAGTGTGACTCTGAAAGTAGCAAAGTAGTGGAATGAGTGCCTGGTATAACTTTTGCTTTGCTTACGATTTAATCTAACATTTGAAGCAAATGAAACTTAGCTAAGAGGAGTTACATCCTGATAAATTGGAATACAAGAAGCTAAGTGCAGGTGCTTGTGTATGGAACAAGCACATTCTAAATATAATAAAATGGAAATTTGGCAGGGCCAACCTTGAAGTACAGAACTTCCTATAGCTTTTGAAATTTTGTCCCTGAAAAGCAAACATGAATTTGAAAACAAATCTTTACACCATAGTTCTCTTAAGTTTATCGTCTACTAAGTTACCTTTCTCCTTCTAGACACATTGGTTTGCTGCATGTTAAAAGGAAAAAAATGAAAATGGAGAAGATTGCTCTAGAGACAGTGCGAACTTTCCATATAGAGGATATTGTTCTAGCTGATCATCCAGATCTTTTTAATCCTGACAATCCTAATGTTACTCAGGCAATACAGGCATTCTGCATGGAAAAGGTAACTTGTGATGTTAACAGTTTATGGATAACAGTGTATGGACAGGGGATGGAATCTGTGACTGGTTTTGAGAGTGGAAGATGAGAAATCTTGTGTCTTGCCTCATATTATTTGAGACAAACTTAGTGTTTACATAGGAAGCTAATTCCATGACATTCACTCTGCAGCCTTGACTTCCAGATTCCTTGATTGGGATGACCTGTTAAACTAGGCTGGAACTGCTTTTTGGGTGTCCATATCATCTTTGTACAAAAGCTTGCACCTAAGAGTGGGGCAGTGTTGGATGTGCACTTTGGAACCAGCATAAATACATTGACCTAAACTGTGAGAGCTCGGCCATGCAGTCTGAAGTGGCATAAGTAGCTAAGCAAGTTTATTAATTGCTTGATTCTTAGGTTTATGTAAGTCTCTTCCTGCTTTTCCCTGGAACTAGAAATTTAGCAAAGCATAGTGGCTATAAAATATGAGTGATTGGTGGTGTAGATACTGCTGGACTACACTGTATCTGAAGGATAAGCCTTTCATTGTCATGTTTTTCTCAGTCATTCTTAATGGCTTTTGGCTGGGTACTGGTACATACATGTTTGGGAATGAGAGCACATTCTGTAAGGTTTTTGATAGCTTTACTTGCAACTGGATGTATTTTAAGTTACACTTGAAATGTTCAGGCATCTGTAAGAGAACAAAATGAAACTGAATTTCTAATTCTCCTTCACAGGTGGAATTGATGCTGGACAATGCAGAAAGAGAACGCTTGGGAAATCCCCGCCAGCCAGAGAAGCCTATCATAAGATTAAGAGTAAGAAATTGTTCAGCTTGGATTGCTTTGTTTTTAAAGGTCACTGTGAAAAGTTTCAAAGCAAAGTCATGCGTTTTGTGTAAACATGTAATATATACATTTTTTTGCCGTGTATAGGCAAATATAAATCACATACCATACTTCTGTTTACCTGTGTAACTAGTACTCTAAGGTAAAGTTACAGAGATTGGTTATACATGTACTTTACTGCTGGTCTGAGTAAGGGCATCAAAAGTGGCTATTTACTGCGAAGTTTTTTTAAGGCATATGATCCTCTGTGTGTTCCTAACCTAATCGTGAAGGCTAGTAAATGAAACAAATTAGGAACAAGTTATAAATATGAGCTGTTATTAGCTATTCTGTTAATGTTATTATTAGCTGTTATTAGCCATTAAGTATTCTGCATAGTAAAGCATAAATTTTAGGTTGACTTGTTTCTTACTTCTGATTTTTTCCTTTAAAGCATAACAAATTTGTTTTGAATTGTGTGGCTTCTCCATTTCTGTTTGTTTCATATTTAAATTTGTCCTTTCCTCTCTTAGGTTGATTATGCAGGTGGCTTTGAACCATTCAGTGTCCATCGTTTCAGCCAGAAGTATATGCATAGGGTGGCTAACCCAAAAGACATCATACACTTTTTCAGGCATCGTGAACAAAAAGAGAAAAAAGGTGATTATGAAAGAAGGAATGATTGTCTTGCCTTTGTTTTCATTCTTCTTTCTTTATTTTGTTGCCCAGCACTTGCGAAGGCTTGGTATCTACCATCTAATGTGTTACAGGAGGAGTAAAGATGCATTGTCTTATTTAAGTGTATATATTGCACAATTATTGCTCTTCTGTTTCTGGGTTTGTCAAAAATTCTGATATTCAGCACAGCATCTTGTGACAGTTACTCATAAACCGTTCCATTTGCCTTTGGCCTCAGACCTTATTGAGTTGCTTATAGTAATACATATAGCCCCATGCCAGACTGAGTTACTCTATGGTTCTGTGATAATTACCATGAAAGGCATTAAGTGGCTCACTCCTGAGACTTCTTAGAATAAGGTGATTGGGTTTGGACACTCTGAAGGAGAAGAGATGGCTATAGTGCTTTTTCCCTTTGTATTTTAATTTTATCTTGTAGTAGTTCATTTGTTTATACCTAAAACAGTAATGAAGGATATGGGTTCATATATTTTAAAAAAAAAGGTCCAAATGTAGGACAGCATTTTGTTTGCCCTAATTAATTGTGTATATGAGGTGCTCTTGGCTTGTCTCTTCTAGGTATGTTTCTATTCAAATATTTGTGTAAAACAAATAATAGCTGTTACTATTGCAGTATTGCTCACCGTGCCTAGAATTTTTAATAAATGGTTAATAAATGTTGTCCAAATACTGGATTTGTAATAGTTGCTAATGAAGATTCAGCTTGTACAGGAACATAATGTGCTGAAAAACTCGTAATTACTAGTTCGTATTAGTACATTGTAAGTGCATTGTCCAATTCCAGTGACAGTTTTTATGAATATTGTCAGTTCTATAAAGTTCAAAACATTGTTTCATGAATAAAAACTGCTTTTAGTGAGATGTTTGTAAAATTATACTGTATTGATCTTGGTTTATTTTGCTTTGGGGTTTTTTTTTCATAGTTGTGTAGTCTCATTAGCATTTTCAGAATACACACTAGCTACCACATCTGTCACCATGTTTCACCAATACATTTTACTTTTCCTACTTAATGTGCATGTCAGCTTCAGCAAGGGAATATAAAAATGATACCATGGCTTTTGCATTGCTTTATTAGATAGCCTCTAATACGAGGAAAGTGGCTAATGAAGCACTCAATGTTTTCATTACATGTGCACACTGTGGTTCAGTACAGGTGATGTTAAGACTTCAGGAATTCAGAAGTTGTTACTGTTTCTGTCATAGCTGCTTATATAACCCCGCAAACAAAGCAATGTTTTGTGCTTTCATGTGGCAGACATCTTAAAGCAGTCTGTAGTCACTTTATGTTACTTTGTGTGGTATGTGCTAACCTTAGATGATTATCCCTCTGATCCTTCTGCCATTCCTACCTTGCTGCCTGAGAATGGAGGATGAGCTATGAGCATTTTCTATTGAAAATCAGTCAGTGTGCTGTGGAGGAAAATTTCTTTTCTAGTAAATGGGTTACTTATAAAAAACTTTTGTGCTGTGACAGCTCCTATGATTTTCTTCCATTTGTGATCTTTTAGAGTTCAATTATAATAACCTTCAGAACATAGTGTTCAATATATAATTCCAGATGTGTGTTAGTTTTAAGAACTCTTTGTATCTGCTAGAGGTGGAGCTGTCTGCACAAATATTGTTTCCAATCAGTAGACTCTAAAAAGAGCAAAAAGCTTTACATATAAAAGGGACCACAATTCTTAAGAGGCCTGTATTAACCTTTTTTTCTACTACTGTCAGTGGGATGGTAATAATTAAAAGCTGCAAATGTGGATGATGCCACTGTGCTTTTCTATTCTAGACATTGATCTTAATTTTGGAAAATTGGTTAGCAGACCTGCTGAGGGAATGACACTGAGGGTGGAAGACCTTGTAAAGCAGTATTTCCAGACAGCAGAGAAGGTACTTTTCTACCTTTTATAATTTCCCTTTTTAATGTCATATGATCTTTTTTTTTCTTTCTTAATGGGAGTAGTGTGCCCTGAAAAGACTCTGACATTCACCAAGAGGTGAATTTATTTCCCATAAAACTGTCTGAGAATTACCACATGAAGTGTGTGTCTTAGATTAGCAAGTAACTGTTGTGTATAGGTTGTGTAGGTATGTGAACGTGCACTGGTTTGAGACCATGATAGCTCTTGGTGTGAGCTTGCAGTGTCTGCCCTGTACTAAGTGATGTGTCATGTACTTGAGTACAGTACATGTACAGGAGGAAAATGTGAGGCAGCGTGCTCTGAGGGAAGAGCTACCTCAATTTACTCTAGGGCCAGTGTGAGACTGTAGCATTTACTATTACCAGCTGACTTGGAGTCACTTGTTATTTTGCAGTGTGTTTGTGTCCTCAGCTGTAGTGCACTTCCACATTTTATTTAAAGCAGAGCAGGGAGAAGGTAGAGAGACCCCCAATAATTTCCCTTCTTCCCACCCTGTTGCTAAATCTAGTATATTTCCCTTTCCCAACACCAATGCAGTAACATTTCAGAGATAAAAAAATAATCAGTGAGCCAGGTGCCCAAATGCTTGATGTAGTTGATCAAGCATAACTTGCAGAAGCTATTTCAGAACACGCTTTGTAGAAAGTCTTTAGAGGAAGAATTCTTGAGGTAAAGATTCTTCAAATTACATCATCCTGCCTAACCTTAGACACATGCTAGGTGTCAGTATTAGGACAGCATAAATCATATTCTTTTGTTATGCTTATTTTATTTAAACATTTTTTTTTTATAATAGCTAGAAAGTTTATTCTCTGGGCAGCGTTATTTCAGGCAAATTTTTATTTTATATATGACTAGCATTGCGGTTTCTTTACTGTTCATAAAGCTTTTTGCTTTGACTAGTTAGAAAAATACTCTGTAAAGTTGGTGTGACATGCTAGTAGCTAGAGAGTTGTAATTTGTTTATGGCAAGTAACATTTGCTTATTGCTGTGCTTTTCTCTGATTGGAATATTCAGTGCAGATTACTGTTTTTGCAACCAGCTTAATGTAATATTTATCTGAAACAGCTGGAATATTGCTTGCTTTCTGTAATGGCAGATGATTCTTAACAAATTATTTTCCCCAATTCTAAAGAAAGTACAGCTTTCACTTCTAACTGAAAGAGGAATGGGAGAAGCAGTGCAGGAGTTTGTGGACAAAGAAGAAAAAGATGCCATAGAAGAGCTGGTGAAATTTCAACTAGAAAAAACACAGAGGTTTCTCAAGGAGCGTCGCACTGATGCAGAGGAAGAAAAAATAGATGAGGAGGTAATATTCTGTTCATGTTGATTCTCCAAGAGAGGTCAAGACAGTAGAAAAATCAGTGCTCAAACATGGTTTAATAGATTTGCCTGTGTTGAGCATGTGCAACACTTGCCTCTAGTCATTTTCTACAATTAATGAATGAATAATTAATTTATGATGAAGTTTAAAATACATGATTTCAAAACTTGTATTGAAAATGGGGTTTAGGTTGCACACAAGTGCATAGAAAAAATCTGTCTAATACATGTAGAACTACATATTTACCATTCTTGTGAGAAAGATGGTAGGTATAATCTCTTCATACCTTTTCTGTGTTGGCTTAGGGAAGAGTACAAGAACAGCACAAGCATAAAGGAAATTTATCCTTCAAGTGCTCTACTTGCTTCTAACTACTTGCAGCTCAGGGTATCCCAGAGATAGGCCTGGTTTATGTGTATTGAGCAACCCTTGATAGACATTTTTGTCAACTCGTTGAGCTTCCACATGGGCCCATGTATTCAGCTGTAATATTCAACATTGTAGAAGAAGTTGTTCAGCTTATCTGTTCACTGTTTAAAGAAGAATTTGGTGGGGAAGGAAGGCTGCATCTACCGGTTTTCTTACTGATAGCTTTAATTCATCAGGGGTTGAAAGAGACCATAAACAATCAGTACCTGCAGGCTTTCTGTGACACTTTAGAGTGTTTTTTTTGTTGTTGTTTGTCTTCAGAACTAATATTTTCTTTCTGTCACGCATCATATCTTTTTCCATATTTGTCAAGTTGAGCTTCCTTAGTTGTACGTGTACTGCAACATTGTCTCTTCTCATAATAGTTATTTCTATCTTGCTTCTTCATCTTTACCCCTTTTTCCAGTTATTCATATTTCAATGTCCCTTATTGTCAAAATTATGTAAACTCCTCTTAAACACAATATCTCCTTCATCATGTCCCAAGCTTTCTTCCTCCCAAGTGATGTAGCTCCAGTTACTAACAGAATGTGAGATTCTTAAACTATAGGACAGCATGAAAGGGCCCTAAACAAACTGTTCAGTTATTCTTGCACTCTTCACTTCTAACATGAGCTTGACTTAATGATTCAGTGATTAAAGCTTCGCATTTACTGTATTTTGATTATTGTATGACATGAACTGTTATTTTGACAGGCACTGATTTTTTTATTCAGGTGCGAAAATTCAGAGAGAGTAGAAAAAAGAATACTGAAGAAGAGGATAAGGAAGTCCGTGAGGTAATTCCTCTGAATTTTGAACATAGGCTGAAAAATGGAGTGGTGACTTCTGCATATACATGCAGTCATTTAGCAATGCTTCAGCAATACTTCAGCATTGTCCTTTCCAAAAAGTGCCTGTCTGCCTTTAAAGCTTAGTAAGTCTATTTTAAATCTTGGGATAATATGTACCTAAGCTACTGCTCAATTTGGCTTTTGACGTCTCTAGTACAAATTTGTGAACCTGAATGTTCATTTTTTCTTGCCTTTAACTGAGGTTAGACCAGGCAGGTGACCTTGAAAGATCTTTCAGCTTAAGCTATTTGTGATCTCATCACCAGTGGACATGTGGATGGACTGTATTGGGTGGCATTACTGGAACAAATTGGGATTATTGGTAGACCTTTATGTACTGTGTCCTTATGAGCAATCTTCAATCTTGGATCTCCTGGATATTCATACCTAGATTGCATATACATTTCCATGGAAAATTGCCAACTACTGATAGCATGGGTGCTCCTTTGTCTTTGCAAATTATGTGGGACTGGAATAAAATTTTGAGGTAAAGGACACCTGGGGTGAGATTCAGTTCTGCTAATCTGGGATATCATCACCTGAACTAGTTGTTTTAAGCACCCACTGTCATCAATAAAGTTCAAGTCAGTGAAGCCCATAGGGTGCTTCCTCTGAGCAGGTGTATGTAGCTGACACAGGATGACCTGGAGTTCACCAAACTCTGCCAACAATGTGTCACATTAATGAGCTCTATTCTGTTATCAGAGCTTAGCTGACTACTGTATATGTACACATCTAATTAAATAGACTAAGTATTTTCACACGTCCTTGCCTTCCATAACACTGGATTTGTGTCTTCTAAGCCTCACTGGTTTAGAACTATACATTTTTATTTATAGTTATATTGTCTGTTTATTGTACACAACTAGAATTTAACAATGGTGTGTTTCATGAGTTAAGATTCTTTTTCCTGTAATAATTACTGTTCCATTTCAGGCAATACTCAGGGCCAGAGCCCACAGATCTGAGGATGAAGTTCTGGTCGCAGCCTCCAGTGATGAAGATTCCATGGATATGGAGATGATAGGCACTAGTAATCCAAGTGATGGCCTTTCTTCAACACTGAGCCAAGGAAGGGGTCGGGCAAGAGGTAGGGCAAGAGGTGCAAGAGGGCAAAGTTCAACAGCAAGAGGTTCGTCTCGAAGAGGAAGAGGTAAGAAAAACTTTGCAGTCTTTGTTCTACAGTTCCTGACTTTTTTTTTTTAAAAAGGTGACTCTCTTCTGATGCTTCCATCAAGTGGAAATTTATTGTTTAAGAACTCCTACTGGAAAAAAAACCTTTTCAAATACTTGTGGTATCTTATTACATACAGTTGACTGCCTTACAAGGTTTAAGTTGTGACTTTTTCACTGTGATTAAAAGGAAAATATCTTGCTTCCCAGCTGTGGAAACATAGTAGACTCCTAAAAGATGCATTATTGGGAAGGTCTGTACAATGAAGTGCATGGATAGACCTTTGCCACTGCTAAAGGTAATGCATTTGATCAGTATAAAGAGGAGGTACAGATTGTCTCTATCCTAATGTAATTTACAGGAGTCTTTATGTTTCTAGTGACTGAAAAAATGGGGAGTGTTTCCTAAGCAAAACGAGTTAAATAGCTCCTTGGCTATTTGTGATTGTACACTTTACAGTGGTAGTTGTACTTCCATTATAGGTGTACTTCCACCATATGCAAGTATATATATAAATAAAATAGAAAAGATGGGATCTTGCAGCAATTTGCTCCCTTGACTTGTCTTAGTAATATGCCCAAAGGTCTTAGAGCAGGATGAGTTGAAACAAAGGCTGTCATCTTGGGTCTGATTTGGTTAGTGCTTTTAAACTAGTTCTGTGAGCCTGTGCTCCAGCACTGTTGTGGTCCCATCAGAGCAGGGCCCTGTGTGTTAAGAGGTTGTGTATGTCTTGGAGTACTTGACCCAGAGCAGTTATTCTGCGTGTAAGGAGGGCTTTGATTCAAGGAGAAAGTGAGGAGTAAAGAGGATTATAGATTTTTTTAAGTGACTTCCCACTTAGTAAAGATAGACTGAAGAGGAAAAAAATATAACTGCTGGACAGATTTGCATTTTGTCTGTTGTCTCTACAGGAACCACTAGCCAAGAGTCACCTTTTAGCGGCAGATCCTACAAGCCTGTATCTGTGCCTGCCAAGAATATGTCTATCATGGATGGTAGGCCTGTGGTCTGTCTGTTACTCTAATCTGCTCTCTCAAATTGTAGTGAAGGTGTTTGTTTAATGATGAAGTGCCTTAATTGGCTTTTTTTCTGTTAGTCCATTTCAGCTGTGAGAGATTCTTTCAGCACTAATGAAATAGAATAACTAACAGTGATGAGAGAAGGAAAAAAGAATAGCAGTATTCTTCTGTCATGGGGTAAAATGAAATGTGTTGGGAACTTCTGGCTAGAACTGGAAATAGGAAATGTAATGTCGTATGCAGTTTCTTAAGGAATAAGCATATAAAGAACGTGACTTAACATTTTAGGCAGAATATTCCTCAGGGGATAACAAGTTAAATTTGACTGATGTTTACAAGTTAGTAAGCTTTAATGCAAATCCATTTAGCCTTACGTTATAGTGAGTTTTAGAAATGCCAGTTTTAACTAGGGAAGAAAACCTTATCTTTAAGCAGCCTACATATGTGAGAGTAGCTCTTCCTTGCTATGGAGGACAGGCTCTGAGGAAACAGCATAGGTAATCTGAGAATTAAAGAAAAAGATATTGCTCACTAGTCTACACATAGATCCCCCACAAAATACTCCAAGGTAGACAGAGTTCTAAATTAATCAACAAATTACCTTAATTTTAAATTGGTCAGCAAATGGCCTAAAATATTGCAGAGAAATGAATTTTAGCAGATGTGTTCATGTCTAAAATGTTAGATATACAGGAATTTAAATTACAGTAATATTTTTCATTTCCTCTTACCCAACATTACTGATGGTTTTTCAGCCAGACTGGGAGGCACCTGCAGCTGCACAGAGGGTTATATCTCTGAGTTGACAGACTTAATTTATGTTTTGGGTTGGCTTGGGTGGCAGAGTTTTTTGCAGTGGAAATGCATGCTAGGCAGGTCTTAAATAAAAAGAACTATATAATGTTGTTTGCATTTAATTGTGTGAGCATTTTAAAAATATTACATATGTTTTATTCCAGCCTTTAGGTCTTCGAAACCAGACCACTCTTTAAATTCATTCCAGTCTTACTCTGAGGTAAGCAGCTTCTTGTAAGAGTGAAGTTGTGCTTTTACTGTTGATTTGAAATATAAATACATGGTCAAAACATTAGCCTAAAACAGATGTTCCCAAGCTATCAGTTCCAGAATTGAAGTTTCTGCATGTTAATTTGGAGACCTTTTGTATCCTTTTTTTTATGGTGTTTGTTTGAGAAAAACCATGTTTTATTTGTGACCATAGTCTAAGATATGAAGTCTATATACATGAGTGTTTTGGTGGGTTCTGCAAGGTCAAAGATGTGAAGAATAAACTTGTGCTGTATTTGCAAATTTGTACAGTTCTAGCCTGGAGCCCTCTCAAGTGTATATTATTCTGTGTATAGTTGGTAAAAAAACAGAGGTTCTGTGCTATAGTACTGAAGCATTATGTAAGAATAAATCATGTGGAAAAACTTTATACAATTTTTTTCAGGATATTATAGATGTTGATTCTGATCCAGAAGATAGCTCTTTTGTTCCTCCTTCTTCCAGAGCAAATCAAAGGTCAGTATGTTTGCTTCATGAATGCAACCATGAGTGCCTTATTTCTGACTGGCAGTCAGCAGAGTCCAAGGATCTGATTGACTACTAGATTTTTAGGAAACTCATAACACTGCTTAGAGAATTTTATATAAATTTTTACTTGTTAATGTGGGTTATCTTTCTATAACAAAAAAAATTAGATTACTGATTGAGGTAAACTTGATCAGAGCTTTAGTATTAATATGTTATTTTAAGAATTTGTATTGTTCTGCTTATTGTTATTTCTATTTATTTTTACTCTGTGTATTGGTGGTCCAACTCTAAGTTAAATGGGAAGTTATTGGAATGTCTGGTGGCTGAGAACATGCTGATGCCATTCTTTTTCTCTTCGTATGCTTCAAGGTTGGCAGCTACATCTTCCCTTAGTAAAAGAGGTTCACAAAGCCAAGCATCCAGAGGAGTTGATTTTGAGTCAGATGAGGTATGGTATATAATTCTGTTTTTTAGTTTTATTTCATGCAAGTTTCTATAGCTCACTGTGTTACGGCTTTTTGAGTAAAGCATTTCAGAGTAAAACTGAATTTATTATTTTTTTTCACCAACAAGGATAGATGATTGCAACCAACTTTAATTAGACTACCTGCATAATTATCAAAAATAAAGCTAGAAGGGACTTTAGGAAAATAACCAATCCTTTTTCCCTTCAATTTTTAATCAGTGAATTGTCATTACTGAAATGTGGACCTGGAATTGCCTGGGAGAGAAAGTAATTATAATCTCTTCTAGTGCTTAGCTATATCCTGTCATTTAGTTACATATTTTATTCTTGTAAAAAGGAAGTTTTGGGGGGTTTTTTTTGCATTTAGAAATGGCTCTTTTCCAGGGCATTTTATTGTTGCAAATTATCTAAGTACACTTTTCAAAAAATTTAAAACACTGTCTTCTAGTCTAATACGTCTGTTCTTGCAGTATATCTTTGAACTGCTAGGAAATGGTTTCTTCCACAATTAAACAAGTAGAACTTTTTACACGGTTTTGCACTGAATAGAAGACACTCTATTCTGTCTAGCATTGTGCAGTTTGTTTTCACAGGCTGTCATGCATAGTCAGAATCCATTCCTTAACAAAGTTAGATGTTGGCTACTTCAGAGAAAATACTGCGTTCTTGTCCCTTCTCCCCACTATGCTATCTCTTCTTGTACCTGAAAT
The DNA here is from genome assembly GCA_013397775.1 of Eulacestoma nigropectus. Taxonomy (NCBI): domain Eukaryota; kingdom Metazoa; phylum Chordata; class Aves; order Passeriformes; genus Eulacestoma; species Eulacestoma nigropectus. The sequence continues at coordinate 777,357 of VZTE01005755.1, forward strand.
AAAAAACTACACGTTTGTTTGAATGTGCAAAAAGAAACAATATTTTTGATTCATGCAAATATCAGTAAATTATAATGTGCAATGTGTATGTGGACATAATTTTTTTGAGGTATGTGGTACTCACGAACAACTGAAATACAGATTGTTACTTGTTCCGAAGTAGGTGTTCTGGTCATATTGACATAAACTTCTATTCTCTGCACATATGTCACGTGGAGTTTTAAGTCAATAGATGACCTCTTTCATACCAAAAACCAACAAAAACAGGTCTGTCAGAAAACATGGAATCGTATGGCCAGACTTTCTAGTTTAATCTAAAGGTGACTTTGCTTGTTTATGACTTGGAATGCCTGCTAGTTTTAGTAATGTGTATCTCTTTGCAAATTGCAGGATGATCCATTCATGAGCCCTGCAACGTCAAGAAGAACTAAGTGATTTCTGGCTCACTATGCAAGAGAGACCATGGAAGTTTGTGAAGAAAATGGAAAGCAGTTTGCAAGGCTTTCTCTATATGATATTTCTCTGTAAATGATGGCTTGCCTTCCATTTTCACTTCTGTGAAATGGTTTGGTTTGTTTTTTTTTTTTTCCAGTGGCACCAAATTTGGTATAATTTATCTGTTACATTGCTTGATGCACTAGACTAGGGGGTTTGATATTCTAAAGTACTGCCTGAAAGTGCAAGTTCTTTCTAAAGCTCTCAAACTCTGTTTTCTTTTTGGGATGATAATAAAAATGACAGTTATGTCTTTTATAGAAAACTCCATCTCTTTGATTTGAATTTTGCAAAGAAGTAAATTGATAGTAGTACGCAGGTATGAATATGGACACAGTCTCAGCACAGTGGGAGTTGTACTTACTTGCAATTTGCTGTGGATACAGCTGAAAACTCTCAATTCAGAGTCGTAGTTGGACACAAGAATACAGTTTTCAGTATTGAAGCTGTAAAATGTCTTAATGCTTTCAACTCTACCAAGAGAACTTAAACCCAGTATTGCACTGTTACTAAACATCAAAGTATATAGGAGTGAATTCAGCTCTGTAATTCAGGAAGTACCAAAGGGGACTCTGTATTTTGATGTTACACACACGTCCTAGGAAAAGATTTTAGCCAAGTGTATAAGAATAACAGGAATCATATCAAAGGCTCTTTCTCCCTTTCCACAGTTTTTTTTTAGTCAGCTGTCAAATTCACAGTGGCTTTGTGTTAAAATTGGCTTGTATGGAAGATAAATATAGCAGCCCTCACTTGAGGGGAAAACATGTAACTGGTGTGTGGAGAAAAGGTTTAGGACAGGCACCTCTTTACTGTACAGTCTAATGTGATTGGTTAGACAAGGGGCTGCTCAGAAAATCAACATTATTTCTCAGAGATCACAATGGATAGTTTTTGAAAAATCACTTCTCACCCGTGTAACTTAAATTCCCCTGCCCCAGAAAAACTCAAAAATTCAGCAAAGCCATGGTAGTGAAAGATTGTTCCAGGAGTAGGGGCAGGGAGAAAAGCACACTCTGCTGTGTATTTAAAAAGAAAAAAAGGCTATATTCCTCTTTTTGAATGCTTCCAAACTTTTTGGTGTGTCTAGCTGACTTTTTTATATTCTTCTTATAATCTTTTATTCCCACCATGCCTGTTTTCTAATTTATTATTATCCTGTTAAGAGTACTTTTACACAGGGGCTTTTGATGACTTTTTTTATTACCTGAATTCATGATCCATCCATATAGCTTTATTTCAAACATTACTTTTCACTTAAGAAATTGCATCATTTCACAGATACCTTTTACAAAAACCAGATTCAGCACGCCAAATCCTGACATTCCCGTGCAGCTGCTTCTTTTGCTGTCAGGGGGTGCTGGGGATTGTAGAGCAAGGGTGAAGTTGGCAGGAGCCAGTACCAAGCTGCCAAATCTGCTATAGCTTGTTCTCTAGGAACAACTACACATAGGTGAGCTGCTTAAACAGCTCTTACTGGAGCATGTTTACATACAAACTAAATCAGAAAGGTGTTGTGAAGCAGAGAAAGGCACACCAGCAACGTGCGAGAAACCTGACACAGCTTCCACTAGGCTTTTCCATGACCCTTTGTGGGTATTTTGGGTGAGCCTGCCCAGTGTGTGGTTCGACCACCTCCTCTGGATCACAAGACACAGAATCCAGCTCAGAGGAGGGTGGACTTGAGCTGAGTGGGAGAAGATTCCCATCCTACCAGCAACTGGAGGTGAGAAGATATCCTGGTCTCCTGGATGCATCTGGTCTTCAAAGGCAATGGTAGCTCTAACTATATATGCAAGAGTACCCTGCTAGAAATTAAGAATTAGATCAAGGAGCATAAATAAACAAAGCTTATCGTTTTTGCTGGAATACAGGTTATAGTACAGGAGAACAGAATTTGATAGATATGAAACAAGAGATGGAGTTTGAGTGTCAGAAGACGGAATGACCTTATGTGCACTGGCCAGCAACACTGGAAAGGAGGGAGACTTGGGAGCTGCTGGAGCAGCATAGCAAGAAGGGGGACATATGCCACTGACCCCTCTGTTCTCATCCCAAATCTGTCAGAATGCTGCTCTGTCCTACTTTCTACTATTTTCTTGGGCCTTCATTTGAGACTGCTTTCCTGACAGTGCTGCTGAGTGGGACACATTTCTTCTCTCTGAATGGTCAGGGGTGACTGCCACCTTAGCAGCTCCAGCAGGTTCACTGGAAAGCTTTCTCTGAAACAGATGAATTACCTAAAGAGCTCAAATTGGACAATTTTGTGGAAGAAACAGACTCTGGCAGAGGTGTGCAGGGTAGCACTCTGGGCTGTCCATTCTGTTTGTCCTACTGTGTCCAGCTCCTGAGGAGTGGTGAAGAGAAGGCAGCCTGAGCAGTTCACTGAGGCAGTCACAAACATCTTTTGGAAGAGCTACTTTCACCAGTGAGTGACCAGCTTATAATACAAGCTTCTCAGGTGGTGGTCATTTAATTAATGATTAAATAGAGCCTTTTATGTACAAATCCAGCTCTGGCTGGGGATTGTTGATACCGCCCAAGCAGATCGGTCCCCAGCAGAGGTCTAGCACTGTACACATGCACTCGGGAGGTGGCACATCTTTCTGTGTAAGATTTGTGAGTCTTGGTCTCCTGGTCCTGATTTTCTATTTCCAACTGTGTTTTGTGGGGAAGGCAGAGGGAACACACATGCTGCCATCTCATTAATGTTTGAGATCAACATACAGCTCTCTTTTGCTTTGGATACTGGACTCACTGGGCTGGGACAGTTCCTGTTCTCTGCCCTGTATAATCACATCTTTGTAACTACCTCTATTTCTACAAACCCTAGAAAGCAGTTTCACATCAGACTTTCATTCCTTTGGCAGAGAGGAAATACCTGCCAAGGCAAAACTTGGGTATTCCATCTCTCTCTCAGAGAAAAAAGGTCTTTGAAAAAATAGTGTAAGTACAATAAGGCAGCTTGTTATTTACAGTTCATCTGTTACATTCTGTTCTGTCCTGTTCTGTTCTGTTCTGTCCTGTTCTGTCCTGTTCTGTTCTAATCATGCTGAGAAATAGGCTGAAACTTGCCTGCCACACCTATAAAACAGCTCAGATTTGACCTGTCCTGGGAGAGAGCGGAGCTGGCACACACGCTGCCGGTGTATAAACAGCACGGAATTTGCATAAGCTGGGCTGTGGTAGAGAAAAAGGATTCTGACATCTGAAGAGATTGATTTTGCCTTTCTCACAGATGTACTTACCTCGGAGTAGCGCCCGGGGGAGCGCAACTGCGTGGAAAAGCAGCACGTCAGAGCAAAAATTATGTCATGCAGCCCACTGACTGCAGAAGATCCCGCCTCGGAGCTGGCCTGGGGATATAAAGCTGGCTGAAGGAGCAAAAGCAGCGGCGAGCTGAGCGGGAGAGAAGCACGTTGCGGGAGGCAGGAGCATCCCTCCGATCCTGCTGCTCGTGTGCCGTGTTTGCAGCCCCCGAGCGCGCCGGGGCTGAGCGAGGGGAGAGCGGCTCTCCCGGTGCACGGAGCGAGCTCTGCTCTCGCAAATGAGCTCTTCCCGAATTGGAGCAGAGCGGCGTTCCAGAGATGTTGTCCTGTTTTGTCTGGCTCACCCTTCCCGACGTGGTCAACGCCCTTGTGACCCCAGGAAAGTTGGCCCTCAATGGGAGCCTGGAGAAGACTTTTGTAGTCCCGAACGTGTCGGGTTTCTTTTCCTGGGATAATGACAGCCTGGCCGACTGGCAGAGCTTTGTGGACAGGAGCCGGTACGGAGCAGAGTCGCAGAGTACCACGGTGAAAGCCCTGCTCATCGCGGCGTACTCCTTCATCATCGTCTTCTCCCTCTTCGGCAACGTCCTGGTCTGCCATGTTGTCATCAAGACGAAGCGCGTGCACTCTGCCACCAGCTTGTTCATTGTGAACCTGGCTGTAGCAGATATCATGATCACGCTCCTCAACACACCTTTCACGCTGGTAAGAGGGGGCACAGATGCCTGGGACGACCCACCCCTGAGGGAAAGAAAACACCTACGCACTTCACAGACATGGTGCAGCCTGGGAGGTGGAGGGATGCACCACCACAATCCACCCCGTGACTTAATTCAACTTCTCTGGGCCTCTACAATGCCATAAAGGTGCTCTGGTGGCTTTTCCTGCTTTACACTGCTATAGGCAGTGTGTGGATGTTCTGCAGATATCTGTCCACTCCAAATTGCAGCCATTGGAGCTGCCTTTGGAAAACTCCACATGTATTTTTATTCTCTGATTCCTATTATCTAGTTGAAGACTAGAAATTACCCATTTGTTAAATGTCACCCTGATAGTACTTGAATGATAATAACCTATCAGTGATTGCTTAATACTTTGTATAGAATCTGATCTCTTTTTTCTTTCTCTTTTCTAAAATATTTCCAAAGTAATGCTACAAAACTCTTGAAAACAGTAAATACTCACCATCGTTTAACAAGCTGTTTTGAAAAGCTGTAGTTTGCTTGAAGTGAGATAAGATGTACAGGTCACCCTATCCCATAAAGGAGGGCTTAAGAGGAAAAGCAAATGTATTGACTCAATAGTGAGGCTGCAGAAGGACTCACTGTAAATAAAACAGAATAAATATCTTTGGTACTGTGCTGCTGTATTGTCCTGGAGGATATTGCTAGTCCACTGAGCAGCAGTAACCTACCTCTTCAGGGTTCAGAAGCAAGAAAATTATACAATTATACGAAGAATCTGCTATCTTAAAAGTATCTTTTACACAGCACAAGGAGTTGTGTATTAGAGCTGTAGCTGTAAGCAGTTGTGGGGTGCACAAAAATAATGGTCTTCTTGTTTTAGGCTCGTTTTGTGAACAGTACCTGGATCTTTGGGAAGGGGATGTGCCACGTCAGTAGATTTGCACAGTACTGCTCCCTCCACGTCTCTGCCTTAACCCTTACAGCCATTGCTGTGGACAGGCACCAGGTGAGACCTCTCTGAAGCAGAGAGATGGAAAGCTTGGGAGGACATAAGTAAACTCAGAAAGTATGATCCCATGTCTTTTTCCCCTCAGTTCCCAGAGTATCATAAGATGCACAAGGAGCTGACAGGGTAGGGGGGCAGTTCCTGCTGTCAGAATAGTTTCAAACCCACAGCAAGGTAAGAGATATCCACCACCTTGCTGTCTCTTCCAGCTGGGTAAAGGGATCTTTTATGCAGTATATAATCCAGTAGCTCTCAAATGAGGAGAAAGTTCAAGATCCCAATAGGAATTTATGTGGACAGCTCTCCTTTGGGGTGGCTTGTCCAGCACCAGTGTTGTAATGGATATCCTAGTCAGCTTTCTCAGCCCTATCTCCTGATGTTCTGGGATGTCCCACCTCCTGTTACCCTGAGTACTGGAGATCTGACTGTAGCACACTGGTGTTTGTCACAAGCAGAGCTGTGGCTTGCCATTGATGATGGGCTCAAAACTGAGGACAGTTGAGTATTATCAGCTTGGAGTCAGCCAACAATCGCATAAAATGGGTGACAGTTGGCATTTTCTGCTAGAAGGATTGTTTCCAGAAAATGCGCTGACTATCACAAGCATTCCCATGGAGGTCTGGTTAAATCACAAACCCTTTGGATCTTTAGGTCACTGATACTGAAGAGTTTGAAACTTTTTTCTCCTCTTTTTTTTTCTTTCCTTTTTTTTTTTTTTTTTTCTGTTAAGAAAATTGAACCTGGTAGTGCACATGTTAACACCTCCTGGTACACAGTCTTTCCCACCCAGATGCAGATAGTGAAATTTGAGGGTAGGACTAGGATCTGGCTTGAACCATATTTTATGGTGCTAAAATTCAGGTTTTCATGTCCTCATTGGGAGCTGGGTGAAGACTGCACTGCTTGCATGCTAAAGTACCACATTAAATAATAGATTTAAGGCTGGAAGATTGTATGAAAAAAAAAAAAGTATAATTTTTTTTTCCAGAAATGTAATAAGCCTAGATTTTGGTTTATTTTGCACAGGTTATAATGCACCCTCTGAAACCTCGCCTATCTACTGGAAAGGGTGTTATCTACATCTCTGTAATCTGGATCATGGCAACTTGTTTTTCCCTACCACATGCTATCTACCAAAAGCTCTTTATCTTTGAATACAGGTAAGGATGTGCTTTGCTTTTGTCCACAGTCTCCCTAGAGGCCAAACTCTGAGCAGTCTATACTTTGGTATATTCCACTGAAAGCCTTTAGCATATGTCAAGGTCAGCCAAATATAGATCTAAACTACAATTTTCATCAGATTCCTTTTGCAATGTCTGATATCCTGTCCTTTTTATTTTTAAGTATTTTATCTTTATTCTGTCCCACTAATCACACAAAATAGGCTAAGAAGTTAGAGGATCTGGCATGGACCCTTTACTTCTATACACTGGCATTTTATGCCATATACCAATCTGACCTGTTTGGGCAGACCAGAAACAGGAAACAAAACCAACCAACCAACCAGCCAAAAACCCGCTAAAACCCAACAGGTTTTAATCTGCTCTTTAGCCCTAGGAAAGTAGAAAAATCTGCCTCAGCTGTCAAGAGCCTTAATATTTGGAAAGTGTTTTAATGAGGGAAAGGTCCTTAATACATGCAGAGACTGTGTTCCTGTTTGCCAAAAGACAGAAAGTAAAAACCTGCTTATGTGCAGCCGGAAATTTTGTAATTGACACAATTCATAAAATTATCATAAGGTCATCAATGCCCATAAGAAATTATCACCACATTGCTCACTGGCTGCTCCATGGCCCAGATCCTTGAAGAGCAAAGCTCTGCTCAGCTGTGACATTTGTCATAGATAAACACAGTGTTTGCTTTCAGGCCCTGTGGCAGGAGCCCTCTCCTTGTTTCTGATGTGCTCATCCCACCGTGTCTGGCCATATGTGCCTCTCATCCTGTCCCCTCTCTCCATTTGCAGTGAGGATGTTACCCGGTGCCTGTGTCTGCCAGATTTCCCTGAGCCTGCTGACCTCTTTTGGAAGTACCTTGATTTAACAACCTTCATTTTGCTCTATGTCCTGCCCCTTCTGATCATCTCTGCTGCCTACATGACAGTGGCAAAGAAACTCTGGCTGCGCAATGTCATTGGGGACGTCACCACTGAGCAGTACTTTGTCCTTCGCAAAAAGAATAAGAAGACCATCAAGATGCTGATGCTCGTTGTCATCCTCTTCGCAGTGTGCTGGTTCCCCTTGAATTGCTACGTCGTCCTCCTCTCCAGCCAGACCATCCACACCAACAATGCCCTGTACTTCGCCTTCCACTGGTTTGCAATGAGCAGCACCTGCTACAACCCCTTCATCTACTGCTGGCTCAATGACAGCTTCCGATCGGAACTGAAGGCTTTGCTCAACATGTGCAGAAAACCCCCCAGGCCCACAGAACAGAGGCTTCCCTCTACCGTCCCATCCTACCGACTGGCTTGGCCAGAAAATGGCAACTTCAAGAGGTTGCAGGCCTCCCATGCCCTTCCACCATCCTCCAACATCCAGTCAGGAAAGACAGATATCTCTGCAGTTGAGCCAATAGTAGCTGTGAGCTAAACGGTGACCTTGGGAAATCTTACAGGACTGCACATAGATTTGGCAGGAGCTAAAATGGTGGGAAGATGTGGAGCCCTGGTCACACAACGGGTGATAAAACCAAGAAGGAGGTTCTGCAGGAGGCAGTATGAAAGAGTGGCATGTTTAATGCAGGCTGATGACAATGATGTGGAGCCCCTAGAGGGGAGAAAGTAAACTCTTCCCGGGAAGGAACTTCTGTCTTTGTCAAGGTGACTTTGGACTGGCTTGCAGGATGGGATTCTCTGCATGTGTGTTGCTGTTACCTGCATGACTAAGCCTTGTTAGTTAGTAGGCCTGTGGGTGTGTTTTGCTGGTACTTAAACAACAGCCTCATCACATCAGGCCTCCCTTCCCCTTTGCTGACTCTCCTTGTAGCAACATGGAAATGGTTGAGAGGTAGACTTTTAGGTTGCTATCTGAAATCCAGTGCAACTGGGTAGGAAAGCATCCTTTCTGAACTGGGGTCTGAAAAGTCAAGACCTGTTCAGAATGAATGAACAGATGTGTTCCACAAAGCCTTATTTTTTTTTTTTGGTGGAAATACCCTTAGAAAAGTGGAGGATATGCTAGACATTGATAAATAGGAATCTCTTACATCACAGGCACTTTTTCTAAGAAAGATTTGAAGAAAAGCAGATGCCTATTCTTCAAGTAAGTAGAAGGTTTTTCTTCAAATAGATAACTAAACCCAAAAAACATACAAAAAGTTGGGCATGCCATTCACAGTTGGAGAATGGATAAATAAGTGCTACTGTGGGTTTCGACTAGGACCTTTTATCAGAGCATCTTTGCATCATTGTCAAGTTGCAGCTAAAGGATCCCACAGTTTGACTTTTTAACTTGCCTTTGAATGTTGCTCTCTTACCCTGTAAAGCACTCGTGTACTTGTCACTTCAGACATTTGGGACATTTCGTCCCAACTAAGAAGTTAGCTCTCTGGAACCAGTTCATAAATAAACTGCTTTGAGAGAAGAGATGATATCTCTGATAGCAAGTAATAAAAGCGGAACATTTGTCTGCAAGTTATCATCTGGTGATTGCACAATTTTGGTGCATTTAAGGATAGCTGAAATGTGTCCTATTTGGAGTGGCTAAGAAAATTCATGACTTCAAGTGTCCGAAGTAGATTTCAGAACTTAAAGTTCTTAGCAGAAGAAAATATGGGTTTGAATAACAAAAAAATACTCAACCTTACATTGCACGGAAAAGCAATATGTCCTTGCAATATGCAATAAGCAATATGTGCTGTGGAAATAAGCTTGAACATCACACCAGGGTGCCCCATTCCACATTTAACTTGCAGCAGTCAGCAGTGAAGTGAGAAAAATCTTCTTATAAATGGAAAAAAAAAAAGGTGAAACTGTTTTTCTCAGTGTCCTGTAATAAACTTACAGTTCTGAAATCATTTTAAGCCTTGTGGAGGGTTTTCACACCTCAGTATTTAATGAGAGTGAAATATCTACCACTCCTTGCAGCTAACCTGCCCTTGCACAAGTGGTTATCAGTCTCTTGCTGTGAATCCAGTGCTGTTTTACTGCCCTTTATCAAGGCCCCTGGAGTCAGACTATTTTGTATCACTGATCTGCAGAGTCATACCTTTCCTCCTGCGTTCTTTGACCCCTTATGCCAAGTCCCATTTCCTCCCTCAACACTTGCAATACATCAGCCCTGAATTGTTCAGGGAGTCAGACTGGATGATCATTGTAAGTCCCTTCCAAATGCACTATTCTATTCTATTCTATTCTATTCTATTCTATTCTATTCTATTCTACTCTATTCTATTCTATTCTATTCTGTTCTAATTTCCCAGTTGTGCAGAGCTTGTGAACCATGCTCCTCATTCCTGTGGCAGCAGAATCCAGCACTTTATTAGCAAATAAATCTCTGAGAATGCTGAGTACCTCAGTAAGACGTTCTTTCTGAAGCCGAAGGAAACATCTTAAGATTCACCATTTTTGAGTGCAGTTGTCATCCTGCTACATATGTAGAACATTGCTGCAACTCCAGTAGACAAAATCCTCAGATACCCACTCAAATGCTCCTGGTGGGTCTGAGCAGGGCTCCTGCAGTTACAGCTCTGGATCTTGCACCCCTGCACTGGGTGGCAAAACTTTCTCCTCCAGGCACTGATCAATCCTGAATCTGGGCACAAGTTGGGGATGCAAGAAGTTGAAGCTGTTTGATTTCATTAAAAGGAACAGGAGGGATGGACTGGATAAAAGGAAAAGAAGAGGCAGATTGGACAGTGAACTTTTGGAGCCTGTCCAGGAATGAACAGGTGGCTGGTGGTCAGCAGAGGTACAAGTCTCAGAGAGACTTGGACAGCATGGAAGAGGGGGACATGGGTAAAGCCCGAGAAATGGTGTCCTTGGAAACTGTACATCATAAACTCTGTGTGCTACAACGTGCTTGATGTGGTACGGGGTGATTTCTAATAATGAGCTATTTTTCATTTTCTTCATATCTGATTTGGGATTCTGGACAGGCATTTTGCATTCACCAGTGCTGCTGAAATCAGTGGGGGGTTGTGCTCTGCGTACACAAAGTGCAGTATGATGCAAACAACTCCAAAAAATTTGCCCTGGGCGATTTAACTTGGACATCCAGGTTTCATGGGTATTTTTTCATTCTACCCCATCTCTCTTGCAGACCAGAGGGTTCTTTTAAAATGCTAATACAGCCATTGGTGCATAAACTGCATTCAGGTGTCATCTTGGTGGGTGTAAAGGGAGGATCTGAGTGTTGATAAAATGAGACACAACACATACAGGGTGAAGATTAATTTTCCATTTTGTGTGTGTTTGCCTGCTGTAGCTGGAGTTTTTGCTATCTTTTGAATTTGAGAGGTGTCGCACAAGGCACTGAACAGCAGTACATTGCAAGAGATCTGCATAGCCCAAGAACAGGCATTTTGTGGGAAAATGAACTGCATTTAAAGAATACATCATCTGGCACATGAATAAAGGAACTCAGGGTTACAAAGGTGAAGTTAATGCTGGCATCTCCAAAATTTTGAGTGGTTGGCTCTACAACTTCTATGATTTAGTGTGTTTTGGGTTTTTCTGCTCAAAACTGAATTGTTATTTGTATTGACAATACTGCTTTCTTATTTTTCTGTTTCTTTGAAAAATACTGTAACAGGCCAAAGAAAATTAACTTGCAAGTTCTAGGAATTAATGAATATTAAGTCTCGGTTTCTAAAAACATTCCTAGTGTTTTGTTCATTTTCTCTGTGTAGAATTACACAGAGACCTTGCAAGGGAACAAAGAGAGTGCCACGCTGTATTTTGCAGCTTGTGCTATTCTGAATAGCACTCGGGAAAACAAATCCTTGAAGCCTTTCTGGCACTTCTTGATGTTAGATCAGGTTTTTAGCTTCCAGCTTTCATTCCCTGCCTCTTTCATAGAATCATGGAATGGTTTGGGTTGAAAGGGACCTTAGAAATTGACTCCCCAGCTCAACCCCCTGCCATGGGCAGGGTCATCTTCCACTAGACCAGATTGCTCAGAGCTCCATCCAGCCTGGCCTTGAACAGTTTCAGGCATGGGGCATCCACAGCTTCTCTGGGCAACCTGTGCCAGTGCCTCACCACCCTCACAGAATTTCTTCCTGATATCTAATCTAAACCCGCCCTCTTTCAGTTCAAAGCCATTATCCCTTGTCCTATCAGCACACGCCCGTGTCAAAAGTCTATCTCAGTGCTTCTTATAAGCCCCCTTTTAGTACTGGAAAGTGCTCTCATGTCTCTCTGGACCCTTCTCTTCTCCAGGCTGAAAAACACCAACTGTCTCAGCTTGTCTTCATAGGAGAGGTGCTCCAGCACTGTGGTCATGTTTATGGCCTCCTTTGGACTTGCTCCAACATGCTCACATCCTTCTCATGTTGGGGACCCCAGAGCTGGACACAGCACTCCAGGTGGGGTCTCATGAGAGCAAAGCAGAAGGGCACAATCACCCTCAGTATCAGTCTAAAGTCTTAGCAGCCACTGCCATCAGACATTGTGGTGCTCTGCAGGAAAAATCTGCTGCTGTATTCCACTACAAAGGGGGTTTTGTGACAAAGAAGTTTCTGTTGTAGCCACAAAAACCAGCAAGGGCCACCACCGTAGTTGAGATAAATGGAGGGTCACATGCTTTGCTTTCCCTGCCATAATAAGCAGTAGCCCAAGTCAGAGTCTGTCTCATCCAAAGGAAAGCAACAAATAGCTCAAGCTTGTACCTACATCCATTAGAGGAAATTTCATAGAGTACAGGTAAAACTAAGAGTGCCTAGCAGACCCAAAGCCTCTTGCTCTTACACATAAAAGGAAGACAATTCTTTGAAGCACACTGAGATAGCACAAGGAAAAGATGACAAATTTCTCCTGCACAGAAGAAAGGAACCTCAGCTTTGGTTGGTTTTGTTTCTGACTGCAGGGCAGCCCACCGATTCTCCTGTCAGTGTGGGATGAATTTCTCCTCTCAGCTGATGGAGATGAGAAGGCAGCTGCTTAGAATATAGCAATGTCCTGTAACTTCAGAAATATTAATTCCATTGTCTCTTTGGCATTTTCAAAGGATAACAGACACCATCTCCAACTTATCTTTATTTACTTCCACCCTTCTTATAGGAAAAGTGCTGGGAGATTCCAGAGATTTGAAAATCACAGTTTTCTGAGAAGCATAAACCTCTAATTTCTTTAATGAATATATTAACTAGCCACCCCTAGCTGTTACAAACATGGTTTTTATCTCTGGAGCTCAAAGCCCTTTACAAAAGTTGATACCATTGTCTATGTTTTGATACCACAAAGGGAGAGAAATTACTGACCTCCATTATCCTGAGGTCACTTGGTTTCCTCAGCCTAGAGAAGAGAGACCCCATTGTGGTCTGCAGCTTCCTCATGAGGGGAAGAGGAGGGGCATGCACGGATCTCTTCTCTCTGGTGACCAGTGACAGAACCTGAGGGAATGGCCTGAAGCTGAGTCCAGGGTGGTTTAGGCTGGATACCAGGAAAAGGTTCTTTACCCAGAGAGTGGTTGGCACTCTGTGGCTCCTCAGGGAAGTGGTCACAGCATCAACCCTGACAGAGTTCAAGAAGCATTTAGACAACACTCTCAGGCACACGGTGTGATTCTTGGAGTGTCCTGTGCAGGGCCAGAATGGTCCTGACGGGTCCCTTCCAACTCAGGATATCTTACAAATATTCTATTATGGAGAGTCTTAAATACTTGCATATTGAATGTGAAACTTCAAGATGTATTTTTTTCAGTTTGGGTAGACCACAATTAAAACAGTCTGGCCATGAACTGCATAGAAGTCAGTAATAGATCACTTTACAAGACCATGACATCATTGCCAGCTACAGACTTGTCTGGTCATTCCAAATTTCAGGCTACATTTGTGCAGTGAAGCTACTGAGTAGGGAGCTTACGTTGGGCTCAGCAACAGCTGGATGAAGCTGTACAGTTCTTGGATGTGAACAGATACATCTGCACAGCACTGAGCCATGACCCGTGCGTGCACTTAGCTGTTCCAAGAGCTCCAGGGATGTCTTAGTCCTCTAAGGAGACTGACCTAGAAACTGCATGTGGACACACAGAGAGCTTTAGAATAGCAGTTTCCCAGGAGACTGAGAATTACTGTTATTCACATCAGCCTTACTCCTAAAGCTCTTGAGTGCTGGTGAGAGAGCACAACCAGCTCCCTGCTGACGCCGTCTGCCAGCCTTGTGTCGAAGCCACTGGGCTGTGAGCACTCTGCACCTGGGAAGGCACCTACACCACCTAACAGCTCTCGGAGGCTTGGCTGGGAGTGCCGTGCCTTCCCACAGCCTCGGTGTCCAGTGCTGGTAGCTGGTGGTTTGCTCTCTTATTCCTGACCTTCCTTGTGCCACCGAAGGGGAATGAGGATGGGATCCTCCCCTGCTTTCCCCATCCTGCACAGCCCAACAGAAGGGCAGCCCCTGCCCTTTCTGGGGGTGACACAGTGGGCCTGGGAGAAGGTTTGGGTTGGCATTAAAGAAAAAGGGAAAATCCTTGGCCCATCCTTTCTTCTTCTGGGTACAATGTCCCCCACAGCCTGCCCTCTGGCTTGCAAGTTTGAAGGATTTCTGAGTCATGGTGGGGTGAAACTTCCCACCTCTTGCCTTAGGCTCGAAGTCATTTAATGATACTTAAAGAGGCAGAGGTGAATCCAGTCATCATCACAATGTCCTGACCAGGGAAAAAATTGCCTTTATCTACAAAACAAATCAGTGCCTCCTGGCCAACTGCCACAGTTTATAAACTGAGCATGGCGTTCTGTGGTATGGAATATCCCTTTGGCCAGTTTGGGTCAGCTGTCCAGGCCATGCTTCCTCCCAGCTTCTTGTGCACGGGCTCTTTGGAAGAGCTTGGAAAACTGCAAAGTCCTTGGCTTAGGGTAAGCACTGATCAGCAACAACCAAAACATCAGTGTGTTATCAATATTATTTTCATACTCAGTCCAAAACACAGCGCTGTGCCAGCTACCAAGAAAAAAGTAACTGTATCCTGGACGAAACCAGGACACCAATTAAATAATTGAAGATCTAACAAATGATTCCTGGCTCTAAGGTGTCAGCTCCCTTATTTCCGCAGCATGTAGGCTTAGGTCCATCTAGAACAGATATGTGGTGGTACACAGTGCTTGACTCTTAGAGCCTAAGGTCACAGGGATATGAGCATTTTAAGACATAATTACAATTTTTGTGGGCTTTTTTTCAGTTAAAAACTATGATGCGACAGGTCTGTCAGAGGTCACCAGCTTTTAATACTATGAAGCTGAGGACATGTATCAGATGTTCTAAAAGCACGTCATCAGCCTCTGAAGGTACAAAACTTGGTGAGATATGTTGGAGGGACATGTAGGGCAGTGGTAACCACATTGTTATGGTCTCATCCCCACTGCCTTTCGCTCTAGAAGTGATTTGCCCAAAATTTGTCTTGAAGAAGTCCTGAGACAGGGCTCAGGAATGATCTGACACTTGAACAAGAAGGACAGCAGGGACCAAACCATTGAGCTGGGTCCCTGGCATTCCTGTTCGGCAGTGCAAACACATTCCCAGACAAGCAGACTCTCATCCTGTAGCTCAGATTCCCAGCACAGAGGCGTTGTTCTGAGCTGTGCAGAAGCACGTATTTCTCTCATCACAATTTAGCTCAGGTGAGAGGGAAAAAGCAAACAAAACCCCCAATTCTTTTACTGCTGATTGAGAGATTTCACTGGTGTTGGTTTAGGTACATGAAGTCTGTAAGACTGTGCAAGAGCTAAAGCAATTAAAAGGTAGGACAAGCAGAGTAAGCCCAGGCTGTTTTCATCCCTGGACTGCTTACCCATTCAAATGCCTTCAAAGGCACCCAGCACTTTCCCCTTACTCTGTAGGGAAGCGAGAATCTGACTGACTCAGCAGCCCCTGGCTTGGATGGGAGTTTATTTGCAGGCAAGGAATTTTGTTTGCATGAAGGTGTTTGGTTCTCATATATAATCTCTCTTATATAATCTCAATGATTATATAAACTTTGGGATGACTCACATCAAAGAATCTGAAGAAACAAAAGAGAGGATGCAAATTTAACTACCTAAAAAGATTAAATAGTGTTATAGTGCGAGTTCTTTGTCACAGTCCTTCAGGAGATAGTTGATAACATGATATGAGCCAAATAGATATTTGAATATTTAATGACATAAAACCATAATATTTTCATTACATTGTGTCACTTCAGAAATATACTTTTTTAATGTTTAGTAGGAGTAATTACTTTTTGTCATTATAATAGTAATTTAGTATATTAAGTCAAATATTCCATTATGAGGAAAGCACTCTTCTGGAGCTTCTGGCCACGCAGCCTGCATGACAGAAACACACAAACTGCCCCTAACATACAGCTAGATTTTGATTTGTGCCACTCTCATGTGGTCTGTGCAAAGTGGTGCTCAAAGAAAAGATTTCTAGAAAAGTTGATTCCAATGACACAGCTTTTACTCTTCCCCCCTTCTGTGACAGACTCACCTGTGCCTTTACTGAACCAGGCCACTGGGACACAATCTATTATTTGTCTTTCAGCAGTATTTTATTCAACCAGCAGCTCCTTTTTTTCTGTGAATGAGGGATTGTTTTGCAAACATAGATGTGCAGGAAGTCAGCATGCCAGACTGTGTGCACTGAGCTGTTGGATGCAATATGGATGTGTTCAAAAGGGTGATAAGGGACTGAGCAGTTAGAGACTGGTGATCCAGCTCATAATCCCCCAAGGTTCCTGAATGGCACAGTGTTCCTGAATTCCCACATCCAGCTCTATGCTCCTGCTGGTGCCCCCATCCACCCCTAGCTCATGGCTGTCACCCCACTCCTGTCTTCACGGCAGTCCCTTGGCTTCACAGCTGTCCCTTCTAGAGCAGGAGGCTGTAGATGGCTTCAAGGCTGTCTTCCCCTTCACACAATCTAGAAATCCAGCCAGTATCCAGCATCATAAAACCAGCTTACACTTCTTAACAGGAACTCAGTGAAGAATAATGAATGACAACCTTCCTGTGGGCCATGCACACTGTGGAGGAAATCCAGATGATACAGGTATGATTAGATTAGATAACTAATTAGTCACTAGGGCACAATAGTCTAACTTTGATTATTCATATCAGCCACATGACATTCATTACTGAAAAATAAAGATTTACACCAAGGGGCTTCATTCCTTGAAAGTTTTAACTGAGACAGACAGAAGACATCATAGACAGCAGACAGTGGTGGTGGAGGAGGTGGGGGTTAAATTCCTCTTACAACCTCCATCTTCAGAAAACCACTCCTGACCGAGTTTCTGTCTTCCTGTTCAAAAAGTGCAATCAGGACATCCTTTGTTAATGGGGCTCTAGGCTTAGGCACTAAACTAGTCATCAAAGCTACTATTAAAACATCCACGGTTCCCAATAAGGGGAAAAAAAATGGACATAAAATATATTCTTTATTCTAAAAGTGACTGACAACATCCAGAGGCTGAAAACAGCGGGGTACAGCTGCTTTTAGAGGCACACCATCTGCTACTGGAATAAACATTTTTACTTTCTCTCTGCAGTTTACATCACAAGTTTTAAATCTCACAAGAGCCACTGTAAGGCAGAGTGTGCAGAGGAGCTAGCTGAAACTCTCCTGCATTTGGAGGATTATCAGTACCGAAGTGGTGGAGAGACAAAGGGCAAGAAAGAAAGGCATGGACCAAACCTGAATCTTGACATTGCCATTTTACCTTCAGGGATATTTAAAAGAGGATAGACGGATGTAGCTGTTTCTAGAAAGAGTGTAGTGATGAAGAGGCTGAAGATGGACTCTTCTCCATAAGGCCTAAATTGGAATTCAGCCTATCTTTTGAAAAAGGCAAAACACAGGAGGAGCAGTGCCACTAAAACGTAGGTAGAACTGAGCTGGGCAGCTAAACACATCTTAAAACAGGAAGATACAGCTGAAAAGTTCAAATGTGCTGAGACTGTGGCCAATGTGTAGATAGTAAATTACATAATGGATATGCTATTTATCATGTGCTGAGACTTTCTGAACAGTTTTTCAAGGTTAAACAGATTTTGAACCAATTCATGTTGCTCTGACAATTTTAAGATAACAAAAATTAAAAGAGCAGAATTATAACCACTGTCCAAAATGTTTTCTCAGGGTTTAGCATCACACCACGTGTATTGCACTGTGGCAACATTTGACTGTTCCTGGAACCTTCAGACACTTATGCTGTTGTAGTTCATAAAACTGATTTTAATAATTGAGGAGGATTGATAGGCATTTTATTAAGCACTTTAGAAGACAACAACAGATTCACTGCAGGAAGTCATTCTTAAATACAAAAGGGGAATTAGTAAAAAGTTAGGTACATATCCAACATGAAACATGAACATGTGGCTTTCAGGAGCTTTGAATTTTAAAGACTGAGAACTCTACTTACATCAAACAGTTCAAACACATCCACATCACAGAATCTTAGGATTGCACTATTGCTGCTTGTCCAAGACACACAATGCACAATGTGCACCTGCACTGCCTACATATAAAGGACCATCAGCAACACATCAGCATAGCCAGACAGAATCTAGGAAAGGTCAGAGGGATCATAGGCTTGGTGGCAGAAGTATGGCAGTAAAATTCAGCAGTTTGGACCACCAGTGTCCAACATAAGCCCTGTTTTGTGCTGGTAATGTAAGAGACATTAGGATTGCAGCTGTGCTGCTGTCCTGTGCAGAGGTAGCATACAACTATGGCTTTAAAGACTTCTTTTAAAATAAGGCTTGTCTTAGCTGAAAGCCATATAAAAACTGAAGAGTTCTTGTAATACTAGCCCTAAGTGTAGCACAGCAGCACTTTCAGATCCAACAGCAGTCAGATGCAAACAGGGACACAATCTCTGAAATCCGCTGCAGCACATAAAGAGTTCTGTGCAAAAATGGTAACACCAATCACTCCTGTTTGCCCCTCATCCACAACCATATGGAGAACGCTAGCAGACGAGCACAAAAGTGGGTGACACAAAGGAACTGGAAAATGGAAGTCCTACAGAACTGGAAGTCCTACCTAGCTATAAAAGAAGTCTTCCTTTGTTTAAAAAGCCAGGTTGGAGGAGGTGACAGGGAAATCATTTCACTTACATGGATGATACAGAAAAATAAGTCAGTATATGACATTTGTGAAAGATACACACTGCCACTGCGGTTCTTCACCCCCCCCACACCTCACCTTGCATCTAACATTTCAAGACAAAGGTCATTTTAATACTCAATGAAGGTTGAGGTCTTGGGCAGGGGGGACAACATTAAAGCTGAATTCTACTCTCCCCAAATGGTCCGATAACAAACCACAACAGTTTTCCAATGTACAAACACTCCCCCTTATTTTGTCTGTTCCAATACACTTAAGCATCTTTTCTTTAAATAAAATATAGTCACAATGTGTGTGGGGGAGAACAACCTTCCACAGTATTTACATCTACTTCACCTTGGCTGTTGGCTGCTGAGGCATTTGGGTGCTACTGTAATACAAGCTGGTTTGTCTTCTCAAGTGTGGTTTGGAAAACAGCACAACTAATACTGCATTTGATACTACAAACCTGTTGAGAAAAATTCCACACATAAAAACATTACAAAACAAACCATTACAAAACCAGAACCAACTTCACTGATCTTCAGTCCAAAACTCCAAGGCGGATTTTTTAGACACTAAGACCAAAACAACTGAGAGATAGAAATTAAAACCAAAATTTAGCTTACACATCATTGCATTTTGTAAAAAAAGTGTTAAGACATTATTAATTTATTAATACATAGAAAATTCAAAATACCTAATATTTACAGTACCTTCTTAACACTAAAACTGTTTGTAGTTTCTTTTCCACCAGTGTCAAGTACTGAATCCCAGACATGAATGTTGGGATGACTAACCAAGACATCTCAGGCTGAACAGAGTAACCTCTATTTTTCCCATGAAGACACAGCCAGTATCAGTGTCAGCCACCATCTGGTACAGATTAACCAGATTCATTATAAAACCCCATCCCCACTCCCCCTTTTCCAGGGCAGAGAGTCCAAAGTTACCTTACTTCAACCCCAGAACTGAGATGGCCACTGCTGCAGAGCAACGCTTCAGAATGCAATGTGGCCGTATCTTTTTGCTACCTAAGTGGTTTTATTTCCCATCTCTGTACAGCATGCAGCAAGCTCTGTCCAGCTGCCACCTTCAACTGCATTCAGTGCACATCACTTGTTACTCATGACAGAATTTTTTTGTTCGTGTTCCTCCTTGTGTGTGGTTTGGTTCTTTTAATAAATAATGGAAGTGTACAACATGCTTTTTCAGGCACATGACCCCTGATTATTATATAATAGTCTGTAAACCAGTTTGGCCTCTGGGAAGCTGTCAGGCGATTGAGAACGGTTGCATTTAAAGAGCAGCACCTTGCCCTGAGCGCAGCAGAGGCAGAGGAGGAGCCCTCCCACAGAACGGGGCTCCCGGCTCCTGCAGCTGGGAAGCATCAGCATGAAGAATCTGTAAGTCTTTGGCGAAGTTTCTTGTCTTCTCTCTTACTCACATTGCCACTTGCATCATGGTCTGTCAGAACTGAAGAGAAGGTAAAGCTTTAGAAGAGAAAGGGCCATCAAACCACTCGACATCTTCTGGTGTACAAAGGAACTGCCACCCTGCCTGTGCTGCACTGCCGGCTGTCCTGTGCTGCCTCCACTGCCCCACACCCAGCAGCAGGATGCCCTGCACATCTCTCTCCCAGAGCCAGCATCTACGACTTGTTAACACAGTCCCTAATTAAAACATGCTGACACCACCAGGGACAGAGGAAAAGATGATGAGCTGTAGGTGAAGCTTTGCTCCTGGGTGGTGGAGCCTGCAGCTGTCCCCAGGCAGAAGGAGAGGGGCTGCACCAGCCAGAGCTGGTCACGAAAATGGCAGCTTCTTTCTGCAATGCATTTTAACAGAGCTTCAAGCACGAGTTGGTTCTGCTCTGGACAAAAATAAGTCTTTGAAGTGTTTTTGTAAGATGAAAACAATCTCAAAAATTCTGCTTTCAGATAAAAATGAGTCAGATTTTCTATTAACTTTTTCAGCTCCTTGAGCCCAGACCTCCACCTTAGGCTCCTATATTTTGCTTCCAAACCCACCTATCATTTCAAAAAGGGACAGATTTGAGAGGAAAACTATATTCCGTCAGAATTACTCCAAGCTGCTGCACAAGAGCTGGCTGCCAAAAGGGCTTCTTCTGGTTCAAAAATAATTCTGCTTGTTTGTTCTGAATTCTCCTGTTAAGTCGACTTCTCCAAATCTCAGCCTACCACAACTGCTTGACCCAAGTACAGAGGAACAGCTAACCCCTAGGTACTGATGCTTCTTTTTACAGGGCATAGCCTTCTGAATAGAAAATAGATTTATTCTCTTCCTGCCTTTGAAACAGCTCTTTAACTTGCCCTCAGCATTGTGCTCACGTACTCAGGTAAGCTTCTAAATGTTTTAAAGCATCATCACTTTTGGTTTATACCTCTCCCTGGATATTTAGCTTCTCTAATTCTGCACTTGAGGAAGGAACTGTTTTCAAAATTAAGATATGCCACATTTTTAGGACAGAATGCTAGATTGTATCTTATGTAAGAGTGATTGCTCAAGCTGACCATGTCTGCAGACTGATGGGATAGCCAGAGAATCCCTGCACCAATCCAGATTGACTCGGACCATTTTGGCAAAAATCACTTTACAATCAATCTTCCTTGCTCTCTGTGAAAGCGGGAACGGGAGCATATTCACTGGCCCCAATCCCACTTCCCTTCTTTTGTCATTTTCTGTTCCACTGCCAGCAGCATTTCTGAGCATCAGACTTATTTTTATGTTCACCCAAGACTTCTGCCAAAGCCTGAATAGAAGCAGAAGCAGCAGTTACTACACTTTGGAGCTAATTCCTGAAAAAAGTCCTGAAACCACCAGCTTTCTCACCGGAGCTTCTTCAAGCACAACCTACTGTAGACTAACCTAGAGCCCTCCTACTGTGCAGGCAGTCTTAAGCAGTTAAAGCTCAAACAGCTGAAGCTTCTTAGTGCCAGAGCAGAGCTGTCAGCAAGGACCACTAACCTAACAGACACTTCAGGGTTTAGCTGTGCCACCGACTTAGGCCACCACAGTCTTCTGAGGTTAGAGCACTTACACAGCAGGCAACACAGCAAGGACTAAGCAGGTCCATTATTTTACAGAATACATTAATAAGTTTCTCGTAGGAATACACATCTAGCTCAGCTTACCTTGTAACTCTGTTGCATCTTTTTCCCGCTCTTCTGTAGTTGTTTCTTCAGGCTTCTCCAACTCAGCGGTCCCTGGCTTCCCATCTATGGTATCAGTCTTAATAGTACCGAGGTTTACCAAAAGCTGCATGACATCAAACTTCTCAGAAACTGCAATGTTCTCCAGCACTTTAAGGCATTTAAATGATTTAAGTTCACTCACGTTTTCCTCAAGAAAGAGGAGGTAAAGGCTTAAGTCATCAAAATGCTTTGACTTAAGTTTCAGAACATCGAAAGTTGGCAAGATTTCATACGCTTTGAGAATACCTGAATTCCACCTCCATGGAACAAACATTGCATACACTACCAAGGGCATCACCAGCAGATAGACTATCAGGTTAATATAGCTGAGTACCTTGAAGACACCAACAGCAATAAGCTTGCACTGAACCACTTCTGGAACAGTTGTGTCATTCTTTAAGATCCCAGTTTTGATAGTGCAGAGAAACTCATCACTCAAAGAGGAGAGACTAATGTAGTAGCCCAGATAGAGGCATGCAATGAAAATAATTACTAGAGTGAGTAAACGGCAAGTAATGTATTTAATTATTAAGCACTTGGAATTCTTTTTCGTCTTCAAGTACTGCTCCACAATTGGGTATTTAAAGTAGCTTTCAGATATTTCCCACAAACTGAAAAAGAAAAAAACATCAAATCATGTAGATCGGATGCTGCAGCATACGTGTACCTCATATATCAACAAAACCTAGTACTCTAAAAGAGATACAAGATTGGAAACCTTCTTGAAATCATAGAATCACAATATCGTTTGCATTAGAAGGGTTCTTTAAACGTCATCTATTTCCAACCAATTCCCATGCTCTGCCATGGATAGGGACACCTTTCACTAGACCAGGTTGCTCAAAGCCCCACTTAACCTGGCCTTGAGGACTTCCAGAGATGGGGCATCCACAGCTTCCCTGGGCAACCAGCGCCAGCCTCACCACCCTCACAGGGAAGGATTTTTTCCTAATGTTTAATCTAAACCTACTTTCTTTCAGTTTAAAGCCATTCCCCCTTGTCCTGTCACTACATGCCCCTCTAAAAACTCCCTCTCCAGTTTTTTTTGCGTGTATCCCTTTTAGGTACTGGAAGGTGCTTTAAGGTCTCCCTGGACCCTTCTCTTCTCCAGGCTGAACAACTCCAGCTTTCTTAGCCTGTGTTTGCAGGAGATGTGTTCTATCCCTTTGATCATCTTGATGATCCTCCTCCAAAATATTCACATCTTACTGAGGTAAATCACGGGTAGTTTTACTGAAGTCCGTAGAAAACAAATAGAATAGCCGATAAATGAAAAATATCAACATTCTAATACAGAAAAGTTGCTGAAGAAACCAAAGAGTTCCAACACTGGAGAATGGGAAAAAAAGTATAGCCCTCATGGCAACACAGTATTTTTATTCTTTTCCAGTACAAAACACGTGCAGTAAACAACTCCCTGTGGAAAAGCAGGCTCTCCAAAGAACTTGTTCAATAATAAAACACTAGAAGACTAGTTACTTGTCAAGACCTAACTCCACAATTCAAAGAAGAGACCTAAGTCCCCACTGCACTATTTGTAACCCCACATGCAGAGAGAAACATGTACCCTGACCTAGAAGAAAGCAGAAACTGGATCTGGTTGGAACAGTGCACCAACTTGATCAGAGGGGGAGGGGGTCACTTTTGTTACGTTTGATGTTTGGGTTTTTTAATCATTTTTTTGATCAGAAGCTTTGCAGACCTAGATCTTAAAGGACAGGAGATGACAAGTAACTTGACAGTGTGCAAGCAACTGTCAAGAACATTGAGAACTGAGGACTGCAGTATCTCTGTTTTATTACAGTGTGGTGGGCAAGACTATTTAACACCTACTGCAACTAAAGAAATCGGAACATCTCAGGTAATAAGTAATCTGAAGAGCTCATTACATGTTTTCTTTGAAAAAAGAAAATGGTAAGTTCCAGCTCCAAGCGCCAAAGTAATCATTTCGGATATCATCTTTCTTTTAAGCACACTTAAAAGTGTGTCAGGTCACCATTCAAACCTTTGCAATAAATTTCTAAGTGAGCATAGATGTCATATCTGTTAAGAACTTGAAGAAAAGAGCAGAGAAAGTCAAGCCCCAACATCTTACCTCTGTGTCAAGTTCTCATTAGCAGCTGGAATCAAGTCAGTAGGGTCCCTGGGGTCTCCACTTCGAATGCTATTAGCAGCTTTGATTGCCCTGTTATAGGCTTTGTCAAGTTCTTCCATAATAAATTTTAGGTCTGAGGAAAGGTGAGGTGCTGCAGTGAAGCGCCAGAACAAACATGGTAGATACAGCAGGATAGCAATGAGCAGATGGATGTATGGGAAGAACTGCAGGGAGAAAAAACCCTGATTAGGCTTCTTCTGCATAAGAAATAAGTCAGCCAATCACCATCATTCACCGTAAGTATTAAAGTTCCTATAAGCCTATTAAAGCCCTATAATTTTATTTAAATCCTTCTAGTAAAACACAATTTTGTGATTGTTTGGGATATACAGGGAAGCAAAATCTCTTTTCAGACAGCTCCAGTAACCTTGCTGCTGCTTAGAGCTTTCCCCCACCAAAGAAAAAAAAAAGTGCGCAGAATAAAGGTGCGATGATCCTGACAACATTTTCAATCCTGATAATAATTTCTGCATATTCAGAACTGCTGGAGCTGACATTGAGAAAGACAGCATTAACCCTGGGAAAAACAAACAGCAAAGCAAAGCAGCTATCAGAGGGGCTGACTGAAAAAAGAGGATACTGTCACCCAACTCTCCCTCTTTGATGTGTCACCACTGCTCGTAGTAACTAAAGCACTCCAAACACCAGCAAAATCTCTCCTGCTTTCCATTAGCTGTAAAGAGGTTAATAATAGAGCTGTTACATGCTCTCCATGCCTGCAAACACATGTTCAGAGTGCATGACATACAGTGACTGCAAAGGATGTAAATGTGGCTGTAATACTTCAGGGTATTTAAATATTTTCAGACACTATCTAAATGGAAACCAACACACAGCATCAGAATGGTCTGGTGTTAATGCAGCACTGAGAAGTCAGCCCTTACATGGTCACCACTGCTTAGGGAAAGGGCTGAAGCAGGTATAAAATACAAGTTTGAAGTTTTTCCATCTTTCTTCTACTCATCAACAAGTAGTTTTTGTCATGCAATTTTAACTCCTTTTAATTTAACTCCTTTTTAATTTAATTCCTTCCAGCTGCAGGAGAGATGGTGCTTTCTATCTAATCTGACATTATATTAGAAGTATCAAATCAAATCACACATAACATTACTGTTACAGAGACATGATGTAAGACCTGGTTAGACAAGCAGTTAGTGAAATGTGCTGCAAATTCAGCCAACCTCTATTCAGCTTTTGATAGCAAGCAGATTTAACTCAAATCCAGCAACAGTTCCTAAGGAAATTTAAAGTAGTTGAGGTGAACAAATATGAAACAGATGTAAGACATCACAAGCGTTAAAGCCATGTGCATGTGCACATTCATTAGCAAAGCCAGTGGAGATTTTTAGAGGAAACTTGAACTGAAGTCATTAATCAGTGCAAGTGGAAAAGCTACACGTACATTTGCAGGTATTTAACAAGATGAAAATCTGGACCTAATATTATTATGTTAACTTGTGTTTGCGTTAATCAAGAGAGATTAAAGTTTTACACACACAATGCAAGTAATTTGATGTTATGGAACATTTTATTCAGGAAAATTACTTCTAATATCACCTATCATTAAAGCAAAATCCTGTGTTATTATTGGCAGTAGGAATGCATATGATGTATTAGATCTTAAATGACTGATTTCCCCTACCCACAGCAGCCCATAAAAACAGTGCAGAGCTCTGCCCTCACTACTGCCTCTCTTTCCTCTTTGCACACAACAGATAATGCCAGATATCCTCCTTCTTCCAGGTCTAGCCTTTCCCATTGAGATGTAAAGCTCTGGCATGTCTGTGTTTTGGACATCTCATCAACAGCACAAGAATTTGCTCTTCTTATTTATCACTGTGGACAATGCCACCAGGTCTCACAGGTTTGACTCCTGATGCCTTGGTTTACCCAAAACTTCATGGTTTCATGTCCAGGCTTTATCAGTCCTCTGAATTCTGTATTATGTAGAAATAGAAACTATCTGTCTTTGAACCCATCTTAAACTTATCTAAGCTCCTCTAAGCTGCTGCAACACATTTTCTGTAGGTCTTAACAAATGCTTAAGATTGCCTGTATAGCTGCAAAGCCTGTTTGACTTCACTTGCACCTGTGTCATACACCTCTGAGTTACCTTCCACTGGTGCCAGGTGGAGAAAGAAACAACAAAAACACATCTGATTTAGTAAGGAGCAACCAAAGCTCCTTACATTGGTTTATACCGCTTGACTTTAGTACTCACTCATTTCAAATTTTACTGGCATAAAAAGATTTATGAATTCCCTTTCCGACCCTCAAAACTGGAATAGCCATCAGCAGTATCCTATATAATCCTAGAGATCTCTTAACCTCGTGTCCTACGTGACATGCGGTTAGAGGCAAGATAGTTGTCACACTGAAGTCACAGCCCAAAACCTCCATTGTTACAGTCTCCATCTCTTCCTTTATACTTTAAAAAATTCTGCACTTGCGTAGCACATTGGCATCAGTTCTCTTGCTCTGTCCCAGATGTCCTCCAATGTCCCCCTCTCCCCAGCCTTGCTGGGCTGTTGCCTTTCAAAAACCAGCTTCTGCCATCTTCCCCTGCACCTCCTCCTCTCCCCAGCTCCTTCACTACTGCCTCCCCACCTAGTAGCATCACACTGCTGGGGAAAAGGCACACTGGTCTTGCATTTGCTGGGCTTTCCCTTGCCAGGCTCTCACCACTCCCAAAGCTGTAGCTTAGGGCAGCATAAGCAAACACTATGCAACTCTTTTCTGAATGGTCTCAAAACCAGAGCAGCAACATAATCATTAGTCCAGCTCTTTTTGTTCGCAAACAAAAGCCTGTATTTGTCAGCTCTTCCACAGCACTTGATGCAAAACTCCATCCTTCTCAGATTGTGGCTTTTTTAAAAATGAAAGATACGCTTGTTCTATTTGTTAACAGTAGGCTTAGATAACCAGCAAATTGTTTTGAATCATTAAAATGTAAGGCCTTGAACGACAGGCAGAAGTGAAAATGCAAAGTCATCTGGCATGAGTCCTAGGTTTCAGAGCAACAGAATTGGGTTGTGCAGCTCATCTGACTACGTTTGACAGTCAAACATAATGACTTTCCATTTTAAGAAGAGGACTCCGTGGTATTTGTGCACAGACAACCATGTGCCATCTGCCTTTCTTTTATGGTTTATGGTTTTACACTTTATTTGCTCCCAAGGCGCTGAATACACAAGGAGGAAATGCTACTTCAGTCTTGAGCAGTTTGTAGTATTGAAGTAAAAGGAAGTGTCACCGATCCCAAGAACTGTATGGTCAAAGGTATGCCAAAGAAGGATACCGGCCCAGAAGTAAAACTCAGTATTTCCTTTGCTGTGTAGTTATCAAGTTCCTTTTTGACATATTCAGTACGAGACTGACAAAAGGACTCAAACTGCAGTGCCATGTTTGTTTTCTGCTAAGTATAGCTGAGCTCCTGAAAGCTAAGGATGATGGAAGCAGGTTCTCCTGCCTTGCTTGGCCCTTAGTCTGATGGCACACTGCCGAGGACAGCAGGCTCTCATGGAAGCAGAGCACCTGGAAGCCAAGAGGCTGCCCCTTGCTCTGTACTGCTGCATGTCATGTTACTTGACCAGCCTTTCAGCCCTGTGCACATTCCAGGCTGTTAAAGTAAATTTGTTAGTACTCAGCTACTGTTCAGCAAGAACATGCGTAGGGTATAGAGGAAGAGGCGTTTGAGCAGTCCATTTGCAGAAGTACATAAGGTGTTGGAATCACAAAACTTTCTTTCAAAGATGCATTAGCACCACATTCTCCCAAAGACGAAAGATAAAATCAGACTACAGCACAAAATATCGTGTCATCACCAGCTTCAACTGTGCTAAGATGAAGTACATACACAGCAAATAAGTTAAAATGGCATTTAAAATAACTGCTTTATAACTCCAAATATGCTTTTATCATGCAAAAAAAAATACAGCTGGAATTGGTGGAGTGACGCAAAAGGCATTTTCAAGGACCTAATCTACAGAAAGCTTGCCAGGGTCTGGATAAAAATGGCTGGAAGAAGATGAAAATCACTTTCACAGCATTTAGAAAACAACAGCTTTCTAATTTTTCTGCTTCTTCGGTCCTTATTTCCTCTGGGTAAACACTATACAAGTGACTGAAAGCATTCTGACTTCCACCTATCTGACCATGGTCAAATAACTTCAAGTACAATAGCATAAAACTTTAGCTGCACAGGTCTGGGTAACAGCTTTGACAAAATTAATTGGCAGACAACATTCAACAAAGAATGAAGCACTGAAGTGCCTTCACTCATTTGACTTTAAAATACATGAACATGGTGACATGTCTCCCTCTTCAGTTCCAATTTTCTATCTGTCTCTGGAAAGAGCCCAAGCAAAGGCAGTAATCCTCAAACAGGCTAATGACAGCAATTACATGTTTCCAGAAGCAAATGCATTAAAATCCCATTGGATATGACCCTATTCCTGTTTGCAGCAATGGGAGGTGTCTCATGGGTGTTCAGCAGAAACAGCTATAAATGACTTATCATTCTGATTGAGATCCTATCCTGTCTCCAAACCTACAAGTGAATCTCAAACCCTATGTGACCTTTATCCCACCTTTTACATACTTTCTGTTTTGATATAGCTTCAAAACTGTATTTCTCCAGTCTCAGTCACCTCAAGCCATAGTCACCAGTGGAGGCTGTGATGGCTGTATCCAGTTTATCCTGGACTTTGGCATGGCATTAACTCAGTGTGTAACTCCTGCCAAACCTCAGCTAACTGCTTTGAGCCAGCTCAAGTATCTTAAAACCTACTGCACTTTTAAGCCATAAAATGAGTCTCTCTCTGTGCATTCAGTATGATGCTGCTTTACCTGAAGCAGTGAAAGCCAGTTCATGGTTTGCAAGGGAACAGCCTGTGGATATGTAGAACAGCATGCTGAAGACACGGGTTAAACCTGTTGGTACTAGTGATTAATTTCATCTTTCCCAAAATGTCTATCTGGCATATGTCTCTCTGCATGCACAACTGGCCAAGAGTAACACAATAAAAATATAAAGTGTTTTTATTACCCCATTTTCCTAAAATAAGCTTTTGATACAAGCATTAAGGCAGTTGTTGTGTCCTGTATTCCAGTTTTAAAATAGTTCCTGGCTAAAGCCAGATGAAGCATTCACTCCAGGGCAACACAGCAACACTAACATTACTCTTGTGTCAGATAACTGGTGACCCTTTATTTAAAAAGAGAAAATACCTTCTCCAGTACTACCCCTCTTTGGAAGTAAGGAAAAGAAAACATTCTAAAAATAGACAGTCAAGTCAAAGGCAAGGACTACAGCAGAGCAGAGGAGCAAGAAAAGTGAGGCAAAGGTAGGTTTCTACGTGGGAATAACTTTGCCAGGAGACGGAGACCTATACATACCTTATGCAGCGACAGGGGTATATTTTCGAAGTTGTTGTGGGATGGTTGTTTCTGCTGCAAAGCTGCCCAGCAGTAGGAGTCCACATAAGCAGCTTGTCGCCAGGAGAAAGAGCTGGGTGCAAAACAGCTTATCTGAGCACCTGGGAAAACAAAGCAAAAGTTATTGTATCCTCAAAAGATTGAAAAAAAAAAAAAGAAGGAAACAAGTTTAGGAAGAAAAATGAACACTTACGATGCTATGGTATCCAAAGTTATCAGGTTAAGCAATCAGACAAAGCACAGCAGTTCTGCAGGAAGGAGGGTCACTGAGCTCCCACTGCAGCCAAAGGCTTTAACTCCCACAGGGATCCATCTAAGGATGTCTCCTAATGGTTGAGACAGCATATTAGAAGCACCTATCTTTTAGGCCTATTTCCGTTAAGTTTTGTGGGGAATGTGACCTTAAAGACCTTTCTCACTTGCACTTAACTCAGGTTGGCCAAAGGGGAACTAACAGATACAAAGTGTGACCAGATCAGGCCTGAGGCAACAAATGCCAACACATACCATTGTGTCACAATTTCCCAAAAGCACAACCTACAGCTCACATAGCTATTTTAACAAGACCTCAAACGCCATTCTTGCAGCCTGGCAGTCCTTGCAGTGATGGAAAGGCAGGTTTTCCCAGGGTGCTGCCACTTCTTCTGCCTCTGAGACTGCAAATTACTTTGAGGGGTTCAAATTATATCTGTGGAAACAAGGATTTCCCCCTGCAACTTTTGGCAGAGAAACTGTGGCCTCAGACACCTCTAAAGGGTGCCAGGCCCCTCCTCATCAGTGCAGTGACATCCTGTGTCCAAGATTATGCATAACACTGTCATCCCCATTCATTCCCGGGACCTCTCCAGCTGCTCAAGAGCTTCAAATTAAGATCAAGGCCCTAATTGACAGCAAGAGCAGCTATTTGGCCAGCCTCAGCCTTAGGGTCAAATTCTGCTCTGACCAGCCACAGGCACCAGGTGACTCCTCCCACAGCATACCTCAAGCAGTAAGAGGGGTTATGGGACATGGAGTACCAGTGGCCCCTCAGATAACGCCAGTAAAACAGGATGAGGGGGTTCAACTGTGAAAGCAACATCCCCCCAACACACATACATTTCCACTAGACTTTCATAAGTGTTGAAACAGGATAGTCATTTCACCAAATAATTACAAAGAGTGGAGATGGCTCTTCCACAAACATTTCTTCTAAGAGCAACTTCCAACTCTTTCGTCAATATCAAAAGAACAACAGGGGGAAAATATTGCTGTATTTTTTCCCTTAATATATTCATCGAAGTTATGCTAATAGCATTGCTGTGTGATTTATGGGAAAAAGGATTTAATATAAGATTGTATCATTTCTTGCACCTTTTTACTAGCTTAGCTTTCAGAGAATAAGAACTTGTTTTGGAAAAGGAGTCAACTGCATTCACCTTGTAACTTGTACGGCCTCTTTACAATGTAGCATAGTCAAGGAGCTTTATGAATAAAAGCCTTTCCATGTGAGTCACTATTATAATTATTTCTAAGGCTGTAGTATAAGGACATGTTTTGATCATCATCGTTTGACCTGTCACAAGCCTCCCTTATGGAAAACAAGTTACTGTTTATCAGAGCAGAGCTCATGTGATTTAGCAAAGCTGGCACCAGACAAGCACTTACACTCCCCCAAAGCTTTGGGAGTTTTTGTTTTCCAGATGATTTCCATTAGTTGTGGAAACACAAGAAATAATATATTGCAGGAGAAAAAAAGGGGGGGGAAAAACTAAAGAAAAAAGCATGCATTTAATGCCTGCTCTCCACTGGATAGGGACCATTCATGCCCTGCTCTCATCATTTAACCAATCTCCTGCTGGTGGCTGTGCCCAGTGTGGAGCAGCAAACAAGTGACTCTTTCATAGGAAGAGCAATGGAGTGTTCAGAAAGATGCTTTGTCTTATTCACGTCTGTGTACCCACAAAAAGAAACACTTTCCATGTGTTCATTCTCGTTAACGGGTGCAACACCACTTAAAGTGATGGAGTGTTTAAAAGGCAGGAGTGAGGAAAAATGCAGCCAGGCCCCCTCTCCAAAACTAGCGATGAAAAAGGCAGCCAGCCTCCTTCTTCAAAATGTCATGTGCACAACTTCATACCAGAACAGCTACAGCGATGCCAGTGCTGCAGCAGAGCAGTGAACATCACTCACAATTCCCAGTGTTTCAGCAGGGACACTGGAAACCTGACTTGGGAGCCAAGCAGACAGAGCTCAACCTCAAGCAGTGGGACACTCCAGTTGTTGTACTGGTTTTTAACTGACTGCAGTCTTGTGTGTAAACACTTTTTAATTCAAATTACAACTATGCAGTAACGGTAGTAACGTTAAGACTTGTACAGGGAAGATGTTTTTGTCCATACAAAATCCATACAAAACTCAGATCATTAAATGCCTCAGAAAATAGTCACCATTTTCCAACTTTTTTTCCTTCCTTCCTTCTCTCCTCCAAAGGAGTAACAGCAGTATATATAGAGAGATAATTTACTTTACGTTGGACTATTCTGAAGGAAGTGGAAAAGAAAATCTGTAGTTTCTATCAGAGAAATTTGGCACAGGGCTACATACCTTCCACAGACCCGCTGTGCACACAGCTATGCACAGGGCTAGTTTATGAGAGGCTAATAGTCCTCTGCTACAAAAGGAACAGCCTCCTGACTTGGTGGCATGAAGCCTTTCCTGTCCTTTGCTCCCGCAAGTAATAGCTTGGGAAAGAGAAAAGCAGCAAACAAGGCCATAGCAACAGGGAGATAAAATATACAGCAAGAAGGCTACGGAATAACAAATGACTGCATTTGTTAAGCAGTTGTCACAACAGTCTGGCCAATTTATCATTACATTCGGCAATGCACTTTTTTGTAATCATTTCCTGATACTAAATCAGCTTTGGAGAAAGAGCGATAGGGATTTGACTTACACTTTCACAAACAAATGCGGATAAAAAAATGCCATTTACTATGGTTGTCCTAAAGA
Organism: Eulacestoma nigropectus; assembly: GCA_013397775.1. NCBI lineage: Eukaryota > Metazoa > Chordata > Aves > Passeriformes > Eulacestoma > Eulacestoma nigropectus. The sequence goes on from VZTE01005755.1 coordinate 809,847, forward strand.
GAGACCACCCAAAAGAGCTGCAGAAAACTAAGGCAGCACCAGGTGTGCAGCCACATATGACGAAATGACACTTTTCCAAGAGTGCAAAGATTACCAGATGGAGCTGGTCATTGGCAGCAGGAATTACTTGCAGGCATGCAACTGAGGGCAGAGTAGAAGCCTGAGCCACTGCAGCCAGTGCACAGCAAGGATGAGCTGCCAGCCAGCTGTGGCACGTCTTCATGGGTGCATGCCAACAGACTTCCAGCTACTGCCTCCATGTCTGTACCAGGAATACCCTTGTTTTCCTGCAACTGGATCTTCTGCAGCTCCTACGCAGGAAATCTACGTATGAGAAGAAACTTTTAGAACCCCACGGAAATCTCAAATTGAAAGGAGAGACCCTGTTCAGTACTGGACTGGTTTGCTGGGTCCAAGGCAGGACGAGGTGAGGGATCAGCACCCTCTGGCTGTATCTTCTACAAAAGAGAGGGTAAAGCCAGCAAGCCAGACTGGTTTCCTCTTCCTCTGAGTGGCCCAAAACTTCTCTGCTGACTTACACATCTAATTAAGAAACTGCAATTAACAGAGAGGACTTCCAAGAATCAATGCTAATCTTAGGCTTAACTATTTTTCCGGAACCAGGATCAAATGGCTGCAGTTGACAGGATTAAACTTTCAGTAATTATTTGGATTCTAATACACTGCAGTCACTGCAAAAAGATTTGCATACGCTTGGAGGAAAACCTGGCCATTAATTACCACCCTAATTTTCCACAAGGCAAAATGAACTTGCCATGATACCCAAACGTCTGATTTTATCTAGCAAAGAATTATACTCTTTAGTAGCCACTAAAGAAACACCTAAACAAGAAAATCAAGGCACACATAGACAATGTCCAGACTGACAGGCACCATCCAAGACACATCCTCCACCCCAACATTAAAAAATATTTTAAAAAAATGAAAAAAGAAAGCCCAATGCATACCAAAGAAGAAACAAATGTACATGTGGGTGTACAGGTGTACACACATACATTTAGGAGGACACCTGAAGGAATGACTGAAGCGGCAAGTTGGGTGAAACAGAATAGACACTCTGTTGAAGAAGGAAGTATGGAGCAAATGGGTGCACTGGAGAAAAGAACCTCTTCCCTAAGGTACTTTGGCAATGGAGTACTAGCAAAATGTAAAGCTCAGGTGATTCAAAGTTTAAGTGGAGTGGGTCAGAGGAGTTAGGAAGTATATTTCTCTCTCTTTAGGGCTGCAAGTTACCCCTCAGAGAAGTCTCAAAATCATGCAGTGGGAAAAGAGCTGGGTATTTATCAAGCATTGCCTTCAGAGTGATAAGCTTTTTGATTCATGGGGAAAAAGAATTGTGAATTAAATTTCCACCACTGAGATTTAAGGAAAACTAAAAAAGTTTCCCTTCATGTGAAGGAGAAGCATTACAGAAAAGTGGCAATGACCATCTAGCTTCACTGGCAACACGGGCGGTACCCCAAATCTCAGGCAACACCAGAGGCCCATGATTCTTTTTACATTTACTCTGGCAGCAAAAGCAGCTTAGCATCATTTCCACAGGAAATGTAAAGCTGGCTCTATAAGAATTAGACAAAAAAAATCTTATCAACAGCTGAAGATGTTCACCTTATGACAGTTTAGACTTGATATTAAAGCAAATGTTTTTACAAGTTTGTCCTGGCTGCCCAGGCAGGCCTGTGTCTGATGCTGGAACTTCTGCTCTTTCCTGAGCACTCCTTACGTGCCAAAGAGCAGCACAGTGGGTCCTTCTGGGATCTGCACCTCTGCTAACAGAAGTTCTCAGCCTGTCTGGCTGCTCTGGGCTGAAGCTACTCACACACTTGTCTCAGTTCTTCATTAATGCCCTGGGTTTCACAGCACCCTGCTGAATTAATTGCTGAATTGCAAGGTGTGCGAATGTCAACTATTAGCATACAACCTGCTTCAGCAGCACTGGGAGGGGTTTTTCCAGCTCTAAGCCAGCAGCTGTCATAGTAATAGTCTTTGGCCTAATCACACCTAACCCAACTTTAGCCCCCAGCTCTTACGAAGTCACAAGATAGGATTATTTCCCAAAAGCCTCCCCAGGAACTTGTGAACATGAAAGGAGAGGGACATCAGCAGGGAGGACCAGACACGGGGTAGCAAGTGAGGAAAGGAGCCCAATTCAAGAGTTAAGACTGGTTTTTTCAGTTTATTTGTTGTGATTTAGTCTCACAATTGGGGTTTTTTTCCCCTTTCTATACATTTTATTCTCATGACTGCTTCAGACACGATTAACTTATACAGAGAGATACAGGTCCAGCTGGACATGTAGTATGGGGCACTGCAGATGGACACTGCTGCCACCGTGGCGCCCAGAGAAGCTTCTGGGATGCAGCACCTAGTTCCCCACTAACACCCTTTACTCTGTCTTTTCTGCCAGCCAAAGCACCTCAAATCCCACAGGCAGCCAACTGCAAGGATGGAAACTAAACAAACAATTTAGGTGAAAAAAGTGCCCAGAAATCAGGCGGAAAATGAGCAGGGCAAGCAAGGACTGTCACCTCTGGAAAAGTCCAAAGTGGTCAATGGGGACATTAACCCCGTGGTGTGTAGAGCATCAGGCAAGGCTCCACCTTGCCACCTCTAGCACCCTCCAGCATGGTAAGATGCACCACAGTGCACCACTGGGAAATAAGAGGGTTTTAGTGCAGCAAATCTCCATTTTGACAGATGGAGCCTTCATGACAATTACAACCAAATTTCTCAGCTGTCTTTACTCAACATGTGATGGCTTCTCTGTCCTGGAAAGACTTACAAGGTGTTTTCTTTAATGATAAAACAGAGATGCTAAAACACATGGATTATTTCATCCCAGCTACGGATGAGCCACGCACAACCAAGACCTGAACCGAACATGTACTAAGGGCTGCTGGGGCCACCACAAAATTCCCTTCTTCTCCACTCTCTCCCTCCCTCCTTGTATCCCCTCCCAGCCACCACCTCCCACACCAGGCTGCAGTGAATGCAGCCAGCACAGGCTGTCCATTGCACAGCTGTGCCTGGAAGCTGTTGTATGCAGGAGGTCAAACAGCACCATTTGGGGACAAGCACGGATGAGCAGTTCACAGTTGCCTTCCTATGGAAAAAGATGAAAATATTTCATGTTGAGTGAACAGTTCTCACATCTGCTTTTCTTTCAGCTGCAACCCAAGATAGCCATCAATACTTTTCCCAGAACTAAGCTGAATTTTGGCAGAGGCCAAAATGAAGCAGCTTGTTTCGATTTCCTCTCTGCTCATCTGACCGTACCTGCTTACGACTGCAGCATCCTGCTCCAAGCAGTGCCTTGGGAATAAATATCTATGTTTTCAGCCAAGTTGTTTACAGTAAGAAAGCACATCTTGCAAAGCACACAAACTGAGTTCAGAAACTGGAATCTCAATCCTGACTCAGAGCTGTGCTTACTAAAAATGGCACAGATAAAATTCTATTAATTTGTGGCTCATAAATTGCTGAGGGTGACCCATCTTTCAGAGGCTTTTTTTCCCCTTTATAAGAAGAATGGGTGATTTAGCTATATTTAGATGGTTTCTGTTACCACACTACCTGACCACCTGTAGTATATTTACCCAAAAACTGCCAAATAATATAAGGAAATAGTATCAAGCCATTATATAAGGAATATACATATACAATAGAATCCTCACAATCCTATTGTTATTTCCATTTTCCCATTCCCAGTATATATAATGTTACATAAAATTATGTAAAATTGTATAAAACAAGGTCTAGCTGCAAAAAGAGAACAGGTGCAGGATTTCAAGCAGCAAAGATTCCCAGGGACAGCAGAGAACAGCTCAGTCACTGCTAAGCACTACCAGAACCAGCCTAAAATCCTCACAAAATTACATCTGACCATGGATTTCTAATCAGGTTAGTTCTGCTCCTGCCCCTGAAGGATGTCAAAGTGGAGTGCAGGCACTAACCCCACAGTTTCAGCAGCGCTCGCTGGCTGGGTGCTGCAGGCGGGTTTTCCACATCTCCAGCAGGGAAATCCTCTGTGATTCCACTGGAATCTCACTTATTTCCTGAATCTCCCATCAAAACTAAAAGTTACTTGGTGGCTTCAAAAAACTTACATAGCTTTTGCAAACATTTTAATAATTGTGCACAATTAAGAGCAACCACATGTAGGAGGAAAAGTGCAGGTGTCTGACACTACACTGCAACAGAACAGGAAAGCAGAGCAGGAAGGGAAGGTGACAGGATGAGGTGCCAAGAGAATCTGATGTGGGAAGAATGCAATTATCCCAACACAAATAGGAGCTGAGCATTCATTTTTGGAAAGGGTTTTCAGTTTTTGTACTCTGAGGCAGGTATTTCCACCACTTTCACATCCACCTCTGATTTGCTCTTTTTCAGACCTAAAAATGGACCCTGACATTTTCCCTCAGTTTAGCACTCCTGAGCTTTTTCAGAGCATGACTGTATCAGGAAACGTTTGAGAACAAACCTTGCTGTCTATTTTATCACTGGCTGAACACCACCGCTCAGACAACCAGGAATTTCCAGTCCCCTAAAATCCTCTGTGTTCTCCCAAATGCCTTAATGGAAGCAGCTTTGGGCTGTCCCATAAGCAGCCAGCCTGTTGAGCTGCAAGGACTGTGTGGGAAATAGGTGACAGCTGTAATAGCAGCGCGGCTGATTTACTATCACTTTCTGTATGGACACCACGTGGTGCAGTTTCACCCATGCCCAGGGCCTGATGTATTTCTCATACTTATTTTCATATTTATTTTTCAACTAAAAAAGCTCGGTTTTCAACCCAATGTTCTCTTCTAACAGGTCCTCAGGACTATAAGCAAAAAGAAATACTAGCAAGATGCACCCCACGTTTTTATTCTTGCTTTATGAATCTACTGCAGTCACAGATTCAATTCGAAATAGTTTTAATATTGAAATAATTGAAAGATGAGAACTTAAGTCATCTGAAAGAAAGGCACACTTTACCACACTCTGGAGTTCAACTGTGTGTTTGATCTTTGTGTAAGGGAGGAAAATGAAAGAAATGAAAGAAACCTTGGTACACAGGTACTGTTTCAAACTGGATCCAGCACTTCTAGAATAGAAGTAGAAAGAAGAATTAAGGGGCCCATATACAAGCTAGTGTATGGAAATGCAAACCTTCTTTTTCATCGCTTTAAGAGGAAGAAATGTGCACGTATCAGTAGCAGATCTAAAACTAAAAGAAGCAGGTTAGAGTACAAAAATATGGATGTATCCATCCAGTTTCTGGATGAACAGAGCTGCCACAGGGCTCAGATCTGGTCTCAGCATTCCCAGTCTGGTTGTCCTTCACTCCCCTGCACAGTTATTGCAGGCCACGGCGATATGGGTCAAACCCACATCTAGTGCAATAGGTGTGTAGCTGTTTGTAAATACAGCAATCTGGGGCATCTTCTCTCTTAAGCAGTCTGGTATCTGACTAATGCTATTCATGATGGCTTTGCACAGATTCACCACTAATTCAAAGTCCCATTCCAGTTTCCACTCTCCTGACATTCACTTGACTCAATCCTGTAGATGACGGAGATCAGGTATATAACACTGAATGCCAGTAAAGAGGTCCATGCAGTAAATCAAAGTATCTCTGAAAGGCTGGAAATCCTACAATTCACCCCTGTCTCAAAATGGACAGTACTGCTTATTGACCATTAGAATCTTCATCCATATAGTGCTATTCTTATAGAATAACAGAAACACTTGAGTTGGAAGGGACCTTAAAGACCCTTTAGTTCCACTCCTCACGCCAAGGGCTGCTGCATGATCACTTCTGTAACTTGGGGACGTGGGTGAAAAAAGAGATAGTAAAATAATTAGGAAACTTGGCCCTTTACCTGTAAAGCATAGTTTCATCTACCGAGTCACAGCAGAAATTGAAAACGGAACTGGAACAGTTGCAGGAGCGCAGAGGAGCAGTGGAAAGCTTTAGAGAGGTCTCCCACTGCCCGTCCTCTGGGTGACCAGCCCCAATGAGTCGCCTGCAGCGCAAAGGCAGAGCTCTGACAGCCCCTCTCCGTGGCACCTGTCCCTGACAGCTGCTGAGCGACAGCCAGATCCTACTGCCGAACACCCCGAGCGCCGGGAGCGGCAGCACACGGGCAGTTCCCGGGGCACATCCCGGCTGGCTGCTCCAGGCTGAACTGCGCTGGGAAACAAAGGGCGGCACGGCTTCAGCGCTCCCCATCACCCCCATGGGAGAAGATGCGTCGGCTGGGCTGACAAGGCTCCCGCTCGGGAGGTGCTGAGAGAACGGCCAGGGAATGCCCCAGCGAGGAGGAGGGCACGGGGAAGCGCGGGGAGGGCTGGCCGGGAAGCCCAGCACACCTGGATGAGCCTGCTGCCAGGGATGCTCTCCGGAAGAATGTTTTCCGGGAAGGCAGCTTTCCTTCCCGCGGCCCAAAGGCGCCGTCTGCGCTGCCCCGAGCGGGAACCCCTCCGGCAGCCGAGCCCACCGAGCGCTGCGCTCCCGCCCCGAGCTCCGCTCCGCCGCCCCCCGCCCCGCCGAGCCCTTTGTTCGCCGCCGGGAGACGGGGGCTGCCGGAGTTACCGATGGAGACCTCCTGGGCGAAAGCGAGGGAGATGAGGAGCAGCGGCAGCCCCACGGCGATGCAGGTGACGATCTTGTCGAGCGCCAGCTCCAGCCGCAGCCCCTTGTAGCGCGTCTCCGGCGGCTCCTTCAGCAGGAAGTCGGAGAAGACGTACTCGGTGGCAATGTGCGCGATGGCCATGGCGGGCACGGCTCGGCACGCCTGCACTGGGCTACGCGGGGGGGCCCGCGCGGTGCTCGGGTAGGCTGTGCTGGGCCCCGCCCGGCTCCGCCC
>VZTE01005755.1:816757-1024690 GCA_013397775.1 Eulacestoma nigropectus
CCGGCCCCGCCCGGCGAGGGGGCGGGGGGCGAGGAGCGGCGTCCTGCGGTTCGGGAGAGGGACCCAGGGCAGTGCCGGGCTCTCTGGGGGTCACGGAATCACGGAATGGCTTGGGTTGGAAGGGACTTTAGAGATCGTCTAGTTCCAGCCCCCCTGCTGTGGGTAGGGACACCCACTAGATCAGATTCAGCCTGGCCTTAAACGCCACCAGGGATGGGGCATCCACAGGTTCTCTGGGCAACCTGTGCCACCAGTGCCACCATCCTCACAATAAAGAATTTATTCATAAAATCTATTCTAAACCCACCCTCCTTCAGTTCATTCCCCTTTCTCTGGTCACTGCCTATCCTTGTAAAGTGTCATTCTCCCTCTTTTTTATAAGCCCCCTTCAGTACTAGAAGGCCATAGTGAGGTTTGCCCTAGAGCCTTGTCTTCTCTGGGCTGAACAGTCACAACTCTCTCAGTCTGTCTTCTAGGAGGGATGCTCCAGCCCTCACTCACATCATCTTTGTGGTGTCCTCTGGATGTGCTCTAGCATGTCCATGTCTTTCTTCTGTTGGGGGCCCCAGAGCTGGACACAGCACTCCAGGTAGGGTGTCAAGAGAGCAAAGCAGAGAGGCAGAATCACTTCAGTTGGCCTGCCGGCCACACTCTTTCTAATGCAGCCCATGATGAAGTTGGCTTTCTGCACTCTGAGCACAGTTTGTTCACATCCAGCTTTTCATCCACAAAAACCCCCAATGAGGGGGATTCTCAATGAATTCTCCCCGTCTGTACTCATGTCTGTGGTTGCCTCGACCCAGGTACCGTGTTTGAATGGAGATTTCTTGTGTCACAGTTTGTGCCCATCAGCTCAGGTCATCTCGTCAGGCACTGCCAAGAACATCCTGACTCCATCCATGCTACTCTCCCATCAGCTGTTTGCACATACTGTGAAGATCCCCTGAGGCACTTTCTCCAGGCTGATGAGCCCCACCTCTCTCAGCACACACCTCCCCACTTCAGTCTGACACAGGCTCCAAGCCCCTAACCTACCTAGCACCGTGTACTGTGGCATTTTCCCCACCCAAAATGTTTGATCACTGCTTTTCAGGTCATTTTTGGAGGGAGTCACTGGGGTGACTTTAATAACCTTTATTAAAGGTTATTAAACCTTTAATAACCCTTAATTCATATGCCCCTCTGTACTTTTCCTGTTGGTTTCTGGACCTCTGCAAGCTTGGAGTATCCTCAACCTCCTCAGCCCACGAGTCACAGAAGAAGTCTCATGTCTGCCCCATGAAGAGCCACCTCCTCTGCTGTGCTTTCATGCAACACTCCCCCAACTCATTGCTTTCTACAAAAGGGACAAACTATTCCCTTCTCCACTCAAATCCCCCTTTATAAAACTGCTATCCTATCTGCTTTCAATTGTCCTTTCTATTGTTTCCAAGCCATAAGCCAAGGAAATCATTCCTCATATGGAAACTGTTCTACAACACTGATTCCCTGTCTTGTTCTTTTTGTGCTGGTCTTGTGCTGCTGTGTCCTTTGCTGGATGAGGCCAGGAGAGTTGACTGATGCTGCATACAAGATGCAGGTGTCCTAGACATTTATGTAATGGAACTGAGTGGTTTTCTGTTTTGCTGTATTCTTAATTTGTACTGATTCCTAATATTTAATCGCCTTTCTGCCCACTAAAAAACACTGGAGCTAATGTTGTCATTAAAGTATTACAAATAAGATCCCATTTCTGAGATGCTTAGAGAGTATGATGCACATAAGGTTAGGATTGTTTTTCCCACACGTAGTACTGTAAATGTATCAGTACTAAATTTTGTCTTTTTTTTTTCCACTGATTTTTCATGCTACATGTGCTTGATTGTCACTCAACTTGTCCACTCTTTTTCAGAACATTTAGATAAAACAGTGAAGCACAAGGGTCCTTGTAGCACCCATGAGTGACTTTCAACATGAAATCTGACTGCTTTTTCACTGTCCTTTAACCAGTTATTCAACCTCCATGGACTCGTCATCCCATGGTGATTTCATTTCCTCAGGAAGCTTTAACTGAAGACTTTCTCAAACATCTTATGGAAATGTAAGCAGGTTATATTCATCCACGTGTCTTACCTATGCAGAGTCCTTCAAAGACCTTCCTAAGGCACAATTTTCTTTGAGGGAAAAAAAAAAGAGTATAAATTCTTCTATGTTCTCTTCTGTTCCTTTGGACACTTTCCTGGTTTCGCTTTTAGAACAGTTTCAGCTAGCTCCCATTGTGTGGCTGACAGAGCTGCTTAGTCCTCTGGAAAGTTTTTACAGATTGGCCTTGCATTTGTCACCTTTCAAGCTTTTGGTTTTAGGACAGTTCCCAACTGACAGTTCCCAGTTTGTAATCCAGATTTTTCATACTTGAGGGCCTGTAGCACTCTGTGGAGAACATGCCTGCTCTGGTGACTTGATCTTCTGTTCATTTTGTTGCTTAACTCTGTTCCTGCCTGTGCTTCAGCCCAAGGCAGATGCTGTCCTTCAACACAGGTGTCAGGGCACAGCTGGCACAGGGCTGCCTGCACCAGGCAGGCAATGGTAAACTCATTGCTTTACCTTTTCTGTGATGTTTCATGATCTCTGTGGCAGGCTGTGTCACCTGGTCCAGCAGCAGTGATGTCCTGGGGCCCTTTGGAGCCTTCGTTCTGGTTTCATAGCCACTGTCCAGCTGAGGAGTGGGCCAGAGGAAATAAACTGTACCAGAAGGTTCGTACAAATAGCTGGATTTTTTATTATCAATGTAATCACTTTGGCAAACTAGTTTCTACAGTTAAAAGATACTTATGACTCTGTTTCTAAAACATCAGGTGCATTAGCTGCCCTAGAAGGGAAATACCAAATTATTTCCTTTCTTAAGAGTGCTTGTTTTAGTGAAAGGTTTTAATTTTATATGAATACAGAGAACAAAAGTTCTGCACAGACAGACAGTGTTTTTGCACAGAACAGGAGACCTCAATTTTAATGTTCCTTCAGAACAGGAAGATGAAAGGGTTTAGAGTATCTCTTTTTGCCAGCTCAAATGGAAGATTTTGAGAAGGAAATTTTGTTTGTTGCTATGATGTAAATTCTATGGGGGCTCAGTCCTGCATTTCTACTTCATGTGTGTGCTTTCAAATGACTGAGGAAAACAAAGAAATTGCTGAAAAACATCCAAGAAACTTTAACATATTGTTTGACTGGACATCGATGCAGGACACGTTTAAGCTACAGTAAGAGTGTTGCACAGTAAAATTTCCTACCTTTGAACATACTTTAAAATACAGAAGTGGAAAAATAAAATTAAAAAAAAACTAAAACAGCAACTTGAATTTACATTCAAAATCAAATTTGTGTAAACAGTTTTACAAAGGTGTTTGTTCTGGAATTCCTCTGCAAGAGCTATAGCAGGCATGAGCAGGCAAGAATGAACAAAATCTAACTAAAAATGAGCTGTAAACATTCAAGTATCACTAAACATGGCCTGATTCTGTCTGTCTGCCTAGCAGAGCACAAAATTCATCCTCCTGATGGCTTCATTGCAGGTAGGGAGAGAGATGCTGCTCAGTGCAAAGAAGAGGTACAGAATCAGGACCATAACAAGCAGCAATTACAAAGTCAATTAATCTCTTGGAGGTTGCTCAGGGCTAGATTTTTAGAGATAAATAAAAGCTGTTAGAAACTACCAGCAGGGGCACTGCTGAACCCATCAGGTCGTAAAATTTATTTGTAGGTCTTCAAAAATCTGTCACCAGTGCACAGTTTCCTCATTTAACAGGGAAAAAAAAAGGGAGAATCACTTGAATGGTGGTGAAATCATTGAGCCAGACTTTGGGATACTGCAGGGACTTGGAGATTAGCACCTGCTCCTTCAGAAGCTGACAACTTAAGCCAGTCCCTGGTGATGTTCATTTCCTAGTGTGAACCCCGTGTTTCTGCACAGAGCACATGGATGCCATGCTGCCTGCTCCTTACTCCTGTGGAAACCCTATGGATGCCAAGAGGTGTGCTGCTCTGCTGAGCTGCCAGACTGGATCTTGGACAAAGCTCAGCTGAACTCCAAAGGAGTGGAAATGGTGCTGGGTGGTACATGGCTCTCAGAGCTGAGCCCTACAGCTCACGTTCACTCTTGTGAGCACTGGCCATGGCGTAGGACTGTCAGCATATGCCCTGCTCCAGTTTTATTAGCAGCATGTTGCCTGGCAGTATTGGGTCAATGGTTGGTCTCAATGATCTTAGAGGTATTTTCCAACCTTAATGATTTTATGATTCTATGTCGTGAAATCCAGTGAGTCCCTGTGAACAATATTAAAAGTGGGGATTTACAGGGAATCTGTCAGAAGTGCACTTTTATCATGCAGAGCTGTGTAATGGATTCTATTCCCTTGGTGGGTGATGAAGCAGAAGAAGATTAATGCTGTTGACAGTAGAACAAGTCCGATGAAAAAAAAAGCTGCGAGTATAAGGCTGGCTTCTCCAGGACTCAAAGTTTTGCCGAAAAAATTGCCCACTTTGTTGTCATAATCTGTTAAAAGAGAGTCTTTAGTGAGAAATCTGCGCATGAAGAGTTTAAAATGGCATTTTAAAAAATCCTTACCCTCTGCAGTGGTTCCATTTGTTGCAGTAGTTGTATTGTATGCTCCAGTTGTGTGTCCTCCTTCTGAAGGAACTTCCCACTCTCTTCTCTCTTCTCAGAGATTAAAAAAGCATAGTTAAGTTGAAAGCCTTAATAAATACTTTTTTCTCTTTTGAAAAAGTAGAGTTGACTTTATTTCATTATTTCTACCTTGTTGATGTGAACAGAAATTGTGATTAAATCATTACAGCTGTTTCTCTGGGCAGCTCCATGGGCAACACCCCCCTTCTCTGTAGGCATCTCTGTAACTCCACTACTTACTGTAGTGATAGGACAAGGAGTAACTTTTAAACTGAAAGAGGGTAGATTTAGATGGGACATAAGGAATACATTTTTTATTATGAGGGTGGTGAGGCACTGGAACAGGTTGTCCAGGGAAGTTGTGGATGGCCCATCCCTGGCAGTGTTCAAGACCAGGCTGGATGGGGCCTTGAACAACCTGGTCTAGTGGAAAGTGTCCCTGTCCATGGCAGGGGGGTTGGAACTAGGTGATCTTTGAGGTCCCTTCCAAACCAAACCATTCCATGATTCACTTCTGCATTTGCTTGTCTATTTGAAATCTCACGGCCCACATGAATATGTGGAATCAAATAAATTCATCATATCCAAGGAAGGAGTATTTTGGCTACATTTGGCATCTACATTTGTCATCATGCTGCTACAGGGTTATAGGTATCAAGTGTGCCTGCTGGAACTGTTTCAACCCTTGTAGAGGAGTGTAGCCAGCACAGTGGGGACCTAGGCAGGAGATGCTGGATCCAGATGTTTAGTGAAGTTACGTGATGTGGAGAGGCTCACAAAACACTTTTGGCTTCACTCACGTGCTGGAAGAGACAAGCACCACTCAAAAAGTTTGCCAAACTTTCTTAGTCAGGAGATCACCTATTTCTTGGACAAGATGAACAACCATTTTCTGGAGCTCCTTTTATCTCAGCTGGTGTCTGCCTATGCAGGGAGGAGCCCAAACAGCTCTGTGAGTCGTCAGGGGCCACAGGAAGGAACCAGCACCATTCCAGGCTGTAGGCCCTTCCACACAGTGTGGCAAAAAGGCTGAAAAACAGCTTTGCAGATATTTTCTGCACCACCTTTAAATGACAAGTGGTCCCTAGGCTGCCACTGTCTCAGAAGGGCACTTGTGAAGCACCAACTGCTTTCAAGTTGCAGAAAAGTGCACCAAAAATTGCTGCCTTTGCCATGTCAGTAGGGGTGTTTTTCCTGTCTCTTATCACTGCTAACTGGCCATGGCAGTACAGGTCCTTCCCACCGGCACACAGGTGAGCTCTCTTCCTTTCCACCTTGCCTTCCATCCAGCTGTGCTGCAATACCACCTCTGAGTCCTAGGATGTTGCTGATACTGCACCTGATTTATTGATGGTGTAGGTTGTCTCCATGCCAGCATGGATGTGATCGGCCACGTGACAGTGCAGAAGCCATGTTCCAGGGTTTTCTGCTACAAGTGCAACTGTCTGGAAAGTCCCAGGGAAAAGGTCATATACGTCTCCTCTGTGGTCCTTATCTGTCTGTGGCATAGCAAAACCAAAATTGTGAGACTCATGCCTCAAATACCCCGCCCACAGGCACTGAAATATTCCAGTTAGACTTCCAGCTCCTTAAGGCAGATCAAATGCTTCTTGTACATGTCTAGTGAACATCATCCAGGGAAACTGAGGTCTGTGGATACCTCTCATTTAATCCATTAAATAACAAAAGCAGACCCCTCCTGATGGCTCCAGCTGCTGGTTGAGCAAGGATGTTTCTTTGAAAGACAGATTTTTCAGGTAGGCCTGCCAGTGGCAAACTGTCACAGTGTAAAACCATACTCTAAGCCAGCATAAATCTCTCTAATTTCCTCCCTGTATCTTCCCTTATACCTATGGGTAAACACATATTCTAACCCACCTAACCATGTCCTCTAATAGTGCCCTGTATTCACATTTTGTAACAGGCTCAGAGTAATAGAAGCTTTGCAAGGATCTCATTCATTTCATATTTCCTTCAAATGCAAAACTCCCACCAACCTCAGCATCAGCCCAGGGCTCTGTGCCCAAGTGACAAAACTGGGATGGAAATCTGGATTATTTTTTTTTCCTCATAAATTTCCCATCACACTATAAAAGTTTTGCTTTGATTTATTTTACCAACCTTGAAGATGAAGGTCTGTGCATGGAAGTGAACTGTGTGGATATCCACTTCATTGCCCATTCCTATCAAATACCAGTTTGTCCTATCACCTTCATCCATCGTTAGACCCAAGAGACTGTTGTAAATCTTCCCATTGATTGCTGGAAGAATGACAAAATAAGAATAATTAATAACTGGCCATGGTATGGGTGATGATAACCTCCACTTCAGGCACCCTTTGCACTTTCAGGGGAGAAGGAGTGCTCAGGCAGAGAGGGGAGAGGTGTGTGTGGTCAAGACAAGTGCTGTTCATAGTGACCAGTGCTACTGCAGGGAGATAGTCATGCTTTTGTTTCAGTTTCCAAATCGTGTAAGTATACAGCATCAAACATTTTTCTGCCTTGAAAAGTATTAAATTGGACATTTACTAGTTGAGATGGAACTCCTGAATAAACTGGATTTATGCTGAGAAGCTACATGGAAAAAGAGGGAATAGAATTTTTGCCTAAAATGGGTACTGTCGCCCTGAGTTTTGCAGTCTTGTGATGTTTTCATTTCTGTGATAGAGTTCTCATGCACTTTCTGTAAACACAGTTATGTTTAGCTAACTGTTCCTTTTCGTTTTCATTCTTTCTCCTGAGGCAGAGAAGTTTGATGGTCTTTTCGTTTGCCCAGTGTGGTTGGAGAGGTGGTAAACTCATCCTCCAATCCACGGTCATTCCTAGAAACATATATATATGAAGTAAAATAAACTGCGGGGGCCTCTGGCACTTCTTCTCTATCCTGGAAAGCTGGGTCTGCGTGGTTCCTTTTGTGTCCGAGTACGACAGGGTACCAGCTGTAGAAAGAAAAGTTTGCTTTGCCAAGGCTTTGTGTGTCCCCGTCCAGTCTGTTCTGCCTGGCTCCTGGGCAGGCTGCTACTACAGCCACAGTTTTAAAATAGCATCCTCATGCTCCTAAAAAACAAGCCTTGGAGGAACATGGGTCCCAAATGACAGGGGAATTCTGGCAGGGCAGCCTCTTCCCAAGGGTGTAAGAGTAAACTATCTTGTTAGAAAAATATCTTGGCTGGGCCTTGTGAAATCTTTTTGTTTCCAGCATTGCAGTTTATGAAGTTGTGACATGGTTGGGTAACTGCAGGCTAAGTCCAATGTCTTCCTAAAAGGGCTGTGAAAAATAAACCTCTTTCCTCTTGGCTGCTGCTGCCGAGTCCTACATACCATGCATGCAGTTGCCTTCTACAAAGTTCTTAGTGGAATTAAAATCATCAGGATCCTTATGAAGGTATGTTTCAATATTTTCTTTCAAATACCAGGATTCATTTTCATCGAACACCATAAACAGAAGAGTAAATTCACGATCGATATCTTTCCTTAGACCTCTTTCATCTAAAGTTCCTTTTCTGCAAACTACAAGAGGCCCAACCAGACCACTGTATGTGTCCTGAAATAAAATAAATACATGTGTTACAGATTTTCAGTTCATCCAGTTATGAAATAGATAGGTACAGATTATCTAAAGATTAGATTGCTTTTTCCTATCAGATGAAAAAAAAAATCAGTCTGATTAAAAATTTTTTTCTCTGTATGTCTCTCTATTGATTTACCAAAGCAATGATCTCCAGTGGTCCCTTTCAACCTTACTCATTCTGTGATTCTGTGATTTTGTGTAATGTTTTGTCTTCACCCCAAATCCCTTCAACTATTCTTTAAGGAGGAAATCACATTATTGTGGTGTATCCCTTGGGATTTCAGTAGATTAAATTACCCAGGCGTGTACAACTGTTATCAGAGGACAAAGCGTCTAGCTCTGTAAATGGCTTCTCTAGCCTGTGGTCTTCTCCCAGCTGAGAAGCAGGATCCTTTCAGAAACATTACACAAGGCAGGACGTGTTAGCCAAAGAAATTCAAGCTTTAATGGCCATTTCTTGGTTACCTTAACAAAATTTGCTGTTGAATAATAAACCCAAGTGATACAGTTTGGATCTGTTTTGCCAGGACCGGATCGTTCTGGGACGTTCCACCTGTAGGTGTTTATTTCCCCTGAAACAGAGAGAGAACAATCTTACCTTGAGCAGCTGGGTATTAGAGGCTTTGAATAGTATCTAACTCAGACCTGCTACCCTCCTCATCAAAAAGTTATCTGCATCAAAACTACCTGTGGAAGCATGCAGCAATGGGATAGGGTTGTGATTCTGCCTTCCAAGAGGTCAGTGAGGTTCCAGTGGTGTAAATGAAGGCAGACTGCCCCAGAAAAGAAGATCTGCAAATGATACTGACAAAAGTGGCATCCCACAGAAGGAAGTTTACAGACAGGACTCTTCATCTTTCCCCTTGGCAAAACTTGTAGTAATTCAATGATATTGGCTGCTGATGCTTAAGGTCGGTTGAGACATTGGGAGCCAAGCCCAGAAAATGTTTCTTGGACCTTCTCAATTGAAAAGGGCAAAAAGAAGTGGCAGTTGCCACTGGGATTTTGCAGAGGTTGCTGCAGAAGTGTGTCAGCTGAGGGCCCAGATAGGAGAGCTGAATACGTACTTACCTGCTGTCTGGGAGCAGCAGGGGGATTCTTTCCTCTTCCAGATAAGCCCCTGCCCACAGCAATTACCACAGAACCTCTGTCCCTTCCCAAATGCCATCATCTCTGCCACATCCTCCCTAAGCAGAAATTTCCTGACCTCTGATTTTAAAAAACCCACGACAAACAGATGAGGAAATTATCTATTTGGGTGAGAATCAGTTCTCTCCACTGAACACAAACATCTGTGTTCAGATGAACTGCCTATGCTGTTTCCTTGCTTTGTTTTTTTGCTGGTACTGCAGGAAAGGGTAGGAGACCAAGATGTGGTCAACACCTTGCCCTTTTAAGTGGTGGAGAAACATTGAACCAGGCAATCTCTGTCCCAAAAGTCTTTCAGGGTGACAACAGCCAAGAGCATTGTGGGACATGCTATGAGTCAGGTGAAAAAAAGGAAATGACAGAACTCTTGACCATGGTTTTAATACCGCTACAACCCAACAGCTGCCAACAGCTGTGGGCATCTAGACAAGGAGAGTTTTCAAGCCTAAAGGGTTGGGAAGTGACTGAGCCTAGTTTTGTGTCACTGAGCCACTACACTGTTCATGCATCATGCAGCAGTGGGCTTTATTGCACAGTGGTAACTACAAAAACAAAAAAATGGTGACTCTCAACTGTCATACAATATGAGATGGGTCTCATGTAAGTACTGCGATATCATTTACTCTTACAGGATAAGCACCATATCATGGAGACAATAAGTCTATGTCACGGAGACATAGGCCAGGGAAGAGTTTCTCGTCCACCTGTATCTAACTTACATGTCATCACCTCTTTTTAGAAGGTGTGATCTGAGAAGGGAGGCTGATCACAGTCCTCCACCCCTTCCTTGCTTTTTAGTCCTCACCTCAGGACGTTTGGAGGCTGGAGATGGAAAAGATCTCCACCCTCCTTAAAAGCTGACACACTTCAGAAGGCACTGAAGACCCATCTTTGAAGCGCAAATAAGGCATAACCCCTGAAAAGAGTGATAAACATGAGGAAAATGGATGTTTTCTTCCTTTTTTTCTTCTGAGTAAATGGAAGAAGGGACAGGGAGAGAACAAAGCTGTGGCAGATGAGAGCTGGTTTAGCAGAGGCTGCTATGGATATGCTCTCTGCATCTATTTACCATGCCCTCCACAGTGTCTTTAGGAGCTGGCAGTGCTCTCAGAAGTACAGTTTGTCAGGATGCAAATCTGGCTGATGACTGATTTAGGATTTACTAGAATTAGACCGTCTTTGGCAAGTTTGGGGTGAGCAGTCCAGCCTGGCCTAGGAAGACAGACAGTGAGGATTTCTAGATGATGGTGGTGGGGACTGTGGTGCCTAGAAATTTTTCTTGTTTTCAGGGATTTGTTTTCTATGTTAACTGCTTTTTCCAAACTCCTAAGGAAAAGTCTTTCCTTAGATCTTGCTGAAGAATGCTTTTGGCTTACTCTCACAGACACCTTCCCTCATCTAACTCATCCCAAGCCTGCTCCCATGTGGACAGAGGAAACATGACAGTAGTGTTCCCGTTGTGACACCTCAACTGCCAGCCTAACAGCGTCAACAACATCATGGAGCAAATAACAAAACAAGAGAATCATGTATAAATCAGTTCTTTTTTTCCCCTCCACCATGTATTAAGCACAGGTATACATTCATCAAATTGCAGCAAGGCAGATGTCGGCTCCTATTTGGACATGAGTTTCTGTGTCATTGTACTGTACTGACACAGCTGCTCACAGGAAAGAAATTTCAGCTTGCAAAGAGCTTTGTTACATCAAAATTTCTTTTCGTTTATTTCACACTGTAGTTCACAAATACTGTGAACAAAATTTCAAGGGTGTTGGAAAGCAAAGGTATGTACATTTTGGATTGACTAGAAATGCCTGGGTTTGACTTCCTACTAGAACGTAAACCCAACAAAAAAATTGAAATTCAAAAAGTTTAACAGGAATTTTTGTATATGAAAAACTATTTTCCACTGTTTTCCTCACTAGAAACTGAGGCATGTTTGGTACACTTTTCCAAAGATTGTTAATTTGCAGGAGAGCTACATTTTGCATTTTATGCGTGACTCTGAATGCAAATGCCAATTCTGTATAGCTTGAGAGAGGCAGAGTTAATATTACCATCTGGAATTCTTACCTCTGAGTTTGAAAGTTTTTAAAACATTTTTAGAGTGTCAGTCTGGAGCCAAATGCAGCACTGGTTCACATTTCTCTTGCCATGATTATGGGCCTGCTGCTCTCTCTTTTGGAGGTTGTCCAGTGATATTACATTCCTGTTTCTACCCATGATACGAATGAAGGCTCATTCTCTGCCCAAACATGCTCACTTGATCAAGAACCTACATGTGTAACAACTCAGAACTGTAGCTGAATAAACGTTGAGCGTATTATGCCTGGGCGAATGTATAGATATGGGCAAGCTTGAAAGAGGGATTATCAATCATATGATAAAATACTTTTATATACAGCATTTGTAGCTCAAAGAAAAGAAGGGGGAAAAAAAAAAAAAAGGGAGCCTTACCAGGGAGGGTAATTGGTGTCTCAGGCGCTTCTTCACAACCCACTTCTTCTATACCATGTGCACTTATTGAGTAAGGCCTGCTGGCTTTGTTCTTAAATACGATCAGTACAGAATCACCGACCTCAGCATGGAGTAACGGCCCTAAATTGAAACAGAAGATGCCAGTGATTAATGCTACTTTTCTGAATTCTACAAACTTTCAATAGCTTGGCCTAGGAGTAGAGCCAAGGTCTCTATCAAAACCCTTGGACTTTTCTATTCTTCCAGGAAAGCCATCAAAATTGGTTTGTCTCAGTGGATTAAAAGCTCCATATGTATAAATAATCTCTTTTCAGTCAATGAAGAGAATTGTTCACTCTAAAGGCAAGTCTTTGGACAGCTGGTTTTTAAGGAAAACTCCTGAGGATGGTTTTTGAATCTTTCAAAATTTTATTTCTTAAGCTGGTAATTGCCACCTTTCTTTTTAAACTTTTTTTTTTCTTTTACTCTTGTCCTTCAGAAAAGGAAATGGTAAATATTTTCCTAGAGAAGGTTATCCCAGGAGAACAGTATGAAACTGTATCAGGGGAGGCTTAGTTTCAATATTAGGAAAAGGTTCTTCACGCAGAGGGTGGTTGGGCACTGGAACAGGCTCCCCAGGGAAGTGGTCACAGCATCAAGCCTAACAGAGTTCAAGAAGTGCTTGGACAATGCTCTCAGGCACAGAGTGTGACTTGTGCAGGGCCAGGAGTTGGACTTCAATGACCTTCCAACTCATGATATTGTATAATTCTATGACTGTTTTATGACCAGTTGTTGCCCACTTTTTACCCCATAAAAAACATGAGCTGATGGTTATTTTATGATGGGTAAAATTATATCTTGCCCAATTGCAGATACAAATCCATCTCCTTAATATTGTCTTAGTCTGTTTACAAGGGTCTCCCCCAAGTTACAAGCTCCAAAGCTAAGGTGAATCCTGGAACTGCCATTTTAGTACTTCTTAGGATACTCCTTATTCATGTTCAGGAATGAATTCTTTAATTTGGAAAGCATCTTTACACTCAGCAATTAAAAACACTCAGTGTTTAAAAACACTGATAACCTGGAACATGCATCAGTGTTCCTTATTGTCCATCCTAAAAAAAGCTGGAAAACATCTTAGTTTTTGGAAAGCAGTCCTCTCGCTGACCACATGCTTGGTCTGTGAGACATGAGAGCTACTTGCCCAGGATTTCCAAGTGCTCCTCCTCTTCTCTCCTCACTTTGCGCTGTGTAAAGTTGCCACTTGTGTACTCCCTGTAAACCACCTTCTTGTATTTTGAACCAATGAGGTCTTCCGCTTGGCTCAGAAAAACATGCCCATAGCTGCAAAATAAAAAGGCAGTACAAGCACTAAAGCATATATATCTGAAAGCTAGTAACTGTTGTATGATTCACAGTAGATTTAATGAGAATATACAGCTTGATCCAGTGTGCTGATTGATGTGAAGGCCCTGGGAGATGCAAGAAGTTTTAAACAGCAAATAGCAAGAGTGATAATCCTCACTGAATGCACATCCTCTTCCAACAGGTAAAGCCGAGGATAAGCTGCTCTCTCCAAGAACTTTCGGGAACACAAATCCTTCACCAGAGCTGTCAGAGCAGAGGTGAAGTGTGAGGTAAGAATGGTTTCAGCTGCCCTCTCTAGCTGCATCGTTCGCTCCAAAAAAAGATACTGCCTGTCCCTGGAAACCTGAATCCTCTTATCGTGATGGCTGCTTTTGCTATCTTGGCTATTAGTCAGCCATGGGAAGATGATAAGCAAAGCTTGATCTTCTAAAACAAGTGCCATCATCTGAGATAAGAGGGAGCTGCCTAACCCTTCCCTCTTGCTTCTGTGTACTGCACAGGTTGGATGTTTTCCCAGCATGATGATAAAGGGAGAAATGTATTTTCCCTTCTGCACCAGGAAGAGGATGCTTTCCAGGTTTACCCTCAGTTTGTTGCTGCTCCCGTGGGATCCCAGAGGGCTGACTCGCCGGCAGAGGACACTCACAACCCGCTGTGCGGCAGAGCATTCACACTCTTCTGGGAGCAGCTGTCTCCTGGCAGCTCATCTGCAAGGTGCCCCTGGCAGGGGAGTTGCAAGGTTGGCTCACAATATACTAAATAAAACCAAAAAACGCCCCAGGGATACAGCTTATTGTAGTAATGGACTCTATGTGCAACAGCAGCCTTTGACAGTACTGGAGTTTATGTTTTATTCAAACTCACATCATCACCTATGACTCTTCAGGTGTATTTTTTACAGACTCCTCTTCCTCTGTACAAGGAGCAGTTTCCCAGATGCTTTTCTAAGGTTTATTTTTGACATATGTTCCTTTTTGCTTTCACCAAAGTGTTCTCAGAGACCAGTCTATGCAATGGAATGTGTATTTTTATCTGGAATGTGTATTTTTTTCACAAGTTTTTTATTCCTTAACACAGTACAGTGATTCACTTGCAGGGTTACTTATGTTCTGATCTTTCCAGGGTATCCAGGGGGTACCGTGCTGCAGAAAAGCAGGCTCAGCACCCCGTTCATGCACCTGCATTGCCTACAGGAGTTCACATCTGGAACAGGTACCTGCGTTTCTCCTCTATGAAAACCACAGCCTTGGGATGGCAAGGCTGGGGAGAGTAAGGGAGAGGAGGGGGTTGGGGGGCATCACTGTAAGGTTGAGCCAGGGCTGGAACACAAACTTGGAAGCCTTCTTGAATTAAATAGCATTACAAGACACTCTGAAATGAAAGCATTGCAAACTAGTGCCTATGAACTAGTCTAGTCTGAGAGGCTGTGACTTCATAAATATATTTTCTCGTATTTGGCAAAGTGTTCCTCTTAAAAACTACAAGGCTGGCATCATGAAATGGTGCTTCAAAGTTTCCCCTCCACTATAAGTGTGTCCTGTGCCCACAACTGTTCTTGGGTTGGGTACCTTTCCTCATTGCTGCTGATGTTGTAAATCTTTGGTGCCGAGCTCTTATTTGAGGCATAGTCCCACTCAACTTCCTCTGCAGCAATGTAGTACAGCCTCATGGCTCCGCGCTGCTGCTGGGCTTGGGTGGTGTTGCGGCAGCTGCTGACGTCATAGAGATGTTTCATCCCACCAACAAAGTGATCAAAAGTCCTGCAAACCACTTTGAATGTGCCTGGAAAGAAAAGCACATGACATTTCAGCAATTAAAAAACCTAAAAAGCAGCCTGGCAAGTTAGGTCCTGTGTACATCTCTGATCTGTCCTCAGACAAACCTAATCTATGATGCTGTATGGAAAGACAAGCAAGGGGATGTTTATATAGTATGATAGAATATTCTAGGTTGGAAAAGACCTCCAAGATTATCAAGCCAGCCATTAACCCAGGACTGCCAAGTCCACCGCTAAACCATGTCCCTAAATGCCATATCTACAATCTTTTAAATACCTCCAGGGATGGTGACTCCACCACTTCCTGGGCAGCCTGTTCCAATGAACTAAAACTCCCCGATGTTACCTGAGGTTATTTCCTCTATGTCTGTCACTTGTTACTACTTGAAAGAAGACACCAACACCCAGGTAGCTATAGAGAGTGAGAAGATCCCCTCTGAGCCTCCTTTTCTCCCGGCTAAACACTCCCTCAACTGTTCCTCACCACACTTGTGCTCCAGACCCTTCCCCAGCTCCGTTGTCCTTCTCTGAACATGATCCAGCCCCTCAATGTCTTTCTTGCAGTGAGGGGCCCAGAACTGAACACAGGATTTGAGGTGTGGCCTCACCAGTGCTGAGTACAGAGGGACAATCACTGCCCTGGTCCTGCTGGCCACACTATTGCTGATACAGGCCAAGGTGTCACTGGCCTTCTTGGCCAGCTGGGCACACCCTGGATCATGTTCAGCTGCTGTTGACCAGCACCTCCAAGCCTCTTCTGCTGAGTTTTCCAGACACTCTGCCCCCAGCCTTTGGCATTGCATGAGGTTTTTGTGAACCAAGTGCAGGACCCAGCAGGACACGACCTTGTTTTTCTCCATAGGAAAAACTTGCCTTGTCCATCTTTGCTCAAAAGTCACCATAAATTACTTCTAACTATTTGAGTTAGATTACCTTGGCCAAGGAAACTCTGAAAAGCACTTAGATGTCTGGCAGCAGGAACAAGCTTGCCAGTGAGCCTTCACTGCCAGCGAGCCCATGCTGCAGACATGCCCATGAGGAACGTAAGAAGATGTAGGAGGAAGCATTCATTGCAAAACTCAATAAAGGCATGGAGAAACAAGGGGTGTGTTTCAGAGATCCTTGTCCCTGAGCACAGAGACCCTGTACCAGCCTTCAGTGCAAGAGACTCTCCGCTCAGCTCCTGCAGTTTGTCTGGTGTAATGGCTAATGGAGGCCTCTTTGCAATACAGATCCACTATACAGGAATGCCTTCTTGTATTTTATTTTATATATATTTTTCTATACTCACAGTTGAGATAAACTGCATGACCCTTTGCATTCCCTCCATGAAAGGCCAAGCCACCATGGGCCTTTTTTTTTTTGGTATCTCTGGTGGTCAAAGACTGTAGTGATTGTGAGAGCATATTTTGGCCTGTTCATGGGCAAATTTAAATATTTATAGTCTCCTTCTCTCCTTCCCATTTACTCAAGCAGAAGCTGACCATGATGTTGTCCTGTACAGCTCCACCTGCTAGCACTCTGTGAAGGAGGAAAGCACTTTCACAGCTGCTTTGTATGTGAGTCAGTGATAGAATCAAAATTAGAAGCATAGCTCTGTCCAGACTAGATCTCAGTCCATTTCCTGTGCTTCAGGGGCAAAAGTGATGAAAATTATAAAATAACATGTAAGTTAAAAAATTCACATGCATTGGTGCTTGTAAAGATCTGGTAATTCATTCAATTTCCCTTATTGCCAGTAGAAGGTTAGCCAAAAATTAATAATCCCTTAGAATAGTTGTTTTATGTGAGTTCCACAGTGCAGTTTCATGACAGATGGTGGAAACATTTGGGATTTGCATAAGAAGAGTTTAAGTTGACTTACAGGCACCTGCAACAAAGGTCTAACCTGGCACATACACAACTCCGACGTACATTTCTATCAGATACTCTGGCCAAGGATGGCCCTTGGCACAGCCTTATACAACCCTGGTGACTCTGTTGATCTAAACAGGGTTGCACCAGTGTAAAGCAAAGTAATGTTGTACCCTATATTATGAAGCTTATTTGGTGTCTCCAGCAAACAACTCATACACTCCTAGTTTGAAGTATGAATCACTGGATTACCCATGAGACTTAAAAGTACCTTTAATGTATAAGCTTCTGAAGAAACTCCTTAAGACTGACTATTACTGAAAAGCTTTTGTTGAAGTCCTAAAATACCTTAAATGATGCTGACTATCCACATGGCAGTGAATTTGCTTTTCTAAAGAAGTCTGTTTAGAGAATTATAGAAATTCTGTGAGCATCCTGTTAGCTATCTCTCTGCCTGCTGCTCTGCCCATCCCAAGATCATTAAACCCTGTGCTCTTTGGTGGACATGCATGTTTGATTTATAGCACCTTCCCAGGAAAGTAACCCAGCCTGAATTCTCAGCTACACCAGGTCCCCACAGTCTCCATGCTTTCAGGAAGCATGCTTCTTGTGCAGAGCAGAGTATCTGCAAGTGCCACACTACCAACATCAGTTCATGAACATACCCACACGGTCTGGCTGCATTAGTGCTGTCCCTGATAAATGAGGAAACAAGGCCAGCCCATCCCTCGTTGTCCCTCTCAAGTCGATGGTGTTTCCTTGAAAATGAACCCCGTGCATGTCGTAGTGACTGCCCAGCCCAATGAGGTGCCATGAGACCCTGTCATTCTTGCACATGGTCAGGCCTGGCAGATTGCCGTACAAGTAGCCATTGACAGCTGGAGGAGAAGGAAAAATCCTAGTTAGCAGCAGGTCCGCAGAAACCCATCACAGAGCCTCCTACCACCCACCTGGCCAGAGACTCACAACTCAGCAAGTCACTAAAGGGGCATTTTGTGAAGCAAAGGTAGCATTGGAGGGCATCAAATTAACATCTGAGTGCAATTCCTTAAACTTGGAACTTCTACCTCTTTGGTTTTAGCCTGTAAAATCTTATAATAGCCCTTTGCAGTGACATAGCACTCCTCCGAGCTTTTCCGTGTACCTCCCAGACACCAGCCAAATGTACAAATTAGGTACCTTCTTTCAGCCTGGAGAATGTATAACTGGACCATTAAGGCTATGGAGAGGGGCATAAAGAGTATGAGTTACAAATTCCGTTCTGGTGGAGCCTTTTAATGTGATTTTGACTTTTGATTTCTTCCTTTACTTCCTAAATGTGTATCTTTCTTTTACAAGAGTATTATGAGGCTAAACTCCCTAATCCTCAAGTGTTCTCTGGGATGAATGTATGAAAGATGCTATAAAAGCACAAAACTTCAGTACGAGATCCATCTCATAGCAGAAGAATAAAATAGATGGGTCCAGAAAGCCCCAGGGTTCTCTAGCAATATATATCTAAAGCAAAGATAGGTTATGTGATTTGCTCAAGTCTGTCATCCCAGGGATGCTTTGGAGGAGATCCATGCTGAAGTCAGATACTTGCATCCAGAAATTATGTTTTAAAATATTTCTGGCCATTCCCCTAGTCTTTGCCTCTTCTCTTCCAGAGGTGGTCACTGCCCAAATGGGAGATGGCAGAGCAGAGCAGGTGGACTTTACTGCCTGAGTCAGTGCCAAGGCCAGCAGTGAAATTTAAAACACTCGTGAACATTGGCTTCTTCTGCAGCTGATGCCTGTCTCTGGCATTGTGCCTTTTTAAAGAACTAAGTGTTGTACCTAAAACCAATGCTCTGTTCCCTTTCTACAGGTGTAGTTGGTAGGTGGATGCATTCATTGCTATTGTGACTGGGGTTTCAATGTGCACTCCGAGGGCATCAGGAGCTGGCCATAAGCTGACTGACAGCTTTCCAGCTCACTCTCCAGTGCAGTGCGGTGAGCTATGAATGATGATAAAACCTGCCAACTAATCTTCCAAATATGATTGAAGAAAAGGTATCATTAACAGATATTAGGTATTTCATACCATGCATTTTGTTGGATTCCATGAAATCAGCATCATTTTTGTCTACTTTTGAAGGGTCTCCAGTGAATGCTTCAATATTCTTGTTCAAATACCAGCTGTCATTCTCATCAAAGATTGAAAAGAGGAGGTAAAATTCTCTGTCTATTCCTTTCTGTAGACAAGAAGGAGACAAGACATTAAAAAAATATAAAAGCCTATTCAATAAAAATGAATCTGTTTTTATAACAAAGCTTTCTTTTTCCTGAAGCCACCTTCTTACTAAGTCTGCACAGAGACAAGGATTGGCACCTTTTCATCAGCCAGAAGTATAAATAAAGTGTCTGTTACTTGGCATGAAAAGAGGTATTCACTGCATGGAAAAGACAGAAAAGCTAGGGAAGAGCCAGGATATTAGGAAATTATGAATTTTGTCTTCTTAACCACCCCTTTAGCTCAGCTTTTACCCTGAGGAGTGACATTTGTTTAATCTCTGTAAACTGAGCTGGGAACTGGGCAAATTGCCCATGTGGGAACCCCCAGTGCACCACGCTGCTGTTAGGGACAAGCAAATATTCACAGTTGGGCACCTGTGTCCCGTCGTGATTCAGAGTATTCTTCCGACAGACCAGCAAAGGTCCCACGAGGCCAGAGTTGGTGTCCTTGACAGCATCGGTGGCTGAATAGTACAGATAGGTCAGGCACGGGGGGTCACTCTCTGTTGGACCTCCGTTTTCAGGCACCCTCCATTTGTACGTGAAGGTTTCATCTGGCTTAACGTGGGCTCCTGGCTTCAGGTAGCCTGTAGAGAGAAAGTTGAGATGCACCAAGATTGAAGGAAGGTTTTGTCTTCCTTACTACAAGAGCTGGATGGAAGCCAGGCATAGCTGATGATTTCCATGGAGAAGTTCCCCTGTGCCACCACAGCTTGAGCACCATCCCATAGTCTGGGCAGTTATGCCATGGGGACATCTCACCCGAGTCCCGTGCCATGGGGACAACCAAGCCCATTCCCTGCAGAACGAGTTCAGCTGCTCCACTCAGACGCTTTCCGACGCTACGTTGGATTATCTGGATTCAATCAGACAAGACATGCAGAGCTCATCCTGGTGTTTAAATGGCTTCCTCTAATGTTTGTAGCTTACCTGCCCTATCACAGAATTTATCTGTGGCACAAACTCAGACTCTGCTTTTCATTAAGCACCAACAAATCAATTACATTAGTGAATGTAACTGGAGCTGTGGCTCTTTAGAAATTCAAAACAAATATGATCCTGGTAATTGTTTCCTTTTGATTTTGTAGCAATGCACAGGAGCCTCTGTCAGCATCTCCAGAGAGTGGATGATATTCTTCTTTGTTGGAGGCTACTTTTAAAGGATTTGGGCCATTGTCTGCTGCCATACAAAGGGTGGATTTAGATTTTGTTTAACACCTAAGCATCCATTGTCTAGATTTTCTCAGCACAGCTGGTCTCTAATACTCCAAGAAGGTCTTCTTAGAAACTTAGACACAAGTGAAAATAGCAGTATTACATCTGAACACAGCTATTTGCTGCAAACTGCAATACAAAGTAGAGTATGGCTTCCACAGTATCCGACACTACTGGAGTCATCCTGCAACAGTGCTCAATAAGGAAAATATTGATTTAGAGTCAAAAACCCTCTGTGACTGACAAGTGTCAAATGCAAGATGCAAGGCTATTTCCTGAGAGCACAACTGGAAAAAACATACGTCTGCAGAAATCTCTAGGTGCAGGTATGTTTATTTACAGTATTTTCACATGCATAAGCTGCACTCAGACAATGCACAACCTCTGAAAAATTATTTACCCTCAGCATAAACCTACAGCCTCTGCATGTGTACCTACAGGATTTCTGCATGTATACCTACAGGATTTCTGCATGTATACACTTGCAGATAGATGTAATGGAAATCCAAGGCACAAGAGTTAAAAGGAGAGAAGAAGGGGAAGAAAGATTATTGATGAATCTGGAGTCAGGTTGCTCTCTAAAGACCCAGAGGTGTGCCAGCTCACATGGCTACTGGATTGTAGGTTTTGGGTTGATTTTGCTACACACCAAAGTATGCAGTGCTGAAGGGCACTATTGCCAGGGAGTGTTAAATGAAAGCACAACAGCTCTGCAAGCAGAGGGAAGCTGCCTTTCCATTGGAGAACTATCCCTGACATGGGTGGCATTAGGATCTGTGCAGATAACTTCAAGGCTGAACTCAAGCCAGTTGCTCTTTTCATGTTTTGTCTCCTGGTGAATTTGTTGAGTTGCAAGGTCAGCAACAAGAGACAACAATTTAATAAAGACTTTTGCATTGATTTTATTGTATGATGAGTTTTACACGTTGACCTAATTCTCTCTCAGCACAATTTTCAAAAGAGGCATTATGTCCCAAGAGTTTCTTTTGATGTGTTGTAGTGGAAACAAAGCAATTTAGGCAAGAAGAAAACTACATTTCTTTTCAGTGCTGAAAATGCAGCAAAAACTTTTTTGGAGACCACAGCATTATCTCTGTAGGTGCTATGAATGGGATTCATCTCACCTTAATTGAGCCACCTCAAACTTATTCCCTAATCCAAACTCTAGATTTTTGTAGTTGGTGTGGAGAGAATCACATCTCCGGAGGGTCTTCTTGTCACTGACTGTAAAAGGTGCCTACCAATTAAACACGAAATTTAGCGTTCAATAGTTAAATTTAGGCGAAAGAACCCTGTTCTTGCACAAACTGAGGGGAAGAATTTCATAAATGCTCCATTTCAGCTTTTATGTATTTATGAGAATTAATAAGGATTATCACTGCTTCATGT
The DNA here is from genome assembly GCA_013397775.1 of Eulacestoma nigropectus. NCBI lineage: Eukaryota > Metazoa > Chordata > Aves > Passeriformes > Eulacestoma > Eulacestoma nigropectus. The sequence continues at coordinate 838,456 of VZTE01005755.1, forward strand.
TCCAGGGCAATCAGATAAAAGCTGCCTTTGACACTGACTATCCTGACAGTAAAGCAAGGGCAATGCCCAGCCTGGATTAGAGAATTGGGAGTGAAGCAGCTGGGACCATGTGGATAGCTGTAGCCAAAGACTCAGCAGGGCCATCCTGCCAGATCCTAAGATTCATCATTCTGGAGCATGTCCAGAGGAGATCCACTGGTTACAATGGAGCAATATTAGATTAGAATGAATAGAAATTGGATTGTGCTTGTAACTTTTGTTCAACATGGACCTCAGCTGGTTTTAGACACCTTGTCTGGCACATACCCAAGGAGAAGAACCATCACATTTGCAGACTGTGGAGTCCCATGGATTGTGACATGAAGGGTAGATACAACTAATCAAATTATCCCTTTTGTGCCTTAGCACCCACAAAAGGGCAAACCTGCAGAGCTCAGCAGCAGATTTTTGGACTCAAGTATTCTGGATGTGACAATACAATAGTGCAGCCAAAACTTACCATCTAAGTAGGGAGCACCTTCTGACATCTTGCTGAAGCTTACACCATGGGCCATGATGCTATAGCTTCTTCTGGCTTTGTTGGCAAAAGTAACCAACACCGTATCTCCCACTTCAGCTTTTATAACAGGGCCTTAAAAAACAGAGTGAGGGAAGGTATTAGAAGGACTATTCTCCAGCATATTTCCACCAAAAGAAGAGAAAGCTGCGTGCACTAAATTCCCCTCTCAGTCCAGATGGTTCTACATTCAAACCTGATGTAATGACAGGAGGGGAAAATATTCACTGTACCAAGTATTCCCAGGTGCTTCATGTCCTCTGACCAAGTCTTCTTACTGAACGTTGCGTCAGTATATCCCACATAGCGAACTTTCCAGTATTGCCCTCCTATTCTGTCAGTCCCTTGTGTGAAATATGTTGCAGATTCACTGTGGAATTAGAAAATCGGACTGGTTAAATAATTGAAGGTTCAAGCAGAACCCTTCATTTCAGATAAAGTTATTACTCCAGACACAGGAGAAATGACCCCCAAAGTTACTAATCTGCGTACATTTTTCTAGCACACGAAGAAAGATATTACTGGTTTGAATTAGTTGACCAATGAGCATTCATTGTGCATTAGACTTTTATGTTTAACCCTGATTTATTTTATATCTACATCTATATCAACATACCTCAGGGCAAGAACTGTGCACAGTGTGTCTCTAATTCTTGTTGGCTTTTCTGGGAGACACTAATGCAATTTGTCTCCATCAGTAATAACAGGGTGGAAAATTCTGCCACTGTGGCACCTCTGAACTGCACTGATTGTAAGTGTGAAAGCTGCCTGAAGAGTCTCAATGAAGTGTCATTAACTATGTTGAACTTGGCGTGCTTCGCTTTCCCCATGGATTTAATGCAGTAAGATAAGTGCTTCCAGAAGGCACCTTGAGTTATGCATCTAGCTTCCTGACAAGGCTGTTTAAATCCGTTCCTCCCTGCCCCTTTCAATTAAAATTAATGACAGTGCAGGACCTAGCCCTGGTGAATCACTGGGGCAGCGTCACACAGACTCCTGAAATTAAAGCACAACAGGAGTTGACAAGAAACCTTACCTGCCAGTGGCGTTCAAACCCTGCCCGGTGAATTTATCATAACCGTCAGGTCCATAATTCCAAAGCACTTCTTCAGCAGCGATGTAATATCTTCTCTTGTGACTGATTGGTGAAGAGTGAGACAGGTTTTTTTGGCAGATCTGAACATCATATAGCGCCTCCATGCCACCTGAGAGGAGAAAGAATCTGGAGACAGTCCCTGACCAGCTGCAGAGTGAGCAATCTCATGGATACAAATGCACGTTCAAAATTCTGGGAGCTACATGGATTGGAAACAATTACTACAGTAAATTTCTATTTCAAAAGACATTCTCTGCCTACAAGGGGCCAGATATTAACACCCTTCCTTTGCAAGGTGGTACTTTATGCAACAGGCAAAACCCACTGACATCAATGACACTCTTTAGTGGATTCATTTACTCGGTTTCTTAATCTGCATAAGGATGGTAGAGTGATTTTGGAGGTCAGAGTGCCTCCAGAAATCTGCACAATGGCACCATCTCCCCCTGACTTTCTCTGAAATATGGACTGGTTATTTCTGCTGAAGGTATTTGTTGCTTGCCAGAATCGAGTCTGTTTTGCCTGATGCAAATCCCACTGAAATCAATGTGTAAAAATTCTCCCAACTCATCTCTGCCATGATGATTATACATTGCCTGCTGCCCTGACACCTAGTTTATGATACATGCTTTCGGGGTCTTGCACCACACATCACATCACCACCAAATTCCTGAACATAATGGTTTCTGAAAACACTGCCAAGTTTTGCCTGATTTCCATGAAGCAAAAAGCTATTAAGTGTTCAGCTGGCATGACTTGTTTTTAATGTGTGAGTACTTATCTACAACAAAAATTGGTGATGAAAGCTCCTCTCATTGCTCATCACAATCTCGGGTTTACCTAGGAAGCATGGGGACGGTGCTGGGTTGAGCAAATCTTCCTCACATGAGCTACGTGGCCAAGTCTAGCTGAAGATTTGGCCCAACATGTATAATTTCTGCTGGTGACTAAACTCATATTCATGATGTTTATCTGGTAAAACAGTCACAAATTATTCCAGAGTCACAAAAAAGTGTCAAATCATGCTTTCCCTGGAAACACCTCCCAGTTTTCTCTTCCAAACATAACAGAGGCTGATGAGGGAGATCTATAGCAGCATACCTCTTAAGTGCTCATTAACCTGGCACGTTATCAGCCACCTCCCGGGGCTGCCAGGAGTCATCTCCGCCGTGATGAATGTCGCTGGGAAGAGACCGATGACATCCGCTCTCTGGTCTCTGCTAGTGAACGTGTGGCCGTAGAAATAAGCAGCATGGATATCTATCTCGCTTCCCATGCCAAACAAGTGCCAGGACATGGAAGTGTCTGCACACATCTCCAAGCCAGGGAGATTGCCATATATATAACCGTTAATAGCTAAAAACAAAAGTATGAGACTTCATGAGAGGTGAAAGAAAAGTGCCTCTGATCCCATTTCTAAGGATGACCCTTTCCTGGCCCAGAAAAGAAACTACCTGAATATTCACACTGGATAAGGCCCTCACAGGCTCCTTGATGAAGAGTAGCATTTTGAACATACATCTTACTGCTCTGGGTGATCAAATGCCCCAAATTCTCTCTCTGTGTCTGTGAAAAACTTCCTGGCTAATATCAAGATGTTGCAAAGGCCAAGTCATCACCAAAAAGGCCTGATAATGAAGTTAACTTGTTCTGCAGCTATTTAGCAAGGCTGAAATCTATTTCCTCTTATTCTAAGTCATAAGTATACCATTAGATGCCAGGCTCAAGCAATTTAGATTTGAAAATTATATCAGCCAAATCAATGTAGTCAGCTCTGTCTTCCTCAGCTTCCACATCTGATAATGTATCAGGACACTAGGAGAATGAGACTCATATTTTGCAAAATATTTTATTTCCTAGGCTCCCTGGAACAACAAAAATATACAGAACCATCTGGCATTAACTTCTTACACCAAATGTCCAAATAACACAAAGTACCATTGGCCAATATATCTCTGAAGGGCAGGAGTGGTTGTACCAGCCAGCCCACCATCCACAAGCCCTTTGAGAATTCTTTCAGTACACACATCTCAAAGTGCTCTGCAGCTTTCTTTGCTCTTTTCAGAACTGGAGAAAAAAATGCCTTAAATCTGTTGCCTAAGATAAAATGCTAAACAAATGTCAGAGCTGGGCATGAAAGCCAAATCTCCTTCCTGCAAACCAGTGTGTCATGTTGTATTTAGGGAGAGGTTTTTATCAACACAGTGCTTCAACATTCTGACCCATTCCTTGCTGGCACAGATAAAGGAGACACATCATAAGGGACAGAAAGTCCTACTGAAGTGAAAAGAGCCTGGTCACTGCTGTAGGTCACCATTTACTCAAAAGGTCTTCTCACCATGCATTCGGTTGCTGGTCTGGAAACCTTCATCCTCTTTGTCAACTGTGTCTGGTTCTAAGCAGAAGGTATTTATATTCTCATCAAGGTACCAGCTGAAGTTTTCATCTACAATGCTAAACATCAGGGCAAAAGCATTAGCAGCACCAGTCCCTTCTACTGTGGTCTCATCTGCAGTTCCTAAATTGCAAACGAAAAGGAAAGTGATAAAAAGAGCCTTGGAGAGGATTGAATTTAAAAATTACAATAACCTTAGAGCATTCAAGGAAATACAGTTCTTTGCCCACAGTCTACAGGGCAGGATGAATTTCACCTAATTTTGCTCTTCTAAGGCATTTTGACCCCCCTCCAACAGATTTTGAACAGATGAGTGCCTCCAGAAGGTAATTCATCTAAGTCCCATCCCTGGAAGAATATCTCTTTGATCTGACATGAGCACAAGTACCTTCCAATATCTGTTGTCTCATTTCCCCCCTCTTTGGCCCATTGCACCCAACCCTGTACCTTAGTCACTGTTAGTGGGCATCTGTGCTCCTGCACAGTGAGCCAGGTTGTGAGCTGGATCTATCCAGAAACCAGTGACTCATGTTTTTTTGACAAGGAATTAAGGAGGGGTGAGAGGTAGCCTGCATTTCTGTTGCTCTGAAGCAAATGCTGAACCATAACCCCAGAGTGGCCCTCTAAATGTGGCTCACTCTCCACAGACTGACAAGGAATCCATGAGGGTTATCTAGGACTCAATACGTAAACTTAAAAAGGCTGAAGACAGGATGAACAGAATCTATTCCAGCTAAGTTCAATATCATTATCCTAGTGTCTATTTGAGGAGCAACCTGAGACTATAGAACTGGTGATACTGAGTAGTCTGTTATTATCCACTGGCAGGTGTAGACTTCATCCAATCATCCAGCCTGTCTCTGATCCCATGAAAACCTTTCCTTCCTCTGCCTTCTACGGGAGGGAGCTCAGAGCCTTGCTGTCAGTCCTGTGTCCACCACCACTGGCTGGAGGACTAGAGAAATAATATCATGTAGAGATCTGCCTTCATGAATTCAAGGCCAGACATGCAGTTAACCGGACCTTTCAGGCTAGGATTGCTTGGAATATGCTATCTCCTAGCTTCATGTGTTGTCGCATAGTTATCAGCTCAGTGTCACGTATTCAGTTCTGCAGATTTCAAAGGCTCCTGAGGAGAATGTGAGTCTGAGACGTTTTAATTGTGTGAGATAAGCTGGAAACCAGGCCAGTCCTTTCCACCCTAAAGTCATTCTCTTCTTCATATGTAGAACCTGCTTCACTTACAAGTACTGTATGTAAAATCAGGGCTGATGTTGTACTCTGGAGTTACTGAAAAGATGTGGCTGAATTACATGAGCCTAGGGGGAGAGGCGGCAATGACTCAGCTGATAAAGAGGAGAGGGCTGGTTCATGACGGCTCCAGCACAACATTAGCAGGCTATAAAATGCACAAGACAGGCTGTTCAGTGCACATCCTTGTGTGCTTGTGAGATCTAACTTGTAAACAAAAATAAATGCATACTCTGTATGTGGAAAAAATTACGAACATTGGGCTTTCAAATATGTAAACACTAATGCCAAAGTCACCCACTCAGCTCTAATTTAATTTCCTGAGCAATGAATCCTTTGTTCATCCTGAAACTTCCCCAGTTTGGGTACATTTATTTTTGGTCTCGGCCACGACGGGATGGTCACAGAGCATGCTGCAGTCCCTCCACCAGCCGAGGCAAATCTATCGTGAAGCCAAAGGGGAGCAGGAAGGGAGTTGTCCCAGAGCTACAATACCTACCCTGGGATGCTCCTGGAATGGCCCATCTATTCCTTGCCCCTTTTTATGGGCTATGTAGGGATAGACTCTAGACCATCATGTTTATACCTGTAAGCAAAAATGACTGTTAAGATGCCAAGCTTGGCAGAGGGGCTTGCTCTATCAGTGTTTCTAGCTCAGTACCTTTTTTACACACCAGCAGAGGCCCAATTAAACCAGTTGCAATATCTCTTGGTGTGTCAATGTGAGAATGGTAAATCCAAGTCAAGCAGTTTGAGTCTGCCAAAGTTGGGGAATAATCTTTCCTTACTGGCCATGTGTATGTGTAATTTCCACCAGGAACAACAAAGTCGTCCTCTTTGCTTTTACCGCCAGTTCCATCAGGGTAAAGTGCTCCTAATACATAAAAAGGAAAAAGGAAGATTTTAGCCATGCCTTAGTTGTTTTTGTTAAATAAATATGTAATTTATTCTATTTTAACATGTATTTATAAAATAATAACAGCACTCACAAATACAGAATCACTGAGAAATTATGAAAAAACTCAGAATTTCTGTCAATCTCACCACAAATGTATTGGGAGTTAAAATCCATTTTTTATTGGTAGACAAAGCTTTAAAAATTAACAGGATCTGTTTTTTCCTAGTCTCTTTACTCTTATCAGTCATCTAGAATTTTGTCATCAAAGAGCGTTTATTTTTTCACAGAAGACTGATGAGAGTACTGACTGTAGGCACATCCACACAATCCTCTAACAAAAATACACATGCAGAGGTCTGGGATTCTGAAAATTAGATCGTATCTGTTGTAGGCCAAAAGAGAGGAGAACATTTCGTTGCAAGAACTCCATCTATTCAAATACAGGTAGAAGGAAGGAGGGAAGATGTTTTGATGACTTATGATTCAGAAAAATAATACAGGCAAATAGACCCATCTAACCTGTTTCAGTACTGCATTTGTCCCAGGTGTCGGAAGTTTGTGGCAAAAAGTTTTGAGATGGGGCTGTTCCTGGTTTTAGTCATCAGCTGCAATTACTGATGGGTTTATGAGAGGGTGATCTAAAGCCCTCTGATGTCAATGTCAATAACAATAAATACTTGGACAGACTTATAGCCATGATATTAGTTATTCCAGGAGAAAAAGAGACAAAAAGGCAAACCAGCTTTTACCTTCAGAGTCCTTGTCATAGAAGACCCCATGTGGATGCACAGAGTATGGGCGGGAAGCAAAGTTTTTCAGATGGATGATAAAGACATCCTCTTCTTCTGCCTTCAGGACTGGCCCAAGGAACCCCAGCCATGCTGCTTTGGGGATCTCCTGGGAGTAAGTGTCATCTGTGAATTGCCTAAAAATAGCCTTTTTGTACACACGTCCTATCCGGTTGGCTCCTCTTGTTGCATACACGCTTGCAAACCTAGTGTTGGGAAGGGAAAATTTGAGAGACAGTAAACCTACCTTAAGAACTGATCAAATAACTGGTGCTTGTAGTGCAGATAAATAGTTCCCTGGGACACATCACACAGCTGGTGGAATTAAAGCTCAGGAGTACATCAGGACAGGGCTAGCAGGGCCCAAGCCCCTTTCTGTACAGTAACAACCATCCCACTTGCAGGTCCGGTCTTTAGCACGGTTGCTACAAGCCTTCATTGAGGACCAGCCACTCAAGCCTCAAGCTGCTCAATTTTAACAGCTTCTCCCTCTTTTGAAGGCTTGAAACCTCACCTCTGAAAGCATGACTGTTCAGAAGGAAAATAAAACCAAATTAAGATTTTTCAAAAGCCAATAAGAGAGATTCTAATCAACCAGCTTGACTCCCTGGAAGAGTAGCATTAAATGTGTTTTGCATGAAATGTATAACTTCCACATTCCAAAGCCTGTGTTTATAGCAACTTCAAGTGATGGAGAACCCACCATAAGGTCAGTGGTTAACATATTATAGCTTTTAAATACCTGCTCCCTTCGAAACCTAAATTGCATTTGCAGTCTAATATCATCCAGCTCCACACTCCAACCGAGTTCTTTCTCAGATCAAAGGAGCCACATACCATCAGAAACTTCTTTTCTAGGCAGACACTTGCATAAGTTTTAATTAATTGACTAAATTGCCTCCTGCCCTTCTTCTGGACAAACCAGGCACATTGGCATTCTTTATGCCACAAATCTTTCACAAAGCTCTATTTTGAAAGCAAATATTTCTCTATCTCTGTTGAAGTCTGAACACAAGAACTCACACAATAAGCAAGTAATATTCCACCTAGGGCCAGAGATGCTCCCAGTCAATCTTTCTTACATAACTGGGAATCAGTTTTGCCCTTGTAACTATAACATCATACTGACGACCCATGTTCATCCGATCTGTGATTATATAAAATCCATTTTTTAATTCTCTCCATGTTACAGCTGGTAAATATGCTATACAGTCTTCATCCTTAATTATAACACTCAATGAAGGCAGAAATTAAACCCTTTGCTACACAGCAAGTAGGGGATGGTATGACCAATTTCACTGCTCCATGAGCTTTTTCATCCCCTGAAGATTGTTTGAACTTTCATGCTTCCTAAAAACTCATTAAAACATTGAACTACATTTTCCTGAAGTATCACTGGCAGAAATACAGCAATTTCATCATTATTGTGAGGTTTTTGACCGGTCAGTTCACTTGCTTAACAAATTTTGTTTAGATTCTTTTATGAAGTGCAAGCAACCGAAGTGGTGAATGTCACGTAAGTGGAAAGCTATGATTTGCTTTAAGTTCTTCACCACAAGATCCACTACTTCCTCTACCCAAACATTTCTATTATTCTGTGATTTCTATGACACCATAACCCACAACATCCCCCACCTGTGGTCATTACACCACAACGATCACTGTCTAAAACAGACCCCTGAAGTAATCCAGGTATAAAAGCCTCCAAAAAGTACATTTTTTCATTTGAAATGTGTGCTTTATAAGAGCCACAAGTTTTGGCAGAAATTAAAACATTGCCAATGATACTGCTGTGGCAGAAACAGTGGGGTAGGATGGAGGGAAGGGACAAAAGCGTCTCATTCTGCTTCTTCAGACAATAATGTATGCTGGATAAACACACCCCAAAAGCAGGGTTAAGGAATGAGTTGCCAAGAAATCCGGATTTTCAGTGAATTAGCAGGTCTGTAGTAGCTGTCTATGCACATAGCAAGACCTGGCAAGTCTCACCACATTCACCAAGGAGAAGATACCTTCTATTGCCTGGGGGAAGAGCTGCCACCAGAGTCTTTACCACAGAATAGGAGGTGGTGCCAGTAGGAGTGCAGTGTAAATGCACATGCTTCCTTACCTCATGGCAATGTATTCATGTGGCTATGCCTTAATTCGAATTATGAATTGATTTTTTAAAATGGTTTATAAGAAATTTTCTCTAGAAAAATATCAAATAGATTTTTTTCAGAAATTCTCTATTTTCAGGAGATATTTTTCATCAGGTTTTTTCCAATTTCACCAGCCACCAAATATTTTGGTGCAGTGGCACCATCATGGCATGGCTTTTGCCCTGATGACAGTGTCTTTATGTCCAGACAAAATTGCACACTCTCCCATAACATCCCTGGGATACGCTGTCTCTTCTGAAGAAGGAGAATTGTACCCCAGAAAAATGCACTTATTGGTTAGGCTTTGTTAAATGCTTCACATGAGCCTGGCTCCTTTAAATGCATAGATCAGGATCCCAAAATCCAGTTAGTTATCGAAGTTCAAGAAATTACTGTGAGAAAACCCTCTAGGCTTAGGCACTGGAGACTTTCTCAGTGTCTGAAGCTACGCTATAATATCTGGATCTGTGCTTGCCTCCCACTTAAAGCCATCTAGAAGTCAGGAAAAGAAGTCTTTTTAGTGGCAGCTTTCTGAAAGGAGGACTATTCAAATGGGTGCAGTGGGTATCAGCTGCAGCCAGCCACAGTGTAGGTGATGCTCCATGTGTACAGAGATGTATTTCCCGCACATCCTTTTGGTTGCCCTCAGTACCTGAAAACAGACCACTCTGGTTGTTGTGAGTCCCATTCTAGGTGCCTAGGCTGCCATATTTCATCCAGGAGGATTTTGGGGGGCCACCTCAGCCTTCCCAAGCAGCTGGTAGCTCCGTGCCTCTTTACAAGTGTTGCTGTGCTTCAGGTTACAGCGCTTAAAGTCCTTTTCCAGAAGAAATACCCACACTGGACCTAATGCCAAAATGTTTCCTATCTGTCATTCCTCTCTTGTCACAAGAAGACAAAGCTTCTCCCTGCCTCTTCACGCTCTCCTGCTCATTTCAAACTGCTTCATCCTCCTGGTGGCTTTGTGATGTTGTTGTCTGAACCTCTTCCATCTTTCTGATCTTGTGCAGATGTAAGAGCTGCTCCTCTGAATTTTAAATATTTCTCTCCAACTCAGTCAGCCTGCACTTCATGTGCATAAAGTCATGATGCTCAGACAGCCTTTCTTCCTACAGTTATAGGGAATACTCCATCCTCTGTGGCAGTACCCATGCAAGCTTCCTAAATTTCCTCCTTCATCTCCTTCAGTCAGGCCAGTCTTGGGGTTACATACAGAGATAAGCAGGCTTGCAAATCAGGGCATAAAAAATCTTGTTCAGACTAAGAAAGCCATTCAAATCTTGCCTTCATTTCTGTGTCTGATTTCATTTTAGTGCTTGACCCCTGTCAGCAGGAGCAAAGCTCCAAGAAAAACTGACAGTGCACCTGAGTGGAACAGAGAGTTATTAACAGGGAATTAACTCTCATTCTTTAAAATAAGTGTAAGCATAATTACAGACATCTAGTTCCCTGCAATGATGAGCAATATGACTCTTCCACAGAGAGAAAGAGTAAAACAAGAGTGTCATGTAGATTCTACTTCAAATCAAGACTAGACATGCAGATAATCTGCCATTTCCAGGTAGATCCATGAGTTAGGACCATGAGTGAAGTGTAATTCCTACACCCGTTTCTTTTATCACACGAAGTGTTTTGCCATAATTTTTACTGTGGTTGTTACCTTTGATCTCAAGGCTACAACCTAACAGAGGTTTTGTTTTCCAAGAGGTGCTTACATGAGCACTGTGTTACAGTGAGCAGTAAGAAATGGGAAGACACGTTGTGCATGGCCAAGCAAACAGCTCTTCAGTAGTCTGGAGACAGATGCTCGCTGATACAATTTCAAAGCCTCCTGAGTTTGTTTGCTGCTGTAATCACCACTAAGTGCCAAAAAACAGCACTCAGAATAACTACTAGATGTGGAGTCCCAAATTTTATCCTGTGGTTAGCATTCCCAATAGCTACTGTACACTCCTGGCTGCAACTGAACGCAAATGCAAAATTGCTTTTGTTGTCATTATTCCACTAAAGTCCCATAGACTTTACACTCGTAACCATTTAAACAACCATCTTTATGGGTTTATTCCCTAAAATCTGTAGATGGTGAAACCTTCCTTACTCTCCACCCTCTTTACATACTCTGTGTTTGGGTTTATAACCATTTTATTTCCTCAAAGTTCTTGATTTTTCCTGTGGCTGAAGTAAGCCAGGACAGTGCCAGGACAGGGCTCCAGATGTAACAATTGCTTTAACTCCTGGGTCATGTAACCTGTTCAGGGTAACCCTCCTTCGAACCATAACTCCCATGCTCAGGCCAGTGCTGTGTCTATGCTTGAGGGATGGCCAGGGAAGGGGGACCAGTGGTGCCAACTCACCTTTCTAGACGGTGCCCTGACCATGATGCATCAAACAGTGAAGTTGAGTGTCCTCAAAAGACAGAGACACAAAGACCTCAGAGGATGTTTTAGGACTTTTATGACCTACATGAGCCACACAGGTCAATAAAATCCATAAAATCTTAGATGAGGCTCTGAGGTATCACTGGTATGGTATGATGGTTTCCCTCCTGCAATAAACTTGCCCCTGAAGTCAGTAACAAAGCTCCTCTCAGGCTTCATTAGAGCCAGGATTTCACCTCAAATACCCTTTTGATGTTGACCCTTCCCACAATGACCATCTCTGCTGTTGCAATTGGGTTATTTGGCCGCACAATGATTCAGGCATTAGTGTAGCATCTGTGACGACAGTTTCACCGTCATTTCTGTGGGTGGGATCTCCTGGTAGGCAAATTGCACAAACCATGTTTGATGCTGTGGTAGCAAAAAACACGCGTTAGTATTGGTGGGTGCAAGACTTGGCCCAGATAAATGTAGAATTGGTGGCCTAAAGAGAAGGGATGAGCTGCCCAGCAGGCAAAACTTACTGAGATCTACCACCAGCAAAGCAAGATTTAAGTGTCCATCATATAAACTAGTATCAAGTTAATTTCAAGGGATTATCAACTAAACTTTAATCCTGAGGGCTGAGCTACGGTGGGGAAAGAATGACTGGTGGATGTCAAGCCATACCACCTAGGTGTATTTTCCTCTAGAAAGGCCATTTTCCACGTGACCATTAAAGAGAGCAGAAAACATCCAAGCTCACCCTCCTACAGCAGCAATTTCCATGCCCTAACTCACAAAATCCTGCTGAGATCTGCATCACATCCAGCAGCACTGACAGCATCTTCTACCCTGTGAGTCTAGTCCAGCATGGTTTAATGATGTCAGCTCTCCCTCCAATTATATGAGGCGGGAAGCGACGCTGACCACCTTCACAGCTCACCTATGCTCAGTGGCCATAATTTGGATGTGCAATTTCCAAAGCCTCTGTGTGCTTCAGAAAATCTAAGTTTAATTTCTGAAGGGAGAAGAGAGAGTGAAATGTCTTGGTTTCCCTCATAACACTCCAAATTATGAGAATTAGTAGAACAGCTTGAGGCCTCAAGCTTAGACAAGGCAAAGGGCAGAGGTGAACAGCCTCATTAGTCTTTTTACTTTAAAAGTACTGATGTACAGCAAGATACTTATTCTGTGCAAGCAGCAGGCTGGCTCTGGAGAGATATCCAAGAGGATATCCAAGAGAGATATCCAAGAGGAATAGTTCTGCTAAGACAGGGCTCTTTTGGGCTAATCAGCTGTGACGAGAGGCAGTGTTTTCAGCTCACACCCAGGCGGGTTCTGATGCAGCACTAGGATTCCTGGTTCCAGAGGCATCTCACTGAGCACCAGCACAGTGGGAACTAAGCAGCTTAGTCGTGTCTGGTGCCAGGACAAGCTCATCTGATTTCCAGCCCCATGCCTCAGCTACCAAAGCCTCCTTTATCCTCTTTACTACTAAAAACTAAAGGTTGAGGAAGATATTATTGACTTTGGCAAGCAACACTGAAAATCATCTCTTAAATGTCACTATCTGATCCAGGTAATGTAACACTTTCCATTGCACACTTGCTAATTCAGGATTTTCATTAAGTACTGAAGAGTAAGTGGTTTTGATTAAATCTCTGTGAGCTAGCTGGAATCAAAGGGAACATTCCTTTTTGTGTATGCACCAATTCTTTTAAAGATAATCAGCTTGTCTGCAACCTCTTTATCTTCACTTCCCTCTCAATAAAACTGGGCTAGTGCCCCATCAGATGGGTGCTGTGAGGATGCTTCACAAGGTAAGAAGTGCTAGGCTCATCGAGGCTGAGCATTGCTGCTTGCAGAACAGAGCTGGCTCAAAATGCTTCCTATCCCTACCTGGAAACTGATCCTTAAACTTGGCTTATGGAACTACTTTTTTTATAATATCCATAGGAACCATCTAGTCAGCTGAAAAGTAGCCCATTATTACACTGCTTTAAATTTACATTAGAGATCATCCTAAAGAACTGAATAGTCAAAATAGCTATTACTGGTTCACTATTTAACCCACATGCTTATGCAGACACATTATTATTCCAGAAGACAGCACTTCATCCTGGCTCAACTCAATACAGTTTAAAAATTAAGTAAAATAACGAAAATCATTTAATTATTCCTCATGTAGGGAGGTCACGGCAAACATCTTCCCAGCTTTGAATGTATCATCTACGTTAAAATCCTCTGTGGGTAAACCTTTTGGAATTAGCATTCTGTAATTATTACATTGCCGTGATGACTGAAGACGTAAGCTATCCTCCATCCCCGTCTTGCCATTTTGTAAAAAGAATTGCATTTATGTCACAGATTTAAAAGTAAATGTGCCACTTGATGTTCAGGGGCAAAGTGCAGACAGCCTTAAAAGTACAATTTACAGAACAGATTCCAATCTCTCTATGGTATCTCTCTATTGAATATCTCTCCATTGAAGTGGATTTATAAGTCGCTGCTCTTCAGTTAAAGCTGAACTACTCTATAGTGAGAGATCTTCTAGTTTAGTGAGTGGAGAAAGTTATCTGCTTTATAAAGACTAGGAAAGTGAGAAATTCAGATATTTAACACAAATGAAGAATAACTTTGCCAGTAAAGCTTGTTTTCATGGGCTGGGAAGAAATTATTACCCTTAATTCTACCTATAAAGGTAACACCTATTGACTTGGATGCTATCTGGGATCTCTAGTTATTAAAAGCTTAAGCATAAATTTGTGTTGAAAAATACAACTCTTTCTTGTCTCCTTCTTGTGACAAAATAATTTCTTTTATGGAATTCATCTGAGAGTGATTCTGAAATTACTGGCCACTAGAGACATGTCCAGCATGGCTTGGGATTTCCTGAAAACTCAGAAAGTACATTTCCATTTCTAACTTCTGGGATGCAGCATCTAGCTCCCAGTGAGACTCCAAAACCTGGTATGGAAACCAGGACCTCACTTACAGCTCCCACTCCAATCCCAAGCCTAGACACAGAGGAAGGATCCCCAAAATACCTCTAGTGTGTCAAAAATATCAATGAAATGTTAAAAATATTCCCACACATTTGAATCCCATGATGTAAGAAATAATGGTTTTAAACAAAACAGAGTCAATTCAGATGTAAGAAAAAAGTTTTTATCAATGAAGGTGGTAAAACACCAACACACATTGCCCAGAGAGGTAGTGGATGCCCCATCCCTGGAAGCATTCAAATTCAGCTTGGATGTGTCTCTGAGCAACTTGACCTAGTTGAAGATGTCCCTGAACATGGCAGGGGAGGTGAATGAGATGACCTTAAAAGGTTCCTTCCAACTCAAATCATTCTTTAGAGAGGCACCAGGGATCGGAGCCCTCTCCATCCAATGTCCAGGCCAGCTCTCCTGCTGTGGCAGGAACACACAGCCAGCCCCAGCAGTGCAGACATGAGAACAGACACCTGTTTTCACTGGCCAAGGCATGATTCATCATAGTGCTCACCTACGCTCCCTAGTTTCAGAGATCACCAGGAATTCTGTCTGACCATTCACTGTTGTGTATCTAAGCACTTATTTAAATACACTTCCAAAATTGAGGTCCCCACAGTTGTATAGATTGCATGGATATAGGGACTTGAATCTCATTCGTAGGTACTATACACATCTGAATTTCACAGTATCATACCAAGTTCCCCGACTTTTACCAGGGAGAATACTTAAAACCTTTTGCCAGTTAAACAGAGTTTTGTGTCTTACTGAAAAGACCTGTGCTTGTTTATAGCAAAGTTGCTGTTTGCTTTTTGATACCAAGTCCCAGAGATACCTGCATCTCTATAAAATTCATATAGGGGATTTTTGAGCCCATACCTGATGCTTTTTTGACAAATATCAGTTCATTAACATCCTCTTCAAACACATGCTAACTATCACCTTGCTTAACCAACCACAATGGAAGAGAAATCAACCAAAATCTACTCTTGCCTTGAACCTGAATTCCCACCTATGACAACATCATCAGAATAAAAACAAGGAAAAGGCCGTCTTAAGACATTTTCAGCAAAGTTACCACATTAACCAATTTTGGTTTGGAGCTGTTGGTACGTCTCCAGCTTATCAAAGCCCCCAGTCACTTACTTGTCCTCTAAGAGGCTTTGCCCCGTGATCAGATTTTTCCCAGATGGTGCATAGTCCCAGTTCTCTTCCACAATCCCAAGGTAGTAAGTTCTGGTCTTTGCTTCCACCGCTGCCCACAGCCAGAGGAACCCCAGGGCGCGGAGGCGGCCACCGCGCCGCGCGGGAGGCATTTGTGGTGGTGACTGTGAGGCTGGCACCGGCAGGCAGCAGCAGGATGCTCCACAGGGAGCTCACCCCTCCCTCCCTCCCAGCTCTCGACAAGTTATAAATAAGGAAGGGACAGAGCAAAGCTCCTCCTTTTCAGCAGGTTAGGACTGGGATAGGCAGAGAGCCGGGCTATGCAGAGCAGGGAGAAGGTTGCTGTCATGGCAGGACCTTTGCCAATCCTTTGGTTAGTGAGTAAATTACTCACTTACCTGTCCAGGCTAGAGCCAGTTGGTGGTTTTTAGAAGTTTGGATGCTTTTTAGTCCTCCTTTTGCTGGACTAGGTGATATGTCATACAGGGGCAGAGGAGGGGTTGGTGTTTTTGACATCCCTGTAGAAAACATTTTTTAAAAAATGTTTATTTTAACTTCTTTATCATATCTGAGATTTCTAAAAATAGAGTCTTGTTGCCTTCATTGATTTTTTTCAATGACATAACACTAAGTTATAATCCAGCATTATCAGAGAGAGCAAAAGACTTGGCCAGTACGTCTCCAATTTCTAGCCTTTGCTGATCTATTTATTAAGACTGCAACTGATCTGAATATATTCAGTTTTAGAGTGCCCAAAATGAGGTACGTTTTTACAAGCATCCCTGGAAATTAGAGCCCTTATAAAAGTCTTTCCATTTGGACACCTAAGAATTGAGGCACACAAAGATCACCCTTTTATTAACCTTGGTAATTAACGTGCCCATGTAGCTCTCTAGAAAATCACTCCCTCTCTTTATAGCTTAACCTCCTCTAAGAGCATATCTGTGTTACCATCCTGGCAAAGCCCAGTGTAAACGTATACTGGATAGGATAGGATAGGATAGGATAGGATAGGATATTTTAAACCACTTAGGAAACGTCCCCAAAAATATCGTCTAGGTGACAAGACATTTTGCAAAAGCATACTGCTCTGTTCCTAATTTTTAACTGACTACAGGCATAAAAAAAGTTGCAGTTCTGGAATATAGTTTTTGAGACCCATTACAAGCTTAAGCAGTTGTGAAATTCCCCTTTCAGGTCCAGAACCATCTGACCTCTTCCTGTGAAAGCTAATGGTTATCTGTGACTAGGAGCACAGGAGGCTTCAGAAGTGGGTTTGGAAGTCACAGGTTTGATGCTGTCTGCCAAGACATAGCTCAGTGATGTGAATGAGGTTTTATGTGGCAGTCATGTGAGGTTCACCTTCTGGCATGTGGCAATGATGGCTACACGTACAGTCAGTTGTGCTGAGCTCGCCTCTCCTCACTGGTGTGCAGGTGTCTCTGAAGTCACAGAGAATAACTCAAAAAAGAGGTGCTGTTAACAGCAGCCCAGCTCCAGCCACCTGGACCTTGATAGATCTCATCTAAATTAAGACACAAGGTACACAGACACGTGCAGTATTGTGCCAAAGAAGCTTTTGGTGGTTTTAGGCTGTGCTTTGCATCTCTTTAGCTGTGAGGACTGAAAGTCCAGTATACGTGGGTTAAGGATACAGTCAGACAACTGCAAATGGTCAGCTTGACATAGCTGTAAAAGCAAGAGTCCCTTGGCCCCCAAGATTCTCTCTAATATGTGCTGATGTTCATTTTCTCATGTCAGTTAACTGATGAACAACGAGAAAGAGGAGAGGTGATAGAACAACATGGGTGTTGTACAGTAGGACAATACAGGTGTTGTACAGAGATCCTGATCCTCAGAGGCAGCACCTACAGACTTCCTGATATCCCTGGAGACCTGGCTGATCTCTTCACTCTTCTGCTGCAAACCACATGCCGCCCAGCCTCTTGGCTTCTCACGTCAATCTGTATCCTCTCTTCCAAAACACTGATACTTGAAAATCATCTTCCTTTTCCACTGCTTTATTGTGTCGCTTTGTTGCGTTACTCAAATGATGACTAAAAGTACTGTGATTCTAAAAGGTGTAATTAGAAAGCAAAAGAAAACACAATGGCTGTGGGACAGAGCTTTGCCAGCCCGTGGCACAGCCATCAAACATGCCCCTGGGGTGGGACACACGGGCCAGCTGATGGGCTATAAACCTGTGAAAAGGCCAAGGTGACACTTGGAGGTTAACAGGATCCCACTGTCATCTTTGCACAGGGCCTAGGAATACTTCCACTGCCCAGAGTAGACCTCCTGAGCCCAGGGGAGTGACAAACTTAATCTCCTGTCACTCAAGCACCTGCATTTACAAGAACTCGTGCCTGTTATGCTAATATTCATTGTCATAATGTAGCAAGCATTTGCATTTGAGTAGGAAATATGTTTATTTATAGGACACTGTGCACTTTGAATGAGATTGTGTGGAGTTCAATTGCTTAAATCAGCCATTTGCATGCCATTAGAAATATTTAAGGACTGGGTACAGGGCCAATTTAATCTAGACAGTATTGCTATGACTTCCTGTCTGTGTGCTTTTTTATAACTTAAGAATTCTGTTATATGTTTAAATCTCTGTATATGTGGACTCATATATGCATCAAGCTAATAGGGAATAGGAAAGGGGAGTGTCCAGTTCTGAGCTCGCATTTGACTGCATTATAGTCATTTAAATAATAATAGTGTTATGTCCTAGTTTTTCTATTGCTTCTCATGCACCTAGGATTGGGTCTTGGTTGCTTTCTTGTTAGGATAACTCTTTAAAATTCAAGTATGAAGTTAATTTATTTGTCTATTACTGTAAAATTTATTTGTGTAACAGGAATAATGTGTAGACATTAGCACTCTATATCAGCAATATGTTGTAAGTCTGGTAAACGCCTTAGCTTGGCTTCAGCACTTAGTAGATCTGGCAACTTGTATACCCTTTGCATCCACACATTAGCACTTAATTACCTTGTCACATCATTAAACCCAGGCACATTTGCATTCCGGAGAGGTGCTGTGGGTGTGACTCAGAAAAAGATGAAAGAACAGCTGTTTTGCCCTTGCATCAGGAAAATTTCTGGGAAGGTCCCTTCCAGCAGTGAGGTCATGGGATTAAATTTGTCACTTTGTCCAGGATCCTTTCAGCAAAGGGGTTGGATATCGGTTACTCTGAGACTTTCTGTCCCTCTGAAGGGTAAAATTAGAGCATGGCAGGGTTTCAAAGTTTTGCAATGAGAAGCAATGTTCATAGGACTGAAGGGTGAACATCTTGAATACCAGCTTGTGAATGAGCCCTGAAACATCACCAATAGAGCTTTCTTTTCAAGGAAGTCAGAAAGTATTGCAACAATTAGCCTAAGCTAGTGCACTAAAGCCCAGACCTGTGCCAACTAATGTTAGTGATTAAACTACATTGCTTAAGTTGTGATGGTTGTAAGATCAATGAAGAGAGATGATGGATGTGCTGACCTTTGTCAGTTCCTTGAAATTAGATCATAGATGAGCACTTTATTCAGACTGCCTACGACTGAAGCCCAGCTTTCATTCTCCATTGAGCAGATGATGAGCTGATATTCATGCAGATGGTCTACTCTGTGATTGTCTACTCTCATTCTTCTGCTTCTTCTTGATAGTAGCAGTTCCCATTTATAGCTGATCCTTCCTGGTGCCTCTGCTGTGTTGGTTTGTGTCTCCATTGCAATCCAGGTTGGGGAATTAGTCTCTATGTTTCCAGCATAAGATTACTTTCAGCTAGTATTGCGACCAGCCCTGGAGCTGTGCCTGTAGTGATCATCCCAAGGTGACAAAAGGTGTCAGTGGTACATCTAGGAACTGAACCCTCCTAAGTTTTGCAGCAGCCTTTCAATCAAGACGTCCTCTCCTTTCATCAGTTTTCCCACACTCTCCAGACATCAACACACATGAAATATAAAAGTCTCTTTGTACATCACTTAAAAACAGTTTCTATTGCATTTTCTAATAATTTTCTGAGTTGCAGCAGTAGTGAACAGAATATAAACCTCATGTTATCTTGGGTGGTCACACAAGGTGCATGTAAATTACTTGAATCTTTTGAGTTCACACTGGTAGGTCGGAAATCTCAAGAGGCATTCACAACTTCTACTTGCAGTTCTGGATAGGACTTTGGTGAGAAAGGCTTCCTTGGCATATACAGCATTTCTCTGGAGCATTCCAAGTCTGAGCACTGAAACTGTTGGAGACAGAAAGACAAAATAGCTGCTGGAACTCCAAGAATAACAAGGATCTACAATCAATGAGGATATTAGAAGGGCAGCTATATCCCATTACATGTGACATGGTGAACCTGACTCACATCTGCCCAGAAGTCTTTGTGGCAGGATGGAAACTGAACCCATCCCTCCAGATTCCCATGTCAGAGCCCACATGGCTCCCTGGTGTTGCCTTCCAGCCATTTGGGCTCAGTCCATGCACCCAGCTCAGGGTCACAACTGGGCATTTACCGCAGCGGTTGTCTGGAGATCATTAGCACAGAATAATTTTCTCTGTACATCTCTGTGCAGACACTCTCCGTGCAGAACAGCTACTTTGGTACATCACCAGTTGTGGACAAATCTTGAGGCAAAGTGTGAAATGGAGAAAAAGGCCTCTGATTTATCAGAAGCAGCACATAGATCCCTTCTTTTCTATCAAGGTTTTGAGCCAAACCCAGTATCTCTCACACCACCAACAAAGTATGATAGCATAGATTAATTTAGATTTCAGAGAAACCAATTATATATTTGTAAAATACCCCTAAAAATATTTCATATTTCAATTTGAAGAATGTAAAGGAATGCAATGATGTGAAGAAAAGCATTTAACTGTGTACTGAAAGGAACTACAAGCTTGAAGACATTACAATAAATTGCCAAATAGGCTGGGCAAGTAAAAATTGTTCATCCTTAAAAGCCATTAAAGCGAAGCTTAAAAAAGTAAGTTTTGATCCTAATTAAGAGAAGCTTCTTGTGTGTGGTAACTCATGTAAATCTGCACTGTTAAAACAAGGTTAATACCTCGACAGAACTTCAAGGTACATCATTTATGAGTTTCTTTAGTGCTCCCTATTGTAGCACTTAACAAACATGAAAGAGCTTAACGTTACGTCAGCACTGTGGGACAGAACACGTTTATTAACCCTATTATACAAATGAGGAAGGAGGAAGGGTACTCAATGTCCAGACGCTCATGAAGCAAGGCAGCCTGATCTCTTGACTCTTTGTCCAGAGCTGGGATCAAGGCAACAGCCCTCCTGTCCCACAGGCTTCCCCCTGAGCATGAGGCTGGCGGAGATCAGAGACTTGTTGGACTTCCAGAGTTTGTGGAAGTGATGCTGTGATCGGTTGCATGGTGAAACCCTTTCACACACACCTTTGCTGCGTGCCAGGAGGAGGGCCAGTGCCGACGTCCACCTGAGCTCTCCTCCAGGCAGCTCTGCTGCCGTCCAGCCTCCTCTAGTTACCCAGTGGGCATCATGAAATCCTCTTCCATATGCCTCATGGCACTGACCTACTTACTTACCCTAGTGGAAATGTGACCCTCTTATTTTCCTCCTATGAGATCATTGCCTCATTTTCTCTCTGGGTAAACAGGGGAGTTGTAGTAATAAACCCTGGCACTGGAAACAATATTTCCCTATTTAAAGCAGGTAGAAGAAAGGAAGGTATCAAGCATTATATATATCAAGCATTGCGAGCAGAAAATAAAGAATTGATGTGATTGCGTACGCACAAGTGGCTTCCAAACTCAATTCTGCCAGGCAACCCATCCCCAAGAGTGATATTAAGCTGCATACTCCCAGCAGGATTATGACACTTTGCTTAGGGTCTGTTGATTAAAAGGGAGGGTGCTGTGTGGAGGAGCTGGCAGGAATTACCTGATGTCCAGACAACTTCTTCTGGCCAGTTTCTTGGCTGGAAAGGAGAAATGTGGAAAATGTCACAACCTTGTGGAAACCTGGATGATTGCCCACAGTGAAATTATGTGATTTATGGGATATGCTGCCAACATTATTAATGTCTTTCATCTGAGTCTACAAAGTTTTGAAATAAGGAGCAGCCTTACTGTTCTTCAGTGACTCTGGTACTTCCCATTTGAAGAAGCCTATGTTACAGCCAGAGCACCATTCCTGGAATGGAAGCTTTTCAGGTCTGATATTAAAAAGGAAAATAATTTCTGCAGCATTAGAAATTCCATAGTCTATGGAAAAAACGTCTCTCGTTCACCAGCCCAGTTACCACTTTGAAGAGCTTGCTGTGGTCTTTCAAAACATCACCTGCCTTTGTTTGATAATGCCATGTTAGTACCAGATCTTACATAGTTGCCACTGAGAATTTCTTCTCTCCTCTGCCTAGCTCTTGCCTTGTCTCTCCTTTCCCCTGCTGAGTACAGTCCTGGGAGTTGCGGAGCACCCTTGTTTCAAAAGAGGTATATTTAAGACTCCAGATTTGGGTCAGGACTCTTCAGCATCTTTCTTTGCAAGAAAGGGCTTGTGAACACGGTGGCGGGGCCTGGTAAGCCCACACGATGTGTATAAGGCTAATAAAATTTGCCAGTTCTGGTACAGATTCCTCTCCAAAAGGGTTATGAAGTGAAAGGCAGCACAGTGCACACCTGTCTGGACCACCCGCAGGTCCAAGCTGGAGGGTTTCTGTGCTGGGGGCCACTTACATTTCTGAAATCAGGACTAACTCAGACAGTCACTCTGTCTTTGCCAACATGGTGTCAGCAGAACTTCCTTCTTTCCCAGGCCAGGTTAGTAGTTCAAATGGTGAAATTCATTAATTTGTGAATTCATGAATTCACGACAGTGCCTGATGTTCTTTCTCCAGTTCCTATGGGGCAGATCACACAGGTCCACAGTCTGTATGTTTTGGAAGTAAAAAGTGGACGTCACACTCCACCTTTGGACACCTTCAAAAGCAGTCTGAGCCTCCTAAGTGCTGAGCAAGCTCCCCCATTTGGAGGAAATATGGTTTCAGCTGACTAACTGTAAGCACTCAGTTAGCTTAGCTTCTGCTCCTGTGTGCTCATTTAAAAGTGGGGGTGATTATATCTGACTCCCTCTCCAGGTATTTGGAAGCTAATTTAGTTAATGCTTGTCAAGCACTTTCAGGTCTTCAGATGAAAGGGGCCGAAGATAGGCAAAGCACTGCTATTACTATTAATTATTTCTATTGTGCAAGGAGACATGAAAGCAGCAAGAGTGATGATTACTCGCTTCCTTTACAAGTGTCAAGACACAGCGCAAATACACAGACAGGGATCCTCCCTGCCCTGCAGTGCTCCTAATCTTACCAGCCAGATCAACCAGACAAAGAGCGGGAAAGGAGCACAAACCCAGACAAACGCAATGCATGTAGTGACTTACCGCACATGGGTTGGGTTTTGCAACAGCTGCTTTTTACAAGTGTCCTGTTAGCCAAAAAAAGCACAATATTAGTGTTCTAAGGTATTTAAAATCTCAAGTCAGGCTCTCAAAAAGGGAAAAGTTTTTTGCAAAAGGTAGTAAATGCTAACTCTCCTTATTTGCCCTCTAATTTTTGAGCAGATCATGCTTTGAAGTTTTTCTTTGCAGCCATGAGTACTGAAAATATTTCATTAATTAAGAAGAAGTCAAAATTATCCATGAACAATTTTAAAGTATTTGGATATGTAGAACAAATTCCTGGTGCTAACAGGTTGCTGTCAATCAACTGCTCAGTAGGAAGGAAGTGAGCGTGGGCTTGGTGGCAGCTCATCCCTCTTCCCTCCCATGTACCCAGTAAGTCTCTCACAATTAGTTTTCATTCTCCCCAAAGTGCCAGGGGGCTGGGTGTACGTCACAGAGGAGTTTACATGCAGTGATGAGATGCTCCACAGTAATTTGTTCCTTTATCTAATGCCTGACTAGACAGGCAGACAGATATAGATGTAAAAAAACCAAGTGGGTCCCAGACAGATGCTGAAAACTCTCACACGTGACTGTGAAAGAGCTGGTGCTGGCTCAGTGGAGGGAGTGGGAAACATGACCAAGGCCAGTAGCGTAGCTGCACTGGGATGCTCTGGGATGAGATGTGCCAATCTCAGCCAGCACATCTTTCCTTCAGAGTGTGAAGGGTCACAGAGGCAGATCCTGGGTCAGGGAGTACCAGGCTAGCCCAGGGGTCAGGCATCTGCATTGCTCACCTGCTTCAGGGTCTGTTTCAGCTCATCAGTGGAATGAGGCTGTAGCTGGACCTGAAATGTCCTGGGTGAATCCAGCAATTGCTGAACCTTCCTCTGACTGCTGTATGAATCCAAATGATTTTCTTGTTTGCTTTTTCCCAAGTAAAAGCATCCAGTCCATTTAGTAATAGCTGGTGAACAAGCCTGGGACAACATCAGCTGCATTTTTTTGTTGAATTTGTCATGGGATGAGGATGCCTGATGGAAGACATCACCAGACACGTGCTTTAATTAAGCTATTGAACTACTCCTAAAAGAATCCCAGCCTCTTTCAAAAAGCAATTCTTCCAAAGAGGAAGCAGCTGTGTTTCTTGGAGATCAGAGGGAAATGCCTCCTTATCTCATTAAGCATCTCAAGGATAGTACAAATAGGTTTGAATGCCAAACCAGCTGTCTCCCATACACTGCTCCTGCTTTCCAGGGCTGCATTTCATCCTTGGACTCCTCCAAGCTCCCTCTAATGGCCATCGACATCGTGGGTCATTGTCCCTCTGTGCCATTGCGGGGGAACCACACAGGCACAAAGCCCTGGCATTGCACAGGGCGAGATGTGCCTCCCGGAGGAGGCCCTCCAGGCTTTTATTTTGGTATTGTGTGTGGGTTCATCTCTCACCTAGCCCTTTTACGATCCTGTCTCCACCCAGTATCTTCCCTCTTAACACTTCTCCATGTTCTTGCCTTTCTCCCAGCCTCTGGAGACATGCCATTGTTGCAGAGTTAATGCAGGTCTTGCCCTTAGCTCAGTTCAGGCCCACACCTAAAAAAAAAATTGGATTACACCACTGAGGAATGACAAGAGCATACGCCAGATGGTTTGTTCCTTTTTTTTAAGTCTAGCTTTCGGACATCTTCCTCATGCTAGCTCATGCACGGCTACCTGGAGCTGGCTACCCTGGACCATGCCCAGACAGCTTTTGAATATTTCCAAGACTGGAGATGATATATCTCTAAGGATGAAGACAGACAGTTCACTCCTTTTCAGAAAGGACCTTTAATTATGTCTGCCTAATTTTAGACACAAAAAAAATGCCTGCAGCCCACTTTCCTCAACATCCCCTCACCCTCAAAAGAGCCTTGAATCTGCCTTCCAGTGGACATAGCAACAGTAAAGAATAAATAATTTGAAGATAAGGATTGCCTAATTTCTGGGAAAATCTGGGATGTCTTTGTCTGTGCAAGCAGAGAATCTCTTTCAGAAACCCATGCAGTGCTAAGAAATGTCTGAAAGCACTTCCCACTTTGGGAAATATTAACTTAATTGCCTCAGGCCTTTCTCCTACATATGTGCAGATTTTAAGTACTATCCTGTCCCACAGTGGACCCAAACTAACAACTTTGGAGTCAGAAGGGGATGGATTGTCCTTTCTTCAACCAGCCAGCATCAGCTGGGAAAAAACATACAAACCTCAGGATCTGAAAATCAGCTGTATTTCCAAAGGCTTATCCAATTTTTCCACATATATTCGTTTCTCTGAAACGAAGTAAGTAGTAAGTACTTCTACTAGCAAGCAGTAATTCTGGCTACAAACCTGACCTCATGTGCATGTTCAAAACATCACAGCTACACACACAGAGCTAGTATTGATTTTCCTTTTGGCACAAAACCAGATGGAGATGGTGAACGAGAGGACAATGCCCCTTGCAATAACAAAACACTTAACAGTCACTTCTGACCTCCTGGGTGTTGCCCTCCTCTTTCATTCTGGTGGGAGTCACTGCCCCAGTTGTGTCAGCCTTGCACAGAAATATTTAATCTCTTTCAAGTTACCTGGGCAAGCTAAATCTCTCAGTTTGACCAAAACTACCACTCTGGACTACAGGCATCTTCCCTCCTGACAGTGTCAAACACTTCTAAAAAATACGAGCATTTTTTGACAAACCACATATCTCTTCAGCATATTCCCAATATTTGTTCTTCATTACTGAAGACTTCCTGAGAAACCCGGGGCAGTTCAGGGCAGGAGAGGAAGGGAGGAGAAGGATCACCAGTAAGATTTCTCCTGTTTGCTCAAGTAAATTTTCCAGTCAATACTACTTCTAGCTTCTAATTCACCCTCTCCCTAAGCACATTCTTGGGCAAACCCCACTGTCAAAATATATGGATGAGAAATGCCTTTCAGCCAAAACCAGAAAGAATTGTTGCACTAAACCAGCAAAATGAAAGCACAAACCTCTAATTATTTTAATATTGGATAGTGACAGTGTTGTTCTGTGTTGGGAGTACAAACAACCCTTGGCCACAGGTCACAGTTCATTGCTATTTTAGAAAACACTGGCGTTGGTACAGTGCTGTCCCTGGGCAAACCACTCCGGTAATTAAACAAAACAAGCTTTGTGTTAAATCAGATGAACATACATACACACAAGCAAGCAATGGATAATGCTTTGTTGGATGGGCAGAGCTCTCTGGGTGTTGTCTCGGGACCCTTCTCCTGCACCCCAGCAGGTGCTTCTGCAGAAGGTTGGCTGTGCCACCTTGGGGTGCCCTGGGGTCAAAGAGTAACTGATAATGACGGGATTTATTCTCAAAACATGGTCTCAGGAGTGGTGCTCGTGTCCCCAGTGGCAATGATGTGAGTGCTGCCATTGCGGGGGGAAGACTGTGCTTAGCAGGATGTCACCTCAGGGAGCAGAGAGAGTCTAAGTATGTAGGAAAGGGGATTATGCATAAAAGGAGAGACAAGAGAACAGAAAGAAGGGGGGAACAGAAAATAGGTAAAACAGAAGAGAAGGAAATATCCATGTGACTGTTGTTGCTGTAAAGTGCATGTCCTGCATATGCTGTGTAATAGGACCACCAGTGCATGATGGTGCAATGCAGCGAATACACTCCCAAAGAGTGCAGAGAGCCTATTTCAAAATTTGTCCAGAATAACTTCCATTCCACCTCTTCAGACTCATAGATATCGCTAATATAAGCACCTTAACTTGCACCTCTCAACCAGAAAAAGTAATTATTTTCTGGCTATCTCTGATCTGATTCAAGTCATGAGCCTTTTTGCACTGAGCCTCTTCTCAGCTTCCTCAATACTCTTGCCATGCAATCAGCTATTTGTGGCCTGGGTCATGCAGGTCTTGGATACTCCAGATAAAGGAAAACCTGAATAATGCTGGTAGTGCCATTTCCATCTTGCTATTTCTACCTTAACAGAGCATCTGCCTGCTCCTGGATACAGGCAGGCAGGATAACCTGGGCACCTGCTGCAGGAGGAGCAGGGGCAGCTGGCACTCCAGGCCAGGTTACCTGCAATGCCCAAGTACATGAACCTCCTCAGAGCCAGCTCATGTCGGAAAAAGCTTCTTAACAGCAGTTAAATTTCCTAAAAGAAGTCTGATCTCAGGAAAATCAACCTCCCTTTCCCTCAGTTGAAGGGAACATTGTCACAGGAAATAGCAGCAAGAAATAATTTGCGTCAAAATGGAATAAATTAAATTCAGTGGTGTCACTGTGTGCTCAGAATAAAGCTTTGACTTCAGAGCAGCCACCTAAGTTTTGTACTAGAATAGATGAGAACAGAGCTGCCTTGTTCCTTTTTCCACATCACATCAACAGCAAAAAGGGCATTTTTCCTTAGTGTGCAGCAGCTGCGCTCCAAATGGGGCAGATCTATTAATAGAGTAAGTGGGCAGTCAGATATGCCCTTCAAAAACCTGCACGGGGCTGTAATTCTTCAGTTTCTCACATTGCACTGCTCAGGGAAATTGTGGGTCTTGAATGGTTTCCGTTCCTATCACAATGAACAAGATTTTTCTCGTATTTACGGTTCCTCTCTCAGTTCCCATGGTACTACATGTAACTGGAAAATTAATAAAGAGTTTATGGCTAAAAGGGTAGAAATAAAAAGGAGGATCAGAGCTGGTGTACAGTAAGTCAATATAATCAGGAGGCATTGATCAGTGGAACACAAAATGTTTTCATTGCCTTAAAAGTCAATATTGCAGGGGGAAATATAGATGTACACAATCGTATACACTCAGCTTAGCCACTAAACACTTCACAGACAAAGCTCAGTGTTTCTAAGAGTTTTAGAGCTTGCTTGCTTTCATTTCTTTTGGGTGAGTCTGTCACTTCAGAAAAACAGGTAGCAGTCAGGATGCCTGGTGCTAATACAGATTTTTATTATGTTCTTCTTTTTGGCATTCTTCCTGTGCCTCACAATGAGCAGCACTTAGTACAGAACTCATCAAAGACTGAATGTAGTTCCTACTTAATAATGAGCACATCTCAAGATATTCTCAAACCAGTAAGAGAACAGTTTAATACAGCTTACTAGTATTTTATTTTTTCTGTTGTGGCTAGAAGCACTAGTCTTTGGTTAAGCCCCTGAACACATAAGTGTTGCATAAATGTAGATGAAAACACTGAACTTGCCCCAGACAGTTTAAAATCTACATAGTAGATAGACAGGCTTTGGAAAGTGCAGAGAAGAAAATGAAAAAGGTCAGTAAAAGAATGTGTAATGCTGGGGACACAGCGTGGGTGAGAAACTAGGGAGGTGAGGTTTGCGCGTCATCCTGGAGGAGTATGAGCCAGCAAAACTAGAGAAAAGCAGCATCAAAATGAAGGATGCTGAGCCCACCTTGGAGTGTTAGGTATGTGAAGATGGGAAAGGTGGTGCCTTAGAGATATTATGGAGATAAAGTCTATAAAACCTCCAAGCAACCAGGATATGAGATTTAGGGGCAGGGTTAGTCTTAAGTATCATTATGAAATTCCCTTATTTCCTTCTTAAATCTCTACATAAGCTGGCAGGTCCCTCCAGCTGTCAGTGCAAATTGCTGATTGTCTTCAAGTTGTTCTAAAGTTAATTCTTTAAGTGCTTTAAATGTCACTAGGCCTGATGCCTTTGTCTTATCTGAAGATTTTATGACACTTACTTTATTCCTTTCCCTTGGGGTTGAAGGAACACCACAAAAGACATGGTGAAAGGCTGTAGCTGCTGATGTCAGTTGAAGTTTGGGGCATTGGATTCAGTGAGTTAGTTCAGTTTTCCTCCTTGTTGCCCTCTGTGTTATAATGAAGGTTCTTTGCCTGAGATTGCTCTGAGATCACTAAAGATTTTCACTGGCTGTGAGCCAATGATTATTTTATATTACTATTTATGTTAAATATGCAACCCAGGGACTGAATTCTTGGTGCTTTTGCAGTCATTCTGCCATGCTGGTAGTCATCATGGATACAATTCCTCCAACCACAGATTCTGACATCTAGATTGGAACAAGTGGTGAGATTCTTTCGCCATTAATGATTTACTGTAACCCTAAAGTAACTCCTAAAATAGATCTTGTGATTCTTTTCCTTAGAAGTGTCTGTTTCTCTCACTAGAAATAAACACAGCCTAGGTTGACATCTACGCCCAAAGTCACATGAGATGAATTCCACCCTTCACAACCAATCTTTCATAGTGACTTTGGAGGATGAAGGTGAGAGGTGAGGACACAGATGCCTGTCAGAGAGGGGATGTTTTCAGTTGAAGGGAGGGGTCTGGGCATAATCCCAGCACAACTGGGGCCAAATCTGACCTGCCAAGTAACATACATAGTTATATGTTTTAATGTTTGGGCATATTTTAACAGTTATTATTATCATCACATTTTCTTCAAAAGAAACTCCCTTTCTCCTCAGTATGTCTTCTCCCAGTTCAATTTTAATGTCTTAATACCCTTCATTGTGTTTTACATTTCTTGGCCCATCCCTAGTGTCTCTTCTACCTTTATTTTCTCCACTGCCAAAGTAAATTTTCAGTTTCCCTTCCATATTCCCACTCTCTCCTCCTTGGAATAGTGTGGGTTTTTGTTTCCTTGCTCCCTCCTTTGGTCACATCTCTCCCTTCTCCCCAGCCTGTCTGTCCTTCTTTCTCCTTTTTTTCCTGTCTTACTTTGAGTCTTCTTCCCTTCCCATCCCCACTCTCCTCACCTAGCTCTCCCAGGAGCACGCTTTGGAGCACAGCCCATACTGAATTTTAGCAGCCACAGCCGGGTGTGCAGAAGGTGACACCGCACCAATGGCCAGACTTTGCTGTGCCACTACCTTGTGCTCCAGCCACATTCTCTGCCATGTACTCATTGTTCCTGTGCCATCTCCTGCCTTTCCTCTTCTGCCAAACTCCACACAGTTGAAATGGTTGCAGCTCTAAAAAGGTCTCCGTTGCTCTGATCTGCGTGTCCCGGGGGCTGGGGCATTGACCATTGGAACACTGCCTTAAAATAATCAATAACCACGGGTGACACGCCAACCTTGCACTGGCCAACCAGGGATAACTTGGGGTATTTCCTCATTCTCCAGAGAGAAACAGCTATTTGTTTAACAGAGGCTGTCACCCAAAAACATTGCTGTGCCTCGCTCAGACGGCCACACTCCAGGAGAGAGGAGCTGGAAAGCCTGAAGCCGGCTGTGAGGAACTCTGGAGCCTGGAGGCCATCTTAACCCTGTTTAGAAGGTAAGCAAAAGTATTTACACACATCTCCTAGCATTAAAAAGCAAAACTTTCTAAAAACCTTGCTAAAAATTAGAAGCTTGCTCTAGCCACCTTGCTTAACGAAGCTGTAGAATGTGCTTTGTTTGGTGAATTAATAAAGTGTTTTAAGTGCTTCTGGCAAACCAGAGTGTTTTCCTAAGCTGTAATAACACATGCAGATCCTCTGATGTGCACAGGTGGCAAAGTGGCATTGATTTTGGTGGTAGAGGCTCTCGCTAGGTCTGGTGATTGTTGTTTAGGTAAGTTCTCCCTGCAGTTTGAAGTGGTATTGAGATAGGTCAGAGGGAATGGGCTGGAACCCCCAGTTCTTCCAGCCAAAGCAGTGTCATATTGCTTTGTGCTGTACAAGAATTGGGCCCTCTGGCGATACACAAAAGATGCAGAAGAGAATTTATAACTCAGCTACAAGGTTTAGCTTTTGTAGAAGGAGGCCACGCTGTGCCTGTGCTTGTTTGCTTCTCTCTGGGGAGGGGAACTAGGTGAGGTTGGGCAAACAAATGGAAAAGCTAAAGCTGGAAAGAGATGGAAAAGCAGGCAGGCAAGAGTCAGTGTAAAAAAACCCGTAGACATTGGTTATTTGAAAGACAGGTGAAATATCCAATATTCTTTCCATTTTTCTCCATTCCCATTCCCCACTTCATCTTTCACTTGCACATTGTTGGTCTGTTTACATTTTTGTCTCTTTGAGCTAAGGCTTTTTCCAGAGGCTTGAAAAATGCTTTGCCAAATTTTGAGCACTGTATAAACAACAGGTAATGACCATAAACACAGAAGTATCGCTGTTAAAAATGGTCCCATCTGGAATAGCTTAATGCCAGTTAACTTATTTTAAAGATAGATTTTAAAGCAAAACATGACTGCAAAGTGCTCAGAAGAAAAGGCATATGAGCACAGTGCTCTTGTTGAACTCACAGCAGCAGAGAACAATGCAAATTTTTTGCTACAGAAATGCAAACTCAGAAGAGATCTCTGGCAGTCACAGCTGCTTCACAGCACTATATGGCAGCCCATTAAGTCTTTCCGTCTTCCCTCTCAGTTACAGAGCTCTGAGGACATCTCACCTGATATCTTACCCTATCTTTTCAGTGTCTTCGTTCTGTCACCAAAGTCTGTTTTAGCTTGTCTCTGGCTTTCCCAAATGGCTTCAAGCTACCTTTCATCTGAGCCTTTTTCTTGCTTGGGAACCCAACCTTGATTGGTTTCTGTGTTCCCAGGCTGCTTAATACCTTCTCCACAGCAACCTTTGTCATAAAACTTTCAGAATTAGCCAATGCACATGAGTAAATCAAGGGGCATTTCTCTGCTGACTGCCTCAGTTATTACAAAAACTATTTGCACATAACAAGCAAAGGCACCTGCGTTTGCATGGCTATGGGTGCATGTCCTGAAATGGTGTATGTCCACATTCTTTTCCTTCTCTTGCATTTGGTAACTTACTCACAGGAGAGAAAAGTCCTTTTTGTCATAGACTGACAGTTCTCCCTGAGGACAGAAATCCACAGATTGGTATTTTGTATTTTCATGCATATTTTATATTTTTATGCATTCGAAAGCCTTGAGCTGGAATGAAGCTATGATAAAACATCATGAAGAAGTTGTGATCAGTTTAAGCCATAAGGCTGAAGGTAGTATGCAAGTTCAATAAGCTCTGACCCAGTAGTCTGAAATTTCCAAACTGACATGGAGAAATATCTATGGATCCACTTTTGTACTGATCAGCCTTTTCTCTCCGGCTATAGATCACAGCATGTGTGCAGTGTGAGCTGAGGTGGTAGACTTTGGTGAAGAGGGGTCTAATAGCAGCCTACAAAAAACTGGGGGGTGATAGAGGTGATGGAGTGGTGTGAGAGGATATAATGAGGAACAACAGCCCTGTTTACAGCTTGGGAGATTCAGATTGGACATGAGAAAAGACTTTTTCATCAAGAGACTGGGTCAGCCCTGCAACAGGCCATCCAGAGAGGTGGTGGTGGCTCCATCCTTGGGGGTTTTCAAAGCTCAGCTACACAAAGCCATGGCTGACACAGTGACGCAGTGTTGGTGGTAGTCCTGCTTTCAGCAGGAGGTCGGACTGGACACCTGCAGAGATCTCTCTAAATCAGTGCTTCATTTATGTTGATTCTTTGACTTTAAAAAAGAACCTGAATGCTATGAACTACTAAGCTACTGTATGTTATGACAGATCTCTGAAAATGAGATGAGATGGCTTTTTGACCTGTCCTTAGCAAAGAGGCACAGAATTAGACAAGATTACAGCTTTTCAACATTTTAGGGTGGGTGCCAAACAGGCCTGTAATCCACAGTCTTACCTACCCTTATGTGCAGAATAAGCACATCATAGTAAACAGTAATAAATATTTCTCCAATTCTTGCTGAGAGTGTAATTTTGACTGAAATAGCAGAAATGCAGTTGGTAGGCACCCTGGGGAGGCTTCCCCGCTTGCCACAGTGCCAAGGCAGGGTTGAACACTCATATGGCGTTCTTGCTAGCCATTTCCTGCTCTTCTAGACCTTCAGTGCAAGAGATTTTAAATCAGCTTCTCAAGACAGTGGTCCCAGAAAACCCAGGGCATCCACCTCCCCTTCCACTCAAGGCCTTAGCCCTACCATGAAGACTGCCAGCCAGGGTATCTGTTTGTGGGGTCATGGTTTTGTTACTGATATTCCCAATGGACAGACAATTGTCCATGAACAACTAAAATGAAACTCTCTGGTAATTTCATACCAACCAGGTGTAGTCCTACAATTGTAAATAAATTCAATTAAATATCCCAGCTTTGACTAATTAAATTTTAAATAAATTCTCTTACAGGAACAGGATCTGTAGAACAGGATTATCTGTCTAAGTCTTACCTGGAACATTTCTTTCTTCAAAATTGATTCTTCTTTCATTAAAGAATAAAACAGCTGAAATCCTGTGCTCCCTGCACTGCAGTAACCCAAACCTCCCTGTGTCTTTCCTGAGCAGAGAGCTGCCATGTGCACGGGGAATTGTTCAAAGTGCATTGGGATCACCCTCTTCCCACTGGCAGTATGTGCCATTGTCTCCAACATTCTCCTGTACTTCCCCAATGGACAACTACTGCAGCTCAGCGAGATAACTGATTTGGTCTGGTTTTTCCATGGGATTCTGGGAGCTGGGATACTGGTAAGAGATGAGTGTTTCTTGTGAGTTTTGTTCCGTTTTGTTTTAAATTTGGGGCCAAGAAAACCTCCATTAAAAACAAGGTCATGAAAATGTGTTTTGCATAAACATGTGAGCAGCTTAAATGTGAAGTTGGGTATGTAACTGAGAAAATGCATTTAAGGCAAAAAAGTGCCTAGTCAAGGAAATACAAAACATTCCTGAAATAAATATCAGGACTCCAAGTTAGGAAGAAGCACTAGGACTGACTGCTTACTGTGGAGAAGAGTTACATGAGTGTTCGTCCTCCAAGAGTGAAAGCAAAGGTGAGGTCCTAAGCTCAGCTGGAGGTGGTGAGTTTTCACTACTTGTCTGCACTCCCTCGTTACTCCTCCAAATGATTTTATGTACACATAATTCACAAAAACATTAAGGGAAAAACTGAAACATGTTTCAGCAGGTGTTAGTTCGAGACCCAGCTAACACTTCACAAATGTAGAGCTGCAAACGGCTTAATGAGCTGAATGCTTCATGTTCCCACACTCCCACTCACCTTCTTTTGGGTTTGATCTGGTTTGAATGTGCTGTTCTATAACTTGTTCTCCATTCCAGGTCTCAGGAAAGATCACTTTTATGTGAATATCCATGGCTAGAAGGGAACATGTTGGGGAATACTTATCTTTCCAGTCCATCAGAAAGCCTGTTCCCTTTGTGCTCTTCCAATTATCTACCCAAGTGCAGTTGAAAAGCTAAGCGAGTAACATGCATATGACCAGTACTGGGCAGATGGCAAACTGGCACACAGCTGAGCAAAAAACCCAGAATTTTTAGGAATAATTAACTTAGAAAAAAGTAAATCTCATTCACAGTCACACTGTGATGCAGCTGCCACTTAAGTCTACAGAAAGCCTGCAGTGGATGTGGTTCATACTCGTATTTCCCAAAGCAGAAACATGGTATAAGATCATTCAGTAAACTGTTCTCCACCAGCAGCTTGTCTGCTTCTTCTTGCAGCTACCACTTGGGCCTATTACTCATGCTGAGCTTGAACATAAGCATGAGTTTGTAGAAGGAAGAAGAGGAACTACATGAGAGACCTTGTGGAAAATTCGTATCACTGCAAGCCCAGGAGTCATTGGCGTTCAATGAAAGGAAAGGCAGTTGTTAGACATGAGAGCGTCATCGGCTCATTGAAAATGCACCTTCTTTTAAGGCTTCCACATAGACTTGCCTGTGGCCAGCACCACATACATCAAAAATGAGAACAGCTAGTCAGAGGAGAGGAAAAATTTGCATTGACCTTCAAAACACGGCATTAGGAGTAATTATTGATCCACAAACAATGCTGTTGAGTGTACATGTTTTCCAGGAAACAGCATGAGAAATGCCCACAGGTAAGGGGAAAGAAAGCATTATCATCAGCTCTGTCTTCCAGATTCTGGAAGCATGGGAAAATGAAGATTGGCTTCTCGGTGTCCTAAGGAGTTAAAACAAGGGACGGGATGTCCCACGACTGGTGTCTGGTCCATATCCTGACACTACAGTGAGGAAAGATGAAGCTGCAATATATTCTCCCATGGACATGGCTTCCTCCCAAAGGAAACTGAGGCATGTCATGCCAACAGGTTGCCTGATCTTGGAGAATCTCCCCACAACTAGGACACAGCCTCCAGAGTCAAGACTGTGGAAGAAACTTTAGAACAGCCTGGCTTAGCTCTGTGAGCCAATAAACCTCCCTTCACCTGGGAGCTTCATCTGTAGACTGATACCTAGATCATCAGCGCACTCTTTGGCTGAGTAGCCAGCTCCACCCTTTCCTCTTCCTCTGCTGAATCTCTAATGGAAATTATATGACGTGAAAACCTCTCCATTTCCTTATTTCACATATTTAGGATGTAAAGAGAGTAAGACTGGCTCTATGCGTCATATTAACGTCTTTCCTCATGGAAAGCCTGTGTGCAACACGAAGAAATACCTTGACTGAGCCATTGTTTTACTGTTGACTGAGCTCTTATTTTACTGACAACAGCCAAATCCAGCAAATTCTCATTCCCATGTCAAAAGGCAGGTGTTTATGATCAGGCACTGCATAAAAAGAAAGCTGCCAATAAAACCCTTCATCCTGAGCCAAGCTAATAGATGACACAAAAGTGTTTGCAGCTCAGATGGGAAACTTTGAAAGAAAAATTGAAGCCCTGGAGGAAAAGGAGTGTTAGTTTGATGGGCAGAGGTATTAACTCTTCTTCTGAGTTCCAGACAGTAGCACACTGGGGCTGAGGATGCCTTGGGGACCATTTGTGATTATTTAAGAGATGACTTCTTTGCAGGAAGAAGTCCTGCAAAGAAGTCCTTTTTAACCTCAATGCTCTACTTCCGCAGGTTTTCAGATGTGGTCCAGCCATCACTGTAGGTGCTGTAGGCTGCCTCTGGGGTGTGCATAAAAGGCAATGGAGAATAAATCCTTTGAAAAATATTTAGGAGCCTGCAAATCTAAGCAAGTTTCATAACACTGTCCTACACTGTTCAACAGAGATATTCACACTACACACATAAATTCCGTGGGCTTCGTTCATCATGGACATTCTGCTCTTCCTGCCCTACATGAGAAAAAATCTTGCCAGCATCTAGTCAGGCCATTTTTACAGTTTTTACCTTTTATGTTTGTTTGATTGATTGACTGATTGATTTGGGTTCTCCTTCTTTCATCAACTTTACAGTAACCATTTCCTACTTTCTCAAATACTCCTTTACTTGTGCTGCTCTTTGAGGTGCTTTAACCAGCATTGGTGTGTAGAGACAAGGCAGTGGGAGTGTGCTGGCTGCACAGCCAGACCCATAAAAGCTTTCTCACCCTCAGGCTACCAAATTAAGGCAACTTTTCCTAACTCCAGAGTGTCTCTGTAAGGCAGCATTATATCCCAAGTCATAGATAGTTACTGACTGCATTGTATTGGTCCAACTCCACCTGATAATTACCACGGAGAAAGCTGATGTGAACTGGGAGTTCCCCATTGACTGAAGCCCATCTTGTAGGTTTTCCAGAAGTTTAGCACAAAAAAAGGAAAAAACCAAATCAAAGTCAGATCTGTTTCAGGAAGCTCAAGGCTGATTTCCTAATTATAATCCAGAGCAGACGGCTCAGAAGGCTTAAACTGACATAATTCTTAGTCCAGCCATGTATCTTTTCTGGGCAGAAATTCAATTTTCTCAAAACTGACATATTTAAAAAAAAAAAAAAATCCCAACAATACCCTGCTGAACATTTTTATACCCTGAAAAAAGCAGTATAGCTTCAGCAATCAGAATTACTGTACCAATGACTTGCCAGACAGCTCTAGCTGTAATCCCACACTTATTTCTGAGTAACTCTTCAGCAGCACCAACATCCAAGCAGGTGTTACTCCCAGAGAAGAGTCAGAAGGTGATTTACATTTGAGGAACATGATGCCCAAGCTCCTAGAATTTAAAAGCCACCCCAGCAGAAGTGCTGCACACCAACTCAGCCTGTGCTTTTCTTACAGGTTATTTTACCGGCATTCATGATGCTGGGAGCAGGTGGAGCAGGATGTTGCGCTAACAGATGTGGGGTAAGTGAATATTAATGTGTTGAAATGGCACTACAGGGTTTGTGCAATAGCTCTTGAAAAGGCTGCTCAGCAGGTGGAAATGTGCAGTGACAAACCAACACGCTACCGTCAGCAACCATGTCAGGGAAACGTAGAAGAGGAGCTTGATCTACAGCGTCCCTGGGCTGGGGCTGAGAGCTCAGTAGCCAACAGGAACATTAAGATATCGCAGCTTCTGATACACGGGAAATCAGCCAGGGCCAGTGCTGGAGCCCTCAGGCACAATGCTGAGGGCAAAGGGGGGCTACATCACATAAAGTAAAACATGGCTCCAGCTTCCCTTGCTCAAGAGGGAGCTTTTTTGCTTCCTAAAGACCGAGACAGCTGCCTGTTCCTCCTGCTTCCACAGAGTCCTGTTTCCTCTATACCCTTCCATGCCAATCTGCTTTTCTACAGGTTCATCCT
Organism: Eulacestoma nigropectus; assembly: GCA_013397775.1. Lineage (NCBI taxonomy): Eukaryota > Metazoa > Chordata > Aves > Passeriformes > Eulacestoma > Eulacestoma nigropectus. The sequence continues at coordinate 875,988 of VZTE01005755.1, forward strand.
TGCTTTTCTCTGTAGGGATACATAGGTCCCCTATTTGCAGCTCCATGCCAAAAGCCTGAGCTGCTGCATCTGGCACCGAGGAGCCAGCACTGCTTCCTGCAGCTCTGACCAGTAGCTCACATTTGCCCAAATGTTATGAACGTGAAATGTGAAAATGCAATTTAGGCTCTCTGACATCTAAAGAAAGGCCAGAGAGACTTTTTTCCTTGATAATTAAGAATATTATAAAGCAACATGTTATACAGGCATCTCCATTCATCCTCAAGGCCCGGGCACAGACTTCTGTGTGGCTATCATTATTGGCAAGAATAGACTGACTTAGAAATTTTTTTGAGTCTGCATCCTTCCCAGAAGCAGCCTGGAATGAGAGATTCCATGCAACAAAACACATATCTTCTGTACTCTTCAATTAATATTTAGTTTGATCCATGGGAAGACCTTTGCCTCTTCAAAATATTTTACTTAAATTAATTCATTATTCATAATACCAAAATAGCATTCTTTATTAGGATGTCAGCAAGCACATCCCAAGGGACATGCCATTACACTGATTTTACCAAATGTCACATACCCAGACAGGATGCTAACAATGGCCAAGCAGGCCACTTGCAGAGCTGGGGTGAGATCCTAGGCACCCTGCAAACAGTGCCTGAGCCAGCTGCTTTGCTTGATTTTAAGTGATGTAGAAAGCAGTGGTGAAAAACAGCCAGTGTAGTGGTTCCTACACTCACTGAATGGGGTAAGTCGCAGGGGAAATTCAGCTGAACTGGGCTGAGTTCCCACAACATCTCAGGTGTCACTTTTCCATCCTTCATCCCAGCCCTAAATATTACAGAGCCAAGAGTCAAACTTCCCCATGCTGGCTGGGTTCACTCCCCAGCCCAACAACACAGGTGGTAGCTCAGTGTCATCCAGCAGCCCACATCCACTGGCCCACCACGATCCTCTGTTCTCCCCCTCCTCTTTCACTGTCTGAGCCATTCCTAGCAGCAGTACATCAGTGCCAGATACCCTGTCTGCACCTTCCCATCACTGATTGGTGACCTACAACCTCTTCCTCCTCTTCTTTATTTGCTGTTATGGAGGAATAAAATAGATGTTAAGAAAGTAATTTGATTATGCACTGTGATATTTCATAGAATCAGGAGAATCACAGAATCATTAAGGTTGGAAAAAAACTCCAAGTTCATCAAGTCCAACCTTCAAATGAATACCACCATGCCCACTAAACCATATCACAAAGTGGCTGATGGCCAAGAGATGAAGCTACCCAAACCAAACTGGAAAATAGGCTCAGTGAGGACAGCCCATCTATGAAAATGCTGTCTTCTTGGACACACACATCCCTCTGGAGTCACACACCTCTGTGAGGAGGAAAGGGTGAAGCTCTACACCCTATGTTTTAAACAGACTGTGGCTCAAAGTAGGGATGAGATGGACACATGAGAAAAGAGTGAGTGGCTGTGAATGGCACTAAGAACAAGTTTACCCTGCATGGCTTATAGGGAAGAGTGACTTCCAAGCATTCAAAAAGAGGTGAGTGTTGCAGGGAGGTCTGAAGGCCAATGATGTACTTCTTCAAGGGAAGAAACCTCAGGCAAAATTTGCTTTGGAGAGAGTGGGAGAAAATGCACAGACATCCACAGCAGGGTTGCTCAGATAACCTGACTATATGGGCTGTATATGCAAGGCAGGATATGGTGTGGGGCCCTGGAGAGCAGAGAACTCCTGGGATTAGTTCAAACACACATGATGGCAGCAACCTCCCAAAGTGCCAGAGCTCCTCGTGAGGTAGGTCTGGATGGATCTGTCAAGGGGTCCCCAGCTACTTCCACCTACTGGCAGAGAAATAGCTCTCACTGGAACTACTCAGGAGCCTCTGTAATACAAAGGCAGTTTGGGTACCTTTTTGCTTTGGAGACCTTAGGTATAAAATGATAATTTACACTGAATACTCAGAATTGCTTGTCATAGTAAAAATAAAAAAAGGTTAAAGCATTATTACTGGTCAAAATTATCGTTCAATCAAACATAACATTTTCCTCAGGGCAGGGACTCTGTTCTATTTTATTTTGCGCAATTCCTGGTTTAATAGTTTCAGACTTCGTCAAAGCCCTTACACACTGCCAAAGTATCTTCAACAGTAATAATAATTACTGTTTTCCATACTTTTTATTCACTTTAGTGAGTTTTCTAGTTCACAGTGATTATGTGCTGCATTAAGTTTTTTCATTAATCAACTTTAAATTATTACTTGCAGACATACATAAATGGCTTCTTGTCCTTGCACTACGGAGCAATGAATTTGGAAAGTAATAGATTCAGAAAGCTTCAGTGTCTTGCAGCTCAGCACGTACACATCTGAAATCATCCACTGCACTGATGTGATGAGGAAAAAGGCCCACCCAAAATACAGCTTCTCTTGTTGCATCAGCAAACATACTCCAGTATTTCTAACTCTTCCTTAAGAGTTACTAGCAGAACAAGAATAGCCATAGCAGCTTTCCAGACAAACAAACCTAGATAAGCAAAGATATCCAGATAACCAGACAGAATAACAATTCCATCAAAAAAAAACAAAAACAAAAAAACCACCTCCAGACAAAGGAACAGAGAAGAAAGAAATGTGTGTGGAACAGGAACCAGGGCAACAAAGAGCAGCACAGGCTGGGACAGGAGGAACTTGGTAACTTCACCAAAGCAGCTGATGCAAACATTCAAAGAATGAATTCTAAGAGTCTTAATCAGTTCACCAGGGACAATTCAATAGTGTGACGGATAAAGCAGGGAAGGCGTTAAAAGAAAATCAGCAAAAATGATCAGCAAAACCTTTTCAGGAGTACAGAACAGGACAACATCACGGAAAACTAATTTTAACAAACTCAAGCATCCCAGCTTAGGCCTCCTGTTGCAACAAAAGACAAAAATGGGGAAATAAAATATTTCAATAAGTACAATTAAAGGAAATGCTGAAAGGTTGAGATGATGAAATGATTAATAAAATTCTTGGATTTCCACAGATTATGAGGCAAGCCTCCAGAAAAGTCTCCAGATCAGTAGATAAAATGGGGAAATGCCCCTGCATGTCTAGAAAATGCTGAGGAGAGCCAATCTAACAGCTGCAGCAACCTCAGACTCCTCTTTCAGTGACAAGTAAAGTTTTTGCCTAGATGATCTTGTACACAGTAAGGGAAATAGTTGGGATGAGGCCAGTCATATAGTCAACAGATTTCAAATAAGACAAGCATGTGACAGAGAACAGTCATCACAGACAGCACTGACAAGTACTGCTAGTACTAGCTGCTATCATAAAACATAGTAATACCAAAGGACCATTTGACTTTTTATAATTATCTTTGGGATGCCCTGTACTGCTATGCTGTGCTAAAACAAATTTTTAACATAATTAGGATCCTTCAACTAAGAAGAAGAATGCACAGTTGAAGTAAATGAGAAAACAAGTGGGAAAAGTGATTCAGCCTGGATAGGAGTTTCAAAGAGAGTATCAGTCACTCACCTTCACCACAAGGCATGGTTGGTGATCTTATTGTGAGAGACAGTGCATCAGCTACAACCCAGACACTGTTTTGGTCCAGGACAATAGACTAAATTACCTACATTTTGCTGATAATGGGGCTCTGTTAAGAGGAAATTCAGCCACCATGCAGATTAAGACTAAAAAAAGAGTACCCAGCTTTGCAAGAAAATACTGAGTTGTTTATCAGTTATGATTAAATAAATCTCATGAGAAATCCCAGCAACTTCTAACTCAAGGATTGCTTTAGAGGCAAAACAACACACAAAATTAGTCAATTCACACACCAGCATCGTGCAAGGTTCTACAGAAAGCAGTTGGCTGTCAAGTTGGAAACTGCATTCACCAGCTTGAACGTGTTCAGACAGTGAATAGCCTTTTCAAGGCTTTGTCACAAAACTCCAACATGGATGGTGGATATTTCCATTTGACTCTGTAGTGCAGTGGTCTGTAGAACAACTGGGACTAGGAAAAGGTTTCTACCTGCCTTGTGGGCTGTTGGATTTCACCTGGTATTTGCTGGCACCAGGGAATTATGAGACTTGAGATATTTGGCTTCAAACCTGAGTCATGGATGAGAGTATTTCGTATGTGCTTCCTTGGTCATGCCACTGCCCTGACTTTAAGGCAGGCCTGCTGCCTCCTCCCTGCTCCAGGTCTTCTCCTGGCTCTATCAGTCTGCTCCAGAGTTTCCTCCCCCACTTGGCAGAGTTGTGAACAACCACAAACAGTGATTCTTAACAAGACTATTGGGAAGCTTGTCCCAGATGCACCACCAGTAGCACCCTCCTGGGATTTTTGTTTCTATATACAAACAGCAACCAGATACATCCCATTCATTACTAGAAAACTACCCCCAAAAGGTGTAAAGTAACATTTCTGTGGGAGCGGCTGATGTAAAACATGAGTGCATTACATGCAATACGAAGTCACTGCTGGTTTGTTGCCACATGCAGCATAATTAGATTTCTCAACATGAGCAGTGGTAATCACGTGTCATGGTGTTGCAAAATGAAGGAAAGCAGCAATAAGAAAGGCTTTTTTGTGTTCCATAAGTTAGCAAAAACAATTAATGTATCTTCTGTTGCTTTCACACCTGGTTCAGTAGTTGCTTGCTCGTTTCTGTTGGTGCAGGGGCCAAGAAAGGTGAAGAGTTGGAAATGCCAAGGCACATGATATGGAACAGATCAATCCAGGACTGGCCTCATACTGGTTTTTGAAAGAAAACTCGCCAGATTTTTCATAATTGATAGCTTAGATATAAAACTCCTAATAAGTTCTTTAACATCTAGAACAGCTACAACAGTCAGAAAAAGTCAACTATTTTTTATTCCCACAAAGTTAGTAGCAGTAGTAGTTTCAGAATAAAGTAAGAGACAAGTAAAGAGAATTCTTTCCCATTCATTGTGAGCTCTCCATGTTACTCAAACCTCTGTGCACACAATGTTGAAGGTCTTTTCCCTTTCAGATGCTGCTGTCAGTGATCCTGTCTCTACTGGGATTCGCAGGAGGAGCATATTGTGTGGTCATCTCCTCACTGGGGCTGATTGGGGGTCCTCTGTGTGACACAGGTGATGGAGAATACCTCTACCCTTTCAGGAATGACACTCTGGAGTGAGTATGGCTTACAGGCTCCTCCAATTTTGCTTTCCCTGATCCCTCCCATATCTTTTTAAAGTAAACTTGGATTTTTCCAAAATGAACTGATGGTTCACCATATGTACACCTAAACTCACACTTCTCTGAGTAGCATATTCCAGTTGGTCATCTTTTTGACCAAGGAACCATCCTTGGGCAAATTGCCTGAGTTTCTGTGTCTCCTGTGCTTGTCACAAGCCCCTTGTGCAATTTGCACCATGCTTGTCACAAGCCCCTTGTGCAATTTGCACCATGCTTTCAAAAGGCTGGTGAGCTGACTCTCACCAGAGTCAAAAGGAAATGTTTGCTTACTGTGCCACATTAATCTGTTAAATTATCAAGAATTCAGCCTGCTCTACCTATTTCTGAAAAGCAAAGCAAAAATCTTCTCTGAATCTTTAAAGTCAATCTTGACAACCATGTTCTTCAATCCAGAGCTAGAGATAGAGAATGAACTGGGCATTCACAATACCACAGCAGGAACAGAGAATATTGAGACACATTTTAAAACCATTACAGACCTTTCTCTTTCCTTATTAACATAATTTTGCCATACAACAAAGAGGAGATTCTTGTGTATGCAACAAAGTACGGATGTGGCTATCTTCCCTAGTTATCAATCGCATCTCTGCAAAGGGAATTCTGGGGAGAATCACCAGCTTTTAACAATTATAGCACCATCTGGGACTCTCTTTGTGCAATCAAGTTCAGAAAATAAAATGCCAGAAAACACAGAAAGCACTCTCAAGTTTTTACTTTCTAATACCTTGCCAATTATTTTCCTCTGTCACAGAAACAATTATTTGTTTAACCAGACAACATGGAGTATTTGCAAACAACCTGAAAACATCATCCTTTGGAATATCATCCTTTTCTCTATTCTCCTGGCCATCGGTGTGATTGAAGCTATTCTTTGTTTTATTCAAGTCATCAGTGGACTCACTGGCTTCATATGTGGCACATGTATGAGGAGAAGAAAGGTTGGTACACAGTAAAAGTGTGCTTTATGTTCTTTCCAGTTTTATTTTTCAGGCTCTGTTAGTGGAACATGAGCTGAGAGATCTGCACAGGCCCTGGACAAGCTCCCCTGCAGAGCTGAGGCAGTACAGATACATTTGCACACTCTCTTTCTCTCTGTCACATTATAGTCAAGGATAACCTGGTCGTCAGATTTTTCTAAACAGCAGACCAGTATGACACATTGACATACTCACTTGCATGGTTGTGTTCCTATTTAAGAAGCCTTTTTGATAAAGTTTAATGACCCTCCCCAGCATATGTAAATGAGAGACAAAAGGTAGAGATGTTTTTAATTGGTCAACAGTAGTAAAATTGTTATTTTACAGAATGGAAGAAAACATCTTCCAAGTTTCATTCATCACTGTTGCTTCCTTTTCCTTGTTTATTTTCACTGTGCAAGATATTTGCAGTAAGTCAGATATCCCCTGGAATATTAATTAATCATCTTTCATTCATTGCCTTTCAGACAAATATTTCTGGAATGTGAATGCCCTACAAGGAATACCAAGACTAGCCCCAAGCTGCCGATTCACATACAATAAAGATAGTGCACTGTACTGTATTTAGGGGGGGACAACAAAGAAAATCCAAAATGTTCAGGTGTTTCATGGGGCAAAATGATTTCTTTATAAAGAAGTCAGAGTGGAAAAGGGCTAGATAATTTCAATCCGAGACTCCACATTTTCATCTCTCTAAACATACCACTAAACCTCAGGTACTGGCAAAAACATTAATCTATCTGGTCCTTACTGCTGTACTTGTGTATAAAGCACAACAGTCCTCAGATAAAAGATCATCACTTGCCTTCTCATGTATGTGGGAAATGGAACTGTTGTTAACGTATACATTTATCAGCTGCATGAAGCAGGTGTTCTCTGGCTGATGTAAATAATGTCCCGTCCTCCCCAAATCCCACTGTGAGCTCACCTGTCTGTTCCTATTGATTTTAGAATGGGGCACTCACAGATTTGAATGAGGATGAGCAGAGAATATATCAAACAGTGTTTGAGACACTGCAGGGACAACTGAAGAACATGGTTTTCAGCCTCCTTCTGCCACCCTGGAGCCAGATCCCCTTGTGCCATTTGGTGGTTTGTTTGTCAAAACCCAGTGCACTTCTAAATCGGTTCTTCAGGAGCATCTGAGACTTGTGGCAGCCTTAGAGGACCATTTGGGTCAACGCAGACAATAGGGTTTGCAGCAAGAGTTTAGAAATGTCTGGTTTAACAAAAGGGTGAAGAACCTCACCACCAATTTTGCCTTCATGAAACTGCCTAAGAATTTCACTAACTTTCACACAGGTCTGTAGGGCTGTTCTAGAATAGAGCACACGGACCAAGGAATTAACTAGCCAAGACAAACAAAGATGTAGGTAGTAATTATGTGCAGCTTAGTAATAAATAGAAGATAGAATCTGAAGGCAACAAATTGCATCAGTTTTACTGTTTTAGCAACAGTAATACCAATCAGGAACTGCATCATTCCCCGTCATCACTAAAGAGCAAGCTCTTGATCTTGAGCTAATGTCCATGACTGGGAAATTTCAGAAAACTCATCATTTCAGTGACTTTCTCAAAGGTTAGTTCTTGGACATGAACTGTCTTTCCTCTGTCAGCCAAACCGTGAAATAATCTTTACCCATCCTGAATGTGTGTATGCAGCTATGAAAATCTGAATATATTTAAAGCACTTGGAGCCTATTTTTCAGAGAGACATTTATGTTTTCTCAAAGTTGTTTATATTTCTGCACTGTAGCATGGGAGCAAGCTCTATAAACACACTTATTGCAGATGTACGTGGTTGCTTGTGCTGTCTAATGCAGCACGCAAAATGCTTCACATTCTCCTTTATATAAAATGGGGAAAAAATGTCCGTCGCCTAGATGAGGAGCATATGCACCTTGGAGTATAGTTTCACCCCTAGCAGCAGGAAATTTAATCCATAAAACTTAAAAGCACCTTCTGTAAAGAAGAAAGCGTTAAGACTTGTTGAAGTTTGCAGTCATCACTAGGTGCATCCAAACCTGCCAGGTGACTTTAAAAGCTCATGTTTTTTGCCAGCAGTGAAGCCTGCACAGTGCTACCACATATAGCATGCAGCAAACTAGGAAAAGAGTTAAAGAGGCAGCGAAAAATAAGGATATTCACATGTAGTCAGGTGGAGAGAGACTCCTTCATCGGCACAGGGGTTCTATGAACTCTTCACGGTCCCTAAATACCCACCCTCCCTCATCCCTCAGTTTTGACTCCCTGACTCTCACCTCTGGGATAAAGCCAATTTTGGCTGTGCTAGCACCAGGAGAGAAAGAGATACCCACTGGCACACCTCCAGCACAGAAAAATAAGTGCACTGTGCTGCTGCCATCTGCTTGTTCCAGGCTGTCCTGTCCTGGGGATGTTTAGTGTCACGTCTCTGTGCTTCTGGGAACACCCTCTGTCCTGGCCTCACTGATATATGTAAATATTAAACATTGCTATTCTGAACTTATTTTCTGGCTTGATTTGTGTGCTCTGAAGGACTTGTGAGTTCAAACTACCTCCAACAGGAAGATAAATGGAATAACAGAGAAAGCAGAGTTAAATTGTCTAACTTGAATCACCATGAAGAAGTCTCTTCTAGGGTAAGCACCAAGATATGTAGTCCTTGGAGAGAAGCAACATTCCCCCAGGCCACACTGAAAGAGATGCCTAAGGCAAGCGGGAGACATTGCCTTCCTGGGCAATGTTCAGTTGTCCACCATGGACAGGAGCATCTGGTGCCACTTGAAGTGCAGCAAAGAACCCATTCACAGATGTCCAGAGATCCAAGAGTCTCATCTGGACCTAACAACATGAAGGTGTGGATGACCGAAGCAAACACCTGTCTCATGCAAACACAAGGATGCTAAAAATTCATTAGTGAAAATACACAAAGGTGACTAATATTAGATGAAATTATTTCAGCTCATGCTTGTTTGGATCCCCCAAATCACCTTTTACATGAGTGAAAGCCTGTCCTCTCAGAAGTGCCACCAGAGCCTTCTCCAGGAGCCGGCCAGCACATTGTAACAGGGGCAGCTCTTCATACCTAGCACTGCGGGGAGACCTGGGAACTCAAGCTTTTGTGGTGGACAAGGCTTCAAAAGAAAATGTCTACATAATACTAAATATAATAAAAACTTTGATTTGAACAGAGAGTTGGCTTGGCTGAAGATAAGATATTGTGCTTCAGAATTAGGATTACTACAGATTTTAAGTTACTGGTTTGGTGTTTTTTCCAATATGGAAAGAATTCTTTCAGGGAAATCTCCTAGCAAAAAAAAAGAGCAATTTTGTCCTTGAAATGTTTTTTGTATTGTATACATGAAGAATTTAGTAAAACTAAGGAACTCATAATATTCTTCTATATCTATCTTTTCTCTATATTCACCTTCTATCTATCTCTCTATCTATCTATCTATCTATCTATCTATCTATCTATCTATCTATCTATCCGTCTACTCTGTATCTATCAACTTTAAGTAATTAATAGTCAAAAACTACCCAGACATAAAGACAAAAATATTTGTTTAATTTTGATATTAATTCACTGTACAATCTCACTACACAGGCTCTGATAGAAGGACTTAAATATGTTGGGTTTGCATCAAATTATCCCTTTCTGTTCTGCACTTGAGACTCATGCAGGACATCACTTGCAATTAGGACTGACTTGGAATAAAACTTTAGACCAAGGACATCACCTGGAAAATGTAAATGTTTGGAGACCAACAGCCCAGTGCTTCAGCTGTCAGGATCAAGGACACAATCCAAATACCTGGGTGGGACACCACAGACTAGCTCATACCCTCTCATTTCAAGAGGAACTGTCAGTTCATTTTGATGCAAATGGCTCAGATGCCTCAGGCCCTGGTACTCAATGTTCTTGACATTTTGGCATGCAGAGCAAACTAAACCAGTGAGAGGTTGATCCTTGCAGACCATTTCTACAACGGATAGAAAACTTCACTGATACACAGCACTCCTCACTTTCTTTCAGGTATTTCTCTGTTCTTATCAACAACCCATGTCAGGGTCTGTTCCATCGAGGTCAATTAAAAAGGTGTAAGAATTAAGAGCTCAGCTGATTATCGTAGAGTCACAGAATGGTTTGAGTTAGAAGGGACCTTAAAATCATCTAGTTCCAACTCCCCTGCCATGGGCAGGGACACCTTCCACTAGATCAGGTTGCTCAGAGCCCTGTCCAAAACAGCCTTGAGCACCTCCAGGGATGGGGCATCCACAACTTCTCTGGGCAACCTGTGCCAGTGCCTCACCACCCTCACAATAAAGAACTTCTTTCTAATATCTAATCTAAACCTACCTTCTTTCAGTTTAAAGTCATTAGTCCTTGTCTTGTCACTACATGCCCTTGTAAAAAGTCCCTCCTCACCTTTCTTGTAGTCCCATCAGGTACTGGAAGGAACTTGTATCCCCTAAGCTCAGAACCCTTGGAGATACACCAGAATATCCTGGCTGCTATTCCAGGAGGGCATGGTGTCTCCAACAGGGACTGTAACCTCTGCTTGCCCAAGTGGACATCTCAGAGGTTTTATAGCATCTCAGGTGACACCAGCCATCTCTATGTGAGCATCCAAACCAAGCTCTGAAACATCTACTGGGTACAGTGACACTGCTCTTAGAAGCAACTCTGAGTTCATCAGTCTGAGACCTGTCCTCACTCTGTCCTGCCTCACAAGACTTAAAACAGGTCAGTCAATCATCCCCTAAAATTGTGGATTTCCCCCCACGGGTTGCTCAGGGAGCTTGAAGTGAGCAGCACAGCAGCTGGCACCCAAAGCTGCAGCCCCCCATCATGAGCGGGGAGTGAAGCCCACCTCAAAAATCTCTTCATTGGTGAGATCTCTTTTTTTTTTTTCCTTAAAATAGATGCATTAGCTGAGAGTCATTTAATGGCAAAAGAGTACAATAATAGATTTAGTGAGGAACTGGTCTTCTTGTTTTACAGTCCTTCTTCCTTGCAAGGTGTATCAGCAAAAACACTCCAGATTCAGATGAACTACCTTAGACATCCTCTTTCTCTAAGCCTCCTTCATCCCATCATGTAATGTTTTCACTTACTTTGTGCCCGACCACATCTGCCCTACACCCCTCTGGGTCTTTAAATGAAGTTTCTCTGGAGAATTTTATGCCTGACAGTTTTTTGGGTTTTTTCCCAAGAAATGAAGAAAAGCAGGGACAGTCCAGATATTCTCTGCAGATGTCAAAGAACAAATTCAAATCTTATTTGGGGCATGTTGAATTTAGTTGACCCTCACATGAAGGGTGCAAGGTCAGGTATGTCCTCTCAGGAGTGTCTGATTGCAGAGCAGGCTGAGACCTGGCTGCACTCACCCTCAGCCACGTTCACCTTCAACCTTTTCCTGTTCCTGTCTACAAAATATGCTGCAAAACATTTGTTCATAGAAAAAAACTTAATATGTGTACTGTACGGTGTTTTAAAAGTTTTTGAAACACCTATTTTGAGCAAGGAAAGCAAACCAGAGAAATCAATGGCTCCACTGCCACTGACAACAGAGCTACAGTTTCTAGGACCTTGTAGCAGGTTCACTTAGGGTGGGAGCGTTTCTAATTACCACCCAAAAAAATGTGCCTTTTAAATGCATAGCGTCCCTTTCTGTACTTAAATAATTGGGTCAAATTTAAAAGCCATTACTCAGTTAAAATAGCATTTGATTATAAATATAAAGGAATATTTCTCTTAAGGTAGGTTAAGTTATCATCTGGTTGTCAGGCTTTTTTATCCCTTTTAATTTTCACTTCTTTTTAAACACTAATTATAAAGTCTTCCCACCAGATCACTGCATATCTTACCAAAACCTTTATTTCCCCTTGTACAGAGAGGTGTCACAGAAAACATGTTGTTCCTGCACTTCTCCCCCTTTCTTCCCACAGCCATCACCTATGTCCCTGTGTGCTCCTACTGCGTCCTGCTGATGGGATATGCTTAGCCTGTGCCACTGTCATTGCCATGCACAGCCACTCCTGTCTGCTGCAGGTGCTGGCACACTGCAGAAAACCTTCCTAAAGATTTGGCCTTTCACTCAGAGTGCATCTGAGAAGACATCTGAGATTTCCCCAAGAAAGGGAGCTACCCACTCCATAGACGAACAAAGGTATCCAGGAAAGCCATACATGTACCCTAAAAAGGGCAGATTTTACATAGAATTGGTTATAAAGAGCCATATGTGGACAGATGGCAAAGACTGACAGAGCAACTAAAAAGATATCAGTGTGGCAACTCTACAAGAAATGTAACCAACTTAATTCCATAATGCATATATGAGGTTTTTTCTCAGAATTATTTCTGTTTACAGGGAGCTTCACAAAGTAGTTTTAAAAAGTCTGTATCATTCTTATAGTTTCATTGAAGAGTCCAACACCACCTCACTTTCCTACCAGTTTCCAATGCTTGCTTTGAGTATCATCACATAGTTCCTTTCATTGGTCAATGGTAAATCTTTTTTACTGTTTCCTAGGTTTATTTTGATGGTTACTGAGAGTTTAGTTCAGTCAACTCTAAACAGACTAATTCTTAGCCCTATCTTTTGCTTTAGCCTTGTGCCCAGAACCCAGAGAAATATGGATTATCTTCATACCATTTCATATCAGACAAAATATAACATTTCCCCTACTTTAAGCCAAGCTGGCTGCTATTACCCCTCACATCAGTGTTCCATTTCGCATAGCAACACTAATTCCTATGCTCTTAATCTCTGCTCCTTACAAAAATAAGACTGGATATCTACTGGAGAAGGGGGAAGGTTGCAGAATTGCCAGTGTTTCTCCAAAGACTGAGACTTTGCATCCAGTTCTCCAGACTTTTGGGTTTATCGCTCTGTTTCATACTGCTTCTTTTGTTGCAAAGTCCAGCAAATATTCAGCAGTTTCTTTACAAGGCACCACTATTTTCCATTGATTTTTTCTGATTTTGTACTTGATCAAAGAACATTATCATCACACCATTATTCCTCTCTACAATCTAAATTAAGCAACAGAAAATGGCTCTAAATATACCAGGCTTAGTATCTGTGAGTGTATTTTTTACACTAACTTTAGCTACTGGAATTTGGGCTTCTTGGAAAAGCAGAAAGGATCAGCAGAACAGGAACTCAACAGAGATGGCCATGGTTGGAGGCAGGAATATAAATGTTTTCCTTGGATTGTTTACTGCAACAGGTAAGTTTTCTTAAGACTTTTTAAAATTCTTCTCAAAACACATATATTGCATAGATCTGGGTGACTTTTCTTTCAAAGGAAGTGAACTCCTTTAATGTCAGGGTAGATTTTACCTAAATGGGACTTAAAAGGAGTATGGTTTCATGAATCATTTTGGGATGGATTCTTACAAACCTCTCCTCACTGAGCAGAACCTAATGTTTATGTAGATTCTTTTAAATTAAAGAGATTCATTTAAGAGTTTAGTTAAGAGTTAAGAGTTTAATTTAAGAGTGACAAAAGAATACAACACTTTTCATTAAGGAGGACTGTGGTCTTAATTGTGAAACAGTTTCTGTTATCCAACACAACAGAAGAATTTTACCCATGGAAAAGTCCCGTTCCGTGTGGAATAAGCTCTCACTCATGGTGAGCATTGGTCTCTCAAAGAGAGAGATTCCCTCAACTTCCCTTTTCTCTCCTTGCTGCCTGACATAATCTGAAATTTGCTTCCCTGACCTGTTTTTTGTAAAAGCATCTCCCAGTGGCATTTGCCTGGCTAAGACATTTAAATCATTGTTGTCGGTCTTTTGTCTGACTGCAATGTCTGCTTGCATTTGTTTTCCCTAATGTCTACTTTCTTAGACCCTGTAAGTGATGCTCTTGAAGGAGGGCAATTCTACAAAGGTAATTCTATTTCCTCTAGCAAAAGTCTTCCTCTGAGAAAAAAATGTAATTAAAAATTACTATATTCCAATTGCCTCTAAATATTTAAATATTGAGCTTTTCCATGCACACACAGATATCCATTCTTGAAGCTGGAAAACTATTTAGAGTGAGATTCTAATACTATTACTTGTAGTCAGCACCACATCTCTGCATGGGAGAAAACTTTGCACAAAAATAGAGGTGTGATTAAATATGCGTATGAGAAAAATGTTTACAAGCTCTCAGAGTGTTCTACAGGGCTAGTTGAGAATATGTCTCTCAATTCTGACCTCTTCATCTTCCATGTTTACAGCCACCTGGGTTGGAGGAGCATATATTGAGAGCACAGCTGAAATCGTCTACCTGCCTTCAAAAGGATTATTGTGGGTCCAGGCACCTGTGGGATTTGCCTTGTCCCTTGTTATTGGTAAATAACTCATGTAATTAGGACACATAAGCTTTAAAACCATATCATAGGAGTATATTAAGATATGTCACAGAATATAGGGTACATTTTAAATGTGATTTCGTTTTTTCAGTCTCCCACATAACGAGAATAAGCATTTCTAATGCTATCCTCTGAACTGAAACATAACAAGTTAGGGTAGCTTGGAGCTAGTGTAGAGTTTTCCCTGCTTGTAGGAATTTATAGGACAAAAACCTTATCTGAGAATTTAGAAGAGTGTGTCTATGTGCATATCGCTTTTTTCACATGGTCTCTAATTCACAGACTATTCAGAGTATTGGTATCTAATTTTTTCCTTGCAATTTCTGTGTGATGAAATCATAGTATCTTGATTTTTCCACTAAAATGCATTCTTCTGAGTAGTCTCATCTCAGGATGAATGTATCATGCATCCAGCTTATCCCACTTTATAGCTGCTCATTTTTTTGTTGAAACTAAGCTAAGTGTGCCATGTTCTATACCCGAGTTGCCATTTCTAACTCTGAGAATTACTGGACTCGTGCTGAGGTTCAGCTCTCTTGCCAAGACCAAAGCTGCTTCCAGGCCACACTGTGTTATACCATGACTCTCTAGGGACACAGGATGATGAAAGCAAGGAGACCTGTGCAGACCTTACACAGGAATTTCTAAAAGAACAATACCCTTTATTCTCAAATCAAAGAAAAGAGTCCAACTGAAGCGAATATGAATCAGGCTTGGACATACATTGCCAGCATTGCTTATGTGAGTAATTCTTACTAATGAAACTGAGGAGTGCAGGTCTGATCCTGCAATCTTTGCTCAGGTCAGTGGTGCCCAGACAAGCAGTCCTGTTGGCTTCAGGGTTAGACACAATACGGATTCTTTGGTTTTAATGAGATGGCTGCACATCTGAAGTCTACTATTTAGAGAAAGGTGGGTGGGACTCAGCTCAATGTGCAGATTAAAACAATATAGTTCTGGGAAGAGACAATGAAGCCACCAAAATGAAAAATGTAATCAGAAAAGGACCATACATCAACAGGTTGCATTGCATAACCAAGGACAAAACTTTGCTTCCTTTTTAGCCAAATACGAGTCTTCAATGCCTCACACTGTCTACTGACATCTTCAGGATGCATTTCAGAAAACTTTATGTCAGATTGGTAGATCATTGGGGATGGAGAGGAGATTAAATATGGGTGTCCACTGAGCTAAATTCCTGTTACAGTCACACAGGTATTTTATGCCATTTGGGGTGCCATAGGGGTCCTCCTTGGCCTCCAGTAGCCACTCCAGAAAGATGTAGGTGTACCAAAAGTGCATGGTCATACATATCAGCTGTAAGCAGATATCCTTTATGGGCTGGGACCTCTTGAATGGATGAAACCCCGCTTTTAGCAGGTGAATTTAAGACCCAGTGTCTGGTTGGCCGCATCATTCTCTAAGGTCCATTATGTATGAATTCTATGCTCACTAGGTGGGTCTGATACTCAAATACCATACTATTCTTACCTCTTTGCTTCCTGGAATATAAAACATGCAAAATTCTACCAAAATGTCATTACTTTCTGATAGGTGGTTTGTTCTTTGTAAATCCAATGAGATCCAAGAATTACGTGACAGTGATGGACCCCCTTCAAGAAACTTATGGGAACATGATGGGAACCTTACTCTTCATTCCACCACTGCTAGGAGAGGTGTTCTGGTTTGCAGCTATCCTGGCATCCCTGGGTAAATACTTGCTTTCCTGTTGTATTTCTTAAAGGTCATGTGGACTCGTCAGAGTGTAATACACATTTGGGAATTGTGGAAAGCTGTGCTTCATGTCTTCTTTTGTGAGAGGAACAAGCATTTCTCATTTCAGGAAAATATGTTTCCAGGCTTAAAACAAATAGTGCTATATATTCATTATATTATAATAGAGAAGTCTGCCAATGTGAGTTTGTAACTTCCTCTTGCCTGCAGGAGAGCAAATGTAAAAAGGCAAAACGCCTTGGCAATGGCAATGCAGTGAGGTGAGGCAGTGAAAGGAGGAAGGAAACATGGGCTCTCTCAAGTTCCCACTCTGCACACTCACTGTAGACTGCGTTTTTCGTACTCTATGTTGTACTGGCACCACAGGAGTAACACATCCTTATTTATTCTGTATTCTGCACATACAAAATCTGTCTTAAAATACTTGACTGCTGTCCTTGTCTGCAGGAGCAACAATGAGGGTCATCTTGGATATTGGAGGTTCTTTGGCTATCACCATCTCAGCATGCACTGTCATACTTTACACCCTACAGGGAGGTCTCTACTCTGTTGCCTACACCGATGTCATCCAGATGGTTTTCATCACTCTCAGCCTGGCAAGTCCTGTGCATTTCTTTGTTACCAGTTTTCTAACTAAAGGGAAAAATCCTGCTCTTCTTTTCAGCATGTGTCAGACCAAAAATAACTTCCTTGACATACAGTTCCTCTTTAGGAGAAACAGGTTTCCTGAAAAATGTTACAGTCTTTATAAGTCTTTGTACCTTATGCATTTCAGACAGTGCTCACACAAGCCATTGGCCTTGCTGGGTGAACACAGGAAGGTCTGCACAAAAGTGAAGTTTGCAGAACCTGTCCAGAACCATCTTGAATGGAGGAACCATCTAAAATGGAGGGAGATCTGTCTACAGAAAGTACCAATTAACCTGCATTACAGACTCATGTTCTTGATGATGCCATGAACCAGAAATATGTAGATTTAGAGTAAGGAAGGGGGAGAAAGGAAGACTCTAAGCCTAGGTTTAATCTTATGTAACTCTACATTCTACATCTACCTTAATTTAAATATCTGTTCTCCAAGAACAAGGACCCTGGGAAAATGGTTAACTATTTCCGTTTCTATCCTAGTGGATCTGTATCCCCTTTGCTCTGGTGAATTCTGCAACGGAAAATATTTATTACACTGCAACCCATCCATCTTACCAAGACCCTTGGATTGGGAAGATAGAAAAACAGTATCTTGGAAGGTGGCTGGATGACTTCCTCTACCTGGTATGGAGTATTTCTTGGACAAGTGGTTGAGAGGAGGAATTGTGCAGGGACTTTCTGTCTGGAAAACTTGTGGGTTCTTCCAGCCAGGAGCCCTATATTGCAAGGCCAGCTGACAAGGGCTGGATGTGTAAAAACCATCTCTCAGCAACCCCTGCAGGAACCTCAATGGACTGGGGACACCCAGGGCTCAGTTCTGGGATGAAAAGAAGCAGTAGGGACACTCCATCTTTTTGCCCACATGGAGGACCATACCTCTTAAGACCATCCAGGGAGCCAGTTCCTCTCCTGGCACCTAAACGAGTAATTTCCTACCTTTTGAAACGCTGGTCTTGCAGCCTCAATAGTGTGCTTTTAACATAAATATGTAAAATTCCCTCTCTTTGAAAAAAAATAATAAATTAAAATGACATGACTGCAGGTCATCAGCAAGCACAGTGCCATTGGCTCCACTGCACAAGACAACTTTTGAGTTACCAATATAGCCAAGACTACAGGAGGTTGTTCTGCTCTTACTAAACTGATAATAGGGACACACAGAAGCTTGTTTGGTGAGGACAGAATCTTCAGATTTTATCTGATTAATTTTGTGTGCTAAGAAAGTGAAAATTATGGTTTTATTTTTCATTTTAAATGCAAAATAGCTAAGTTTGAGTAGATTTATTTACAATGCATTTATTTGCATTCCTGAAAAACTTTCCTTTCACTTCCTCTGTGCCTCATCCACCATTCCCAGCAACCATTTTTCAGCTTTCTCCATCTGCCAAACCATTAACCTCTTTTCATTTAAATTTCACATCCTTCGCAATAAAACAAAGGAAAAGGGAATTCTCAACTATCAGAAATATCATCCTCAAGAGTTAGAGCTGGGCAACATTTACACATTTGAAATGAGAATTTGATAACACTACAGATTATTGTGGATGATGCCCTACAGCAGCCAGCAGCCTGGCGGGTAACACTGGTAACCTATGAATGTTTCAGGTGCTTGGGAGCATCCCATGGCAGACTTACTTCCAAAGGGTTCTCTCTGCTGCCTCGACAGGACAGGCAAGGCTCATCTCCTACCTCTCTGGACTCGGGTGCTTTGCAATGGCCATCCCCTCAGTGCTCATTGGGGCAGTCGCAGCATCAACAGGTAAAATGAATTGTTTGTCTCCGAGTAATCAACATGTTTTTGGCAAACGTGATTAAAACGAGATCCAAAGAAGTCCTGACAGAGACTTCAAATTACCCAGTCCCATGGCCCTCGATACAGAGATAGGTGATCTGTACCAGAAATGTGGAGCCATCTGAGGTACAGTGCACTACTACTCAAAGACATTTAAATAGCCCCAAGACTTGTTTAAAGCTATTTCCTTACGACGAAATGGCTTTTCACAGACTTTGTGCTGAGGAAAGGTGAAATTAGACTCTCTAAAACCCTGTATTTTAGAAGAAATTTTACGCTTCCTTCTGTTAATGCCTTAGACATGTAAGACCCAGGAATATTACTACAGATTGTTAATAAGGTTCTTGCTTGAAGGAATCAAGAAGTTCAGTCCTGTAAACTCACAGCCTCCATGCAGGAGGTCAGTCCTGTGTTGGCTGTGAGCAAGGTAGAAGAGCAGCCAGATCACTGAACATTTAAGGAAATCAGCTGAAGACATGAGTTCACCCAATTCCCTTCTCCTCATGAGCAGTGTCTACAGGTTGATCTTTAACTGAGCCAATTCTGGAATCACACAAAGCATACCTATTTCTATAGATGCTGCTGAGGAAAAGGGAAATCTTTGATCTAGCGGGAGCTGCAGCATGCTAAGGGGAATCACAAAAGCTCACAAAAGAACTCAAAAAGTCAATCTAAGTCCTAAAATACTGAGTGGATCTCAGTTCTTAGCCCTTCTATGACTGGTCCCTGTGAAAAGGCAATTTCAAAGACAGTAGAAATGGCCACAAAGGATTTGTTGTGACTTTTCCTTGTTTTGTTTTAAAGACTGGAATCAGACAAGCTATGGTCTTCCAAGTCCATTCGAGAGAGGGGAGTCAGCGATGATACTACCACTTGTTTTACAACATCTCTGCCCAGCATACATCTCCATTACTGGTTTGGGAGCCATCGCTGCTGCTGCAATGTCTTCTGCAGATTCAGCTCTTCTCTCCACTGGCTCCATGTTCGCTCACAACATCTACAGGAAAATCCTGAGGAAAAAGGTACCTGTTTGCAGCATTCAGGAGTTTTGGTGTCAGGAAAGACATTCTTGTTTCAAGGCTATTTCTAAACCAGTCTATGACTAAAGGTGTGTGTCCTTCAGCTGCTGAACTGATTTCTGGAGATAGAGCTCCAAACATAAGCCAGGAGTGTTTATATCCTTGGTAGGGGTACCAATACCCATACTGGTGAGCTTTGCTCATTCTAACATGACTAGTATAAAATTTGGGCTAAGGTATTAATGGAAACAGCATAAAACCATGACCCTTAAAATCAGAGGGCACCTCCAGGGGACCCTGCCTTGCCTGGCTGCTGGTGGCAAGTAGTGCCTAAAAGCATCAAGGGCTTGGAGAGAACCAGCCCAGGCCAGGGCAGTGCTGGCCATCCTGACAGAAAACACTGTGTCTCTAATGCTGCAATCTCTGCTTTACAGGCTTCAGAGACAGAGGTGTTGTGGGCCATGAGGACCTCCATGTTGGTGTTTGGGGCCGGGGCTGCTGGCCTGGCTTTTTACTCCAGCTCTGTGTATGACCTCTGGTTCCTCAGCGGGGAGCTGGTGTACGCCCTCCTCTTCCCCCAGCTTTGCTGTGCCCTCTTTGCTCCCAGCACAAACACCTACGGATCAGCTGCTGGCTTCTTGGTTGGGCTCCTGCTGAGGCTACTGGCAGGGGAGCCTGCCCTGAGCATCCCCCCCATCATCCGCTACCCAGCCTGCTCCCTGGTGAACGGGACCTACAGCCAGCTCTTCCCCTTTAAAACATTCACCATGCTTCTCACCTTGGGCACGATCCTTGCAGTTTCATGCCTGGCCAAGGCTTTGTTTCAAAGAAACCTCCTCCCTCGCAGCTGGGATGTTTGCAATATCATGGGGGGAACGAGCATCCTCATCCCCTTGCAGCAGGTGGAGAAACGGGAGCATGTGCCAACCACTGCACTAGAAGAGAAACACAATTAAATGTGGGGCTTCATTTGAAAGGCCACGGTGCATTCAGCAGAGTATGGCACAGACAGCATCGCTCTTCCCTTTGCTTTCTCCACTAATGATTTATTTAAAGTCCTCACCGAGAAATAAAGAGGCATTCTGTTCATCCAAGGAGAATATGTGAGTTTGAAGTCAGCAGTGATTAAAGTCACATGGTGATGGAGCACAATCTTGTGGTGGTGACCACAGGACACCTCAGGCCGCAGCAGTGGTTGCTTCAAGGTGCCCCTGGTATTCCACCAAAAAGCAAAGCTATAATCCTGCTCCAACACTTAAGGTGTTCCCAAGTCACATACTTTTCTCACCACAAAGGAGACAAATTAATGTCTGATAGATTGGGTACTCTAGATTTAAAAAAAAAAAAGGGTGAGCAAACCTGTTTCCATTACACAGCAAGAGGTTTAGCATAATCATCCCTGGGGAGAACATCAAACCTCTAAAAACACAGATTACTAAAAGCAGTGCAACCACCACAGCAGTGCAGCAGTAATATCGGTTTTGCACCATTCCTTGTATGCTTTACAAAGCTCTCCTTCATACTGCAAAAGTTTTTACACGTCTCTCCCCACTGCAGTATCTGCCAGTGGATCACTCAGCCTGGGAATGTGTGAGACATCCCCTCTATATGACCTGGTAGGGCAGAAGCAGGTAAGCAAGATAAAGCAACAGCCTTTAACTCTTCACTAAGAAAGATTTACATAGCCACCATTTACAAAAACTTAACCAGATAGAACAGAGGTGCCAGAGAGACTGTTGGATGAATTTTCTCCAAAACTTGGCAAATCACTTGTGTCAAGGTTTTACCCCATCACAGCAACAGGATGGTGTGCGACATACACACACTGGTGTGTGAGAACTCAAGAGGACTGTGATGACAGAAAGGTGCTGGACACTGATCCTAAACTTTCTTGCAGGGACACAAAATCCTAAAATCCTGAAGGCAAGATCCCAAAAGATTCAAATTACAGATGAGTACGGAAGAGCCCCCAATACCTTGTTTGCACAAATTCTTAATGTCTTGGAAGAAAAGAAACCCAGCTAAATAGTGAGTTTGGCCTCTAGCCTGAAGTCTGATGGACTGAGAACGTCCCCCAGGGAGATGGATCATTCAGATGTGAGCTGAATTAAAGATTCAGGAGGATTCTGTAGTAATGGCTCACAGATGGCTGTCATTTTATACTTCCCTCAGCAGCTGTGCAGCATCTTACCAGGGGTCAGTTGCACTCCACCCACAACAGCCAGCAGGAACCACACTCACAGTACCTTTCCAAAGTGGTTGTGGGAGCTGCTATGAGTGGAAACACCTGGCACTGCTGAAAGGAAGATATTTACTGGCATAACCAAAAGACCCTAGAGCAGAGCAACCCTGACAGCCAAGTGAGCTGCTGAGGTGAGGAAAACAAGGTGCTGCTCCGTGATTTACTTCCAGCATGCGCATGCACAAGGTGAGAAGCTCTGCTGGTGCCACCATGCACTGCTGCAGGAAGCTCAGCAAGGAGCCATGAAACTAAGTTCTACCAAGGCAACTGCCGTGGCTCAGGAGGAGGAGTGTCAGCCCTGCTCTCTAGATATGGCTTTGATGACTCTGCTCCCTGTGGGGAACATTCACCTCTTTTAAAATATCCATCTTCAGCAAGGTGGAGATTCTGCTCCTCACCAGAAAAATATCACATAGCCTTATGTTTTGTGCTAGTGCTAGTGAACACCTGGGCACACTAACTTCCTAAGCACAGCAGTCCTATTGATACACTTTGTTAAACCAAGACTGGAAGTTCCCTCCCGTGTCTCTAGAGATTGCCATGAAATATTAATTATAACATGTCTAGAAAAGGGAAAATAACTGCTTTAAAAATCAAAAGCATTGTCATTGACTATGGCCTCAGGCAGTCACCCACTGGAGTCTTTCACACAGCAGTGATTTGAGTGGGAGCATGTGAGGTCGTGCTTAGCCAAGGGAGGCACCAAAGCTATCATTACCTGAGCACCAGGAGAACAGGGCTCTTGTTAAATCACAGTTGCTGTAGGCTGATTCAAGCATACTCCCCTGAGAGATTTAGGGGTGACCTAGTTTGGGGACCTGCCCATCCCGCTACATGGATCAGACCAAAGGTGACATGCTGTACTTGAACCAGGGCACAGACCTGCTGCATGACCAGATAAGAGTGAAACCCCAGTGTCCTTATGCCAAGGTCATCACTCTGCTTCCTGACCATAGAATCATAGAATGTTAAGGGCTTGCAAGGGACATTAAGGATCATCTAGTTTCAAGCCCCCTGCCATGGGCAGGGATACCACTCACTAGGTGAGGTTGCTCAGGGGCCCATCCAGCCTGGCCTTGAACACTTCCAGGGATTGGGCATCCACAACTTCTCTGGACAACCTGTTCCTGTGTCTCACCAACCTTAAGTAAAGAATTTACTATCTAGTCTAAAAATACTCTCTTTCATTTTAAAATCATTGCCCCTTGTCCTGTCATTATCTGCTCGTAAAAAAAGACCCCTGCCCTCCTTTTTATAAGTCCCCTTAAGGTATTGGAAGGACACAATGAGGTCTCCCTGGAGCTTTATCTTCTCCAGGCTGAACAACCCCAAATCTCTCTGACTGTCTCCATAGGAGAGGTGCTCCATCCCTCTTATCAGCTTTGTGGCCTCCTCTGGACCCACTCAGCGCATCTTTCCTGTGCTGGGGACCCCAGAGCTGGATGCAGTACTGTAGGTGGTGTCTCACCAGAGCAGAGCAGAGCAGAGGGGCAGAATCCCCTCCTTTGCCCTGCTGGCCACACTGCTTTTGATGCAGCCCAAGATCCATCCCACACAGCAGCTCTGACAGGTAAATGCTGACATCTTGAGATACCTTTTCATTCCAATGCTGTGCTCAACTTCTCCTGCTTCTATCCTGCAGAGACCCAAAGTTTGACATTAAAGCCCTTCTGTGCTAACAGGCTTGCCATGGCAGGCAATAGATCCACAGCTTCCTGAGAGAGCAGCAAGGGACATTGCTGAAGAGTGTCACCACCGCCACCATGTTACCATCCAGTGTCACCACAGAAACTCACAGAGACTTCAAACACAAGAGTCTTTAGTGCTCTAAGGGGTATCTGGCATACCCAGCCATACTTGGCCCTTGCAAAGCTTCCCTAAATTTCATACCACTAAAAGCGCTCTGCTTTGTGGAAGGAGAGGAAAATGGAAGACACAATTACTGTAACTCTCACGAATGTTTACCATTTTCCATCCTTATATGACTCTCTCCTCAGAACATCTCCCAGCAAGCTTAAAAAGAAAACATTCATCAAGATCGGACAAAGTTTTGGAAGCAATTAGCTGCAAGTAAAATAAATATAAAAGTAATTCTGTCCTATACTTAATGCCCAAATGCCTAGTTGTTCCAGTCCAGCAGACCCAAGGTCCTTGAGGTGTTGCTAGCATGGGGGATAATGAGCCAGCTCCCACAAAGCCATTCTGTTAATGGGTTACGGCCTCCAGTTCAGTATTCCTTTATTTTTCTTTCTCCTCTTTATAAAAAATTCACTTGGGCACTGGGGGGCCCCAGTTTACCTCTCCACATGTGGATTTACCTCCTTTAACCTTTAGAAGTGTCCCTGCCAATGACCCTACACAGTTTCAGTTTTCATTAACTTTTCTCATCCTAGACAGCTGCTACATAAAGCAGCAAACACCAACAACTGAGGAGTACCCTATTGTTGCCTGGGCTGGCAGGATCCACTGAGATATCCTGAGGCTTCCATTGTCTCGCTTTTCTTTGACATTTTTATAGTTCATCTGCAGAGCATGTGAGATGGTATCAGACTGAAATTTGATTAAGAAAGAAGAACAATACAAAATCAATGCCATGTACATTAGGTAGATTAACAACTGGCTAACTGACAGGTTTGAAATGTAATTACAAGTAGGAAATTATCATCCAGTATCAAAACCTCTAGGGAGGTTGATTTTTGGCATCGTGCTATGGAACTGCACTTACCAGTGACTGGGTGGGCAGTGAGGAGCAGTCCACATCGTGTGCTCAGCTGGTCAAACAAGCTGCAGGTCAGTGTGGGCTCGTGGACAATCTAATGCAGGTGTCTACAGACAAATCAAGTGTATCACAGCCTAAAACCAGCTGCTGGCTGTGTTGTCCTCAAGGAAGGTCTGAGTGAGGCTATGCACTGCAATGTCAAGATTTAGGTGAGATCAATCTTACCCAGAGCATGCTCCTGCTACTTTGTCTCTTTTTTTTTTCCTCACAGTCAGGGTTTATGACAACATCCACTGTCTGGAAGTTAAATCTAGACAAATTAAAACTACAAATGCAGTTCAGCATTTTAAATGTAAACTCCATTAAATAGAGCAAGTTGGCAAGGACTGAGGTGGATTTGTCATCACTGGAAATGCTACAATGAAAGGGGAAGTTTTTCTGAAAGTTATCCATGTGTTTTAAGAGGAAACCATTCAGTGTAGCCCTAGGGTATCTGATGTCCAGCCCAGAGTTCAGACTGACAAATCCCAGTGATGTTGTTTGATCCTTACTTCTTCTAGCCCTGCTGGAGATGAGCAATCAGGTACCACTGAGGTAACCACTGCCACTTCTATCTTAATGCTGACATTGCTCAGAGCCCTGCTTGCTGCTCTTGAACTACAACGACGAGAAGTCAAGACCACGGTGTGATTTGGATTTCTAAATCTAAACTGGCTCCTCCATCAGCAGATTCTCTGTATACTGGATCCCAAGCTGTCTGTTCAAAGATGAGGGAAGAAGGTCTTCTCTCAGTGGTGGTGCTGCATGACCTCCTCCAGCAGCCACCTACCCATCCTGCACTGAAAAATCAAGTTCCCATCTCTGGTGTGTTGGGAGCAGTTCCTAAGTCCTCCACACACATAGGCTGAGGTGCGGGGTAAGGCCAAGGCTATAATTGGTGGTGTGACGTGTGTGTATGGTGCTCCGGGGGAAACCACCCACTGTGCCTATGCAAGGATCTGAGCTGTGATTGCACTGAGATACCCATACTTGTTTCCACGGGACACACCATAATTACACCACCATTGCTCAATCGCACTCATTATTTGAAGGGCCACATGCCTGACATGCTTCAGCAGCCGTTCTGCAGGGCCGGCCGGGCTCGATTCAATTGACTTCAGTGCTCCGTATTCCCAGCTGCCTTGCAGGTGCTGCGTCCAGACACGGGAACCAGCACAGACAAGGAGGTTGCCTACAGCGAGGATCATCAAACCTGGGTCTCGAATGAGACCCTGTGGCAGCCCCTGCTCGGTGCTTCAGCAAACCCAGAGTGAGCCT
The DNA here is from genome assembly GCA_013397775.1 of Eulacestoma nigropectus. Classification (NCBI taxonomy): domain Eukaryota; kingdom Metazoa; phylum Chordata; class Aves; order Passeriformes; genus Eulacestoma; species Eulacestoma nigropectus. The sequence continues at coordinate 902,001 of VZTE01005755.1, forward strand.
AATCTGTGGTAGAAAAAAGAGTTCTGGTTTCGGCAGCTCAGACCCCATGAGGACACAGCTGTTTCGACAGGGCAGGTCAAAGTAAATACTTTGCACCAAATTTAGGCCAAATGAATTGGAGAGCTGTTAAGGTGATCCACATAAAAACTGCGGGTGAGACTGAAGTGTGAATATTTTAATGATGCATTTCAACTAGACCAATTTAATAATGCTTAATTACTGCTTTTCTTAATTATTGCTCATGTTTAATTTTACTTGCCACCTAACCTGCACATATCAATACTCCTGCATCTTAGGACAGGGATCAAATCAGAGATGAGAGACAGGCTTTAGCACCTGGGGCATCCCAAGATTTGAGATGAAAAAAGCTTGTGCTATTCTGGTAATGGAGAGCAATGGGGAGAAAAAAGAGGGGAAAAAACGAAAAAACGGAAGGCACAAGAGACCCTTTTGCACTTTCCCTATTTTGAGATTGTTTTTCATTCTGCACACAGTGGATAGACATGCCATTCACTTTGCTGAATTCTGCAATTGAAAATATTTATACTGCTAATGAACAACAGTGAAAAATACCATGGGTCGGCAAAGTTGAACTAGAAACTTGTAAAACAGTCAGATGAATCTTCCATGTGATAAAGGCTCCTCTCATACATTCTTTGTATGGTATAACACTAACCAATAGACAATAACTTGGGACATTGATGGGAGGTGAAGGGTTGTATGAATGACTGACCTTCTGGTGTCCAAAGTGGAACATAATTCTTTTTATTTAATTGGAATTGCATTATTATTTGACTTTATTTTTACCACCACAACACAAGTTGAGTTAATCAGTGACATCAAGATTGGAGGCAGCCTGGGCTGCAGTGATAATGCACTAGTGGAGTTCATATCTTGAGGGATAAAGGTCAGGCAAAGAATAAAATCGGGACCCTGAATTTTAGGAAAAAAACCTTCCAATCCTTCAAAGAGTTAGTCAATGGACCCCCATGGAAACGTGCCTTCACAGGCAAGGGAGCAGAAGAGAGCTGGGAGATCTTAAAGGACATTTTTCATAGAGTATAAGAGGTCTCAATCCCCAGGTATAAGAAATCAGGAAAAGAAGGCAAGAGACCAGCATGGCTGAGTCGAGACCTGCTAGAGAAGCTAAAGGGCAAGAAGGAAATGCACAGGCAGTGGAGCAAGAACAGGTATCCTGGGAATAGTATAGGGACACTGCTCAGGTGTGTAAAGATAGGGTGAGGAAGGCCAAGGACCAGCTGGAACTGTAGTGAAAGGAAAAGGGGTAGTGGTTTTAAACTGGAAGAGAGTCAATTTGGATTAGATGTAAGGAAGAAAACTATTACAGTGAGAGTGGTGAAATACCACAGGTTGCTCAGAGAGGCAAGGATAAAGACCACCTCAGAGACTCAAGACAGTGAGGAATTATTTTCTCTGTTTTGACATAAACTTCCTAGAGAAAAAGCAACTTTGTGCTTTGGTTTCCCATTGAAAGAACACGAGGATATTCCACTCTCTGTGAATATAGAAGGAGAATGTATTGTCTTGGAAGATACTTACTGCCACAACAGCACCTCATGGGAGAATGCCAGCCATCCTCACTCAAAGGTGTGCTTTGAGCACCTCCCATTTGATAAAAGCTGTTTCCAAATGTCTCCCTTCTACTAAGCATCTGTGTGTTCTCAGATAAACATTTCTGTACCACCATTTGATTTTTTTCCCCTATTTCCCTAACCTGCAAACCCACAGACCAAGCCCACAAGGAGACTCAGGCAGTCTAGATAGCTTAAAAAGTGGAGGAATGCTAACAGACCAGAACTGCCCATTGCCTTTATTCTTACAGCTGTTGATTGATTTGAGGTAAGAAAGGGGCTTTTTCTGCTCTGCCTCTGCCGAAAAAATAAAAGGCAAAAAGAAACCACTGACATGCAAAGGGGACATGTGACCAGGTTCTACTTCAGATGCTGAAAAATCCTTTTTCATCTTATACAAATGGAAGGAATGTTTTTACACACCAAGATCTCACAACAAATGTTCTTTTCACTTCCAGAAGACCAGAATAAGCTAAGCCTGGATGACTAACCTCATGTGAAAAAGGAGGGGTCAGCAGGATGTTACCTATTTTTCAACTACTCCTGCGCTAGGTGCACATTTCTTTGCTGGTTTGGAAGCCTGCAGCTCTCTCCTGCTCTCTGCCAGCTGTTTGCCAGCTCACTGCATCATCAACCAAAAGCATCTCAAGGCAATAATGAGAAGCCTCTGCAGCCCGTCTGACCAGGCAGATGCAATGCCCTGCAGTCGCTGTTAACATTTCTTTGCTGAGTCTTATCCTATGGTTTCTTGCAGGATGAAATTACCTCTAAAGTGCTGTCTCAGGTCTGTAATCTCTTTGAATATTTAACCCTAGTAGTTTTTATCTTTTCTTCAGCTAAAGACAAGGTCAAGCATTTTATCAAGTCCAAAAAGGCCATCAATGCAAAAGGGTGAGGAGAAAAAAAAAGCAAACCCTCTGTATAAAGCACTTCTGTGTACTCATGCAGTGTATTAGAGAGAAAAAGGAGCTTTCTGGCTCCTATCTGGCTGTTGTTGCAATCGTTAATGTGGTTTTGTTCCATTATTAATGGCAGCAGAAAGAGAAATCAGGCCTCCAGACAAACCTGACAGACTCTCATCTCACATCTGGCAATGAGAAGAAAGGAAAAAAACCATTTAAAATAATGGAAATAAGCAAAGGAAAGGAGAAGGAATACTTAAAATACTGAGCATGTAGCAATAAAATCTGCAGATGCCTACAGCAGGGTAGGAATGGCAAACTAAATATTTTACGGACCTTTTAAGTCATTCCCAGAGTCTGGTAGTTTAAGGCCACTTTGTAATTAAACAAAGACAATCCAATTTTTTACAGTGTGTATTATATTGCTTGATACATTTATGTTTCCTAGAATTGCTGTTTGGCAAGCAGAGAAAAATAAAACCAGAAGAGCAGCATTAATGGATGAAAAATCTACAACCTGGACTGGCATATCATTAGCCTCATCTGAATATGGTTGGACAGGATTTTAATAAAAAACTTTGTTAGGAAAATACATCATGAATATGCCAAGGTAAGTAAAATTAGGAATAACACTCCAATCTGTCTTTTCTGTAAAGTTACCCTGAGTTAGCTACCAAATCCTGTAGAAGAGCTAGGCAGGGTACATCCCTTCACTCACACCTGGCAGAAACTGTTCCCCTGCTGAAGCCTTGCGCTGATGCCCAAGCACCAGAACCCAGGATCCACACACCAGCTTGTCCACAGCATCCTCTTCAAACATGAGCCCAACAGCAGGAGGTATCTGCTGAAGCTCATCCCCCATTGCATTTGGGGTGCTGGGAGGCAGGAAGGTGCTGGGGGAACTCAAAGGGGTCAAGCATCAAGGTTAAATTTTAGTTAGATTGGTTGCTAATCAATAATCCAGCCATCATCAGTACAAGAGGAAATGACCTCAGGTTATGCCAGAGGTTTTACTAAAAATTGATTCTCTGAAAGGGCTGTCAAGCACTTGAACAGGCTGTCCAGGGAAGTGGTGGAGTCACCATCTGGAGGTATTTAAAACACATGTAGATGTGGTGCTTCTGGACACAGCTGAGTGGTGGACTTGGCAGCACTGGGTTAATGGTTGGCTTGATGATCTCTTCCAGCCGAAGCGATTCTGATTCCTTGAAGCCAAGTGATTCTCTCTGTAGTCACTTGTTGATGGGGCTGTAGCCCATGGCCCACAGCACCAGACCCCACAGTGCAGCTCACTACGGCCACACTCCTCCACAGGCTGCAGGCAAGAAGCCTGCCCTGAAAATTGCCCCTGCCCTCTGCTGCTCCCCTGCCTTGCCAAGAGCCCCCACCCTGCCCAGCACTCACTCAGCACTGCTGTTCAACACCCCGATGCATTTCTGCTTAAGAGAAACCTCCTCCCTTCCACAGGGGATGTTTGCAGCACAGAGGGAGGAAGCATTGCTTCCAAGGGGCTCTCAGGAAGAGAGGAACCAGCCAGCTTTCAAATAAATATGGTTTATAATAGCTTGATTAAATGCTTTCTTAATGCTGAGTATTTTCTGATATGTATTTCTTGAAGTGCAGTTTTATATTAAAAAAAAACCCCAACCTCTAGATATTTTATAATTTTCCCTTTAAAAAGAAGGAATTCAAAAGTTTTTTGCTGTTAATTATTGATGCTGAACACAAACACAGGACTTCTTTTTATCACAGAACTGAACACTTGACCTATGGTAGCCAAAACTGCCAAAATTTGAGAGGAGCTCCAAGCCTGGATTTCAATTTCATTACTAACATCTGTCTTTCCAATAGAGTGCATTTACTCAATGCAACCAGCGTGACACATTTAAAATATGCAAAATTCAATTAATTTTATATGAGAATATTGCTCATATGCTGGGCTGCCAAAATAGGTCACTGGGCCAGGAGCTCAAAAATTATTTAAGTAAAGGCTGAAAGAAATAAAAAGGAAAATAACAAAGTCACATCATCATGAGACCTTCTTTAATGCTTTGAGGAACAAAACTGCCATGAAGCGATGGGATCAGGAAGAAACTTTTTCTGACAGAATCCCTCCAAGGGGAAGCACTACACACTTCTTCATGCAATGACATTTTCAGCAGGGACACCCAGGCACAACGTTGGCCTGACACAGCAGAGGGGATTTGGCAAAGCACAGGAGCAGCTCAGACAGATGAGGCGGAAGGGAAGCACTTCATGGCCTGCCTCTGCAGATCGAGTGCAAACACGCTTCCAGGCAACCCCAGCGCCATGGCAGGCTGCAAAACCCACATGGGATCAAACATTTGGGCAGTACGTCCTCACTGACCTCTCTTCCCCTGCCCCTTCATCTGAGTATCATCGCTGAAGCTTCAAGAGATGCACCAGAGGTTGGGGAAGCTGGAGATTTTTTTGCACCTGAACAAAATCTGGGCCCTGGAGCCCATGCAGATTGCACTGTCTCTTGTCAAGGCCTGGCTTAAGTCCTAGAAGTACCCTCTGAGACGTGCATGAAAGAAGCTGTAACGCCATATAGAGCATGGCAGCACATGACAGCATCACACTTGGTTGGAAAGCCCCAGCGAGAGTGGGTCCCCTGCAGCTGCGCCCTGCACAAGCCTCACTCCTGCTCAGCCCCCCACCCAGAGCTGTGCTTCAGCCACCCAGACCCCCGTGGGACTTGCCTGTTCTCCTCACAGCCAGCCAGTACGTAAGGAAACCTGCATTATTCCATGCAGTGCAGTGAGAGAGTGGCTGCTCAGTGCAGGCGGCTCTGGCAGATCCCAGCTGTCCCTCGTCACCTGGGTGATAGCCCTTTCCTCCCATTCACCCTGAGGAGCCCGTGCTGACCAGCAGGCTGAAATGTCTCTCTTTAATCCACACTCTACTAAAGAAAACTTGAAGAGAGGGAAATGCAAGAAAGAGAATGGAAAATCTGCAAAAGGTCTGATCCAGTGTGCAACTCTTTCCTTGATCAGAGGGGCAGCTCTCCTGGGGGTGTATATGGCTTCTGGTAGCCATATACAAGGATGCCTCTGTGCAAGGACGAATTTTAAGGGTTGGGACACTCTCATGTTTTCTAATCATATTTCCTGCTATCTCACACTCTCCGGTGCTTTCTGAAAGAAGCACAAGCATTGCTGGGGACTTCCTCTGGACGACAACAGAAGGGAGAGAGGAGCACCTAGTGCATGTGCTGGGTACAGTGGGATGGGAACCGGGTTCATTTTCCAGCGTGGTCATCTGAGATGATCCCTGGGGACACAGAGGTGCTGGTGTCCAACCCTCCTCCCCACGCCCCGTGTCACCTGCAGCATCACCAGACTTCTTGGAGCAAAAAAGTCAGTTTTAACACCTCGAAGCGAAATTTCCCTTGCGGATGCCAAATCACACTTAAAACCAGCCTCCTCGGCCAGATGTCCCGATCCCGGGCTCGGCTCCCGGCTCCAGGCTCCGGCCGGGCATCGGCAGGGCCGGGCAGGGCTGCGCTGCTCCGCGGCCGCCCATCGCGCTCATTTCCCGGCTGGGCGATGGCCGGCGGCCGGGCAGCGCCTTCCCTTCCTCAGCCAATTGCATCTCCAGCGCGGATCGGAGGATCGCGGGCTGTGAGGCGGGGGAGCGCCCGGGGGCCGCTGCGGGGGGGAGCCGGGAGCAGCCCCGGCGCCGCGGCGGGAGCGGGAGGAGGAGGGAGAGAAGCGAGGGAGAGGCCTGGGGCAGGCAGCCCCCAGGGTCGGGCCGCGCCGGCCGGCCCAGCCACTTAAATGCAACCCCTGGGGCATCGGCTTCCCGCTGATGAGACCGCTGCAGGGCTGTCGAGGCCGGGGCGTCGTCGTGGGGACCGTCACCCTCTGCCTGGCCGCCGGGTGGGCTCTGCAGAGTAAGTGTCCGACTCCGTCCCTGTCTCCCCCGCTCCCTCCCCCGGTCCTTTCCTCCTGCTGCTCGCCGCGATGCCCCGGCTCAGCCCCAGCGCCCGGCATCTGCGGGGCGGTGCGGAGCGCCCGCCGACCCCCGCCCGTGGCCGGCGCTCTGCCCAGCCCGTCCGCAACCGGCACGCCCGGGGGCGGCTGCGGAGGGGATGGGGACGGGACGTACCGAGACTCAGGCAGGGATCGCTTCTCTCTGAAGGCTACACATGGTCTGGGGAGGCTCGTCCCCGCTCCTGCTGCTCGCGGCGAGAGCGCCCCACGCTCCGGCCGCACGCCCGCTCCCGGCGGGGGCGGCCCCAGCCGCCGCCGTTCCCCCGCTGCTTTTCCAGGGACCGAGGGTACAAGGCGTGGATGGGGAAATAACCCCGGTTAATCAGCCCGAGGGGCGTCGGGTCACGCTGGGAAACGTGGCGGTGAAGAGGGAAGGTGGGTTTCAACCCAGCACCCCGCGGGGGGTGAGTGGGGATGCGGTAACACGCACAGAGCAGTCCGGTCCTCTCCCAGAGGGGGCTGAAGGAACCTGCTGCCAACCCCACCCTCGCCTGGGGCCTGGGGTGGCAGTGCCGCCAGTGAGTTTGGTTTGGTCACAACACTCCACCAACAAAAGTGACGCACAAGCAGGACACCAAGAGGTGGAGAAGCAGTCCCCAGGGTTTCAGGGGCCTGTTTTAGAGCTGTCCCCCCAGTTCAGAACTCCTGTGTGGAGGCCCCTCGCTGCAGCCTTTTTTTTCCCCACTCACTGCCCAGCACGCTGCAGGCCCAGCTGTGTTGCCACGGCCAGGTCTGGTACACAGAGCCGCACTTCCCACTTTGACTCTTGGCCAGGCAAATACTTTGGAGTAGAGCAGCATGCCAGGACAGCAAACTCAGTGAGCTCTGAGCAGCCCCGGTACCCTCTTCGCCTGTGTCCGTGGTTTACTGGGTGTGAAGGGGCTGGTTTTGCAAGCAGCAGAGCTCAGTGGCCTTGCGTAGGGCGCCGCAAGTGGGTGTGGTATTTGCTCTCCAGCCTGGTGCAGCTCTGTTGGACTAGACCGGTTCAGGTGATCTAGGCACACTGCCTACTAAAAATATCTTTCAATGGTTAGATACTGCACTGCCTTTTTTAGCTTTGCATGCCAGATAGGGACAGAACATGTTTGCAAATCATTTAATGGAAAGATTTAAGTTCACGGGTTTTTTTACATTTACCTTGCAATCACATATTCAAAACAAAGCCTCTATAAAAACATGAAAGGGTCACTGAGGGGAGACACAGCTCCTGTCTGGTCAGAAACAGTGGGAAAGGCCTTTAAATAAACACATGGAGCAGAAAACAATTGGAACAATTTGCAGAGATTACCAGAGGTTCCTGGCTGTTCTGTTTCTGTAGCTGGCGCAAACCTCGTTTTCACAGCTCTGGTTAGTTTCTCCTGCACACAGGCTGAGCAGCATACCACAGCTCAGCTGAGGATGCACTGAGCTGCCTGGAAAGCCTGATGTTCCTGCAGGGGGACTGGGCAGCATGAGTATGGCAATGCTAATGAAGGGAGAAGCCCAAGAATGTTATCTTGGAAAAAGCCTAGATCCTATTTTGTCCCATAGATGAGGGCCTGGGAATTGAACTGTCTTCTTGAGCCCTCCTCCCTTACCCTGACCAGGAGAGTTAGTGAATTCTGCTACAGATCCCAAATACAGTGAAGTCAGGTTGTAATTCACTCACCTCTTCCATTTTTGGTGGCTGTGGGTTTTGGCTATGGAGGGTTCTTATTTTAAGATTTTTAAAAAATAATTTCTTTCCCTTGGAGATTTTTTCTTTGCCTTTCTTAATCATTCTTATCCTTGAAGACTCTGCAGAACCTCCAGGATTATCCCCACGTGTCCGGCTTTGCACTCGTGCAGTGTAGCTGAGGGTCTCATTCTCATTCCCCCACTGAGTTACAGACATTTGCAGGTCAGCGTTATTTTTTTGTTTTGCTCTTGCAGTCAGGTTGTTCCCACAGTAAGGGAGTAGAGCAGGTGAGCTGCTCCAAGCCAAACCAGGAAAAGGCATTCAGCCTTACTCTGTGCTTTATCTGCCTTTTGTCTGCTTTGATTTTTATGGGTAGATAACAGGATTTCAGTCTTTAGCCAAGGGTCTCAAACAAGCCACTAATAAAAAGAAAACATGTATGCCAGTAAAACTCTGATGTTGGTGTTCATCCAAATCTTCATGCAGAAACACCCACATGCAAGCAGAAATTATTGCAGTTATACATTAAACTAAGCCGTCGGTTCAGTTTCACAGTGTTATGGACATCTCCGTAATCACATCAAGAGGAAGTAGGTGAGAATTAAATATTCTTTTATATGCATTTTTGCCCAGATATCATCAGGAACATGAAGTCCCTGGCTTCTCATGAAACTGCGAGCCTTTGGTTACATGTGATTTATCTACGCTGGCTTGTAACTGGCCGCCTTTAAGAAGCTGATGTCTCTAATGTTGATTACACATCCTGAAAACTCGACGAAGTCCTTGCCAGGACTTCACATACTTATGCTTACTACAGTTCTTGCTTTTGGGGGATGGTAGTTAATGAATATGATAGGTTACCTTGGACATGGCAACTAAACTTTCCATTTAAATGCAGGATTTTTAAAGAAAGCCAGTTACTGATGAACACAAGAATATTGCTCAGTTTTCAGAAAATGTTATGCTTACCCAAAAAGACCCTTCCAAAGTCCCTTTCTATTTGGGCATTAAAACATTGAAACACATGCAAGTATGCGTCCTCTATGGTGGAAGCACTTTTGTTATCACCAATTACAAATGTGTATTTAGTCTTCAAGTATGTGTGTTATTTTTATGGAAAGCAGAAAGAAAAAGGTTTTGCGAAGCATAATCTGTCCGCTCTTAAAACAGACTACTGAGATAGGTAGGATGAATCACCAGGACCCAGAGGTCCCAACCTGCCCTGGACAGTTGGTGCAGCATCACCTCCAGACTTATCACCCTCCTTTGTCTTTCAGCTCCTGGAGGAGTATCCTTACTTGTCCCACAACCCAACATCAATGCAACAGTGGCACAAAACATCCTCCTCTCAGTTGAATACTCTTGCCGAGGCGTGGCCACCATTGAGTGGAAGCATGTGTCAACCTGGGGCACCACCAGTATTGTTGAGTGGAGAAGTGGGAATTATGTCAACATATCCACAGTCTACAAGGACAGAGTGACTGCTTTTGAAAATGGCTCTATACAGCTTCGGAATGTGGGCATGAGAGATGCTGGCTACTATTTTGTCACTGTAACGGAGGAGCATGGAACCAACGCCTACGGCACCATCATAGTCAATGTTTACGGTACAAACTAGATGGGACTTCTTGGCTTTACCCTGTGTTTAAGCATCAATCTGCTTGGAATCAATTTTATAATATTAATTTTTTTCCATGTTTCCTACAGAGATTATCTATGAAGATTTGCATTTTGTAGCAGTTCTCTTTGCATTTCTCGCTGCAGTATCTGCCATTCTAATCTGCTTCATGTGGCTGTGTAATAAATCTCTGCATCTATTTCAGAAGAAGGCAACACACAAACTAACAGGTATTTTTCTAAAAATGTAGTCAGGGTATAGGGTTTTCAAGCCTGAAATTTGAGCCTAAAATTTGTACCATAAAGGTGATAAACAGGGCCACTGAGAAACAAGACTGAAGGGCTCAGATCAGTTATCCTGTTCTAATTCCTTACTAGCTGAGGCAACTGAATAACAGGTGTTTGGTTGAAGAATGATCCACAGGACATCTACCTTATATATTTCACATTAGAAATAATAAAATACTTCCCAACATTTCTGATTGCAAAACTTGGGGAGAAAAGGCCAGAGCTGCAATGACTCCCCATCAGAGGGCAGGAGACAAAGTCAAGGGCATCAGCAACTCTCTCAGAGTTCACATCAGCAGGGTGTATCCTAAGGGAAAATACTCAGATGACCCTTGGGAGTGGCCCCCACTTCAGTTCATGGAGGATTGCATCTTCTTCTCCTCTCAAACCCCCTCTTCATCTGTCCTCATTTTTGATCCAGTTGTAGACTCCAGCAAACACTGAGTAACATCAAAACCTCACACTGAAGACAACAGTAATGAAAAGCAGGTCAAGGGAACACAAGGGCTACACTGAAGGGACATATTAGAGAACAAATTTCCAAGCCACAGCCAGGGATATTTGGCCTAGGCAGAAAGACAAGGTGCATGTTATGGGCCTGGGATCAATCTTTGAAATGGGAGGTTTCCTTTACCACTCAAAACATTTCAGGTGTTTACCTCCCTTCTTTGTAAGTGCAGACCCACTCATGGTGTCTTGCCCTGTAGGTAAGAGGTAGAGGTCTGTATTTCTTCTATAAGTGTTACATTACAGCAAGCAGCCTAGCTATCAGTATTTTACTAGACCAACACAGACACTCAAGCATCCTAAGATTCATGGCCCAGACTTTGTGGCAACTCTGCAAAACCTGATAGAAGAAGAAATTAACTTGGCTTGAGCTGCCCCTTCCTTTCTGTTGCTCACCTACAGCTCTTAAGGGCTGGTGCTGTTTTCGTGGTGCATACACCGCTCACAAGCTTCTGTAGCTACTGAAAACTTTCCTATCATGCCGGAACATACAGGATTTTGTTTAGATAAAGCCTCTTCCTCCACTTGAAGCCAATCTTCCCACAGAGCTGAACTGAATATACATATATATATATAACATATGGCAGAGGTCAGGAAAACCACAGTTCTAGAAACTTGCCATGTGATCTCCCAGGAAATGGTCCCAAGCAGAGACCTAATTTCTGCCCTATGGACTTAGTTTTTGTAGTGCCTTTAGCCTCGTCCTGCAAGAAACTGTTGTCCCTTTAAAGATTGTGCAGTTAAATATTTTGAAAATATGTACTTAAAACCTCATTTTAGATGAGCAAGCTTGAGCTAATATTAAAAAGTTAAAAATGTCTCGGCTATTAACACAGGACAGTTAATTTTGGAATGTTGGCCTTCCAATCCATTTGCCAATCAATAACAATATCCTTTTATTTACAGCAAGTACAACAGAAGAGATTGAACTGGAAACCATTGAGTGTTAGCCAAGGACTGTATCATAACAAAAATAACAATTCTACCTCAGGAGAAAATATTGACCAAGAAAGCAAGAACAAACCTAGAAGGTAAAATGTTTGTGACTACTGCAGAAATACCCTGACTTGCAAAGTAATTAAATCAGCAGTGTCTGATGGAGCTGTTTTGACCTGTAAAGTTTTTGGGTCTGTTAGTCAGGTCAGAGTAAAAAAGAGTATGCTTTCATGCTGAGCATGAACACATTCTTGTGGCTAGCTAATAAAATCTACAGCCTCCTACCACTCTTGAAAACAACCAACTAACCAGCCAACCAACCAGGCCTCTTAAGATCAACCCATAAAGGAAATTATCATGGTCTTGAAAGACACCTGTATTTTGGATACAGCAAGTCTCCTATTACAGACAGAGTGGTCATTAGCATCCATCAACATAATAAATTAAATATCTAATTACAGTATTATGTTAAAAAATTAATTGCAAGCATTGAATCCTGTTTATTGCATCTATGCTGCTACTTTTGGGTGTAAGGAACTTCCTGAAGCTCTGAAGACAAACTGCAATTTTTCATGAGACAAAACTGACTTTGAAAGAACGCTGAGCTGGTCAAAGTTCTCCCGCTTGTGTTTCCAATTGTTTACACTGCCCCGGGATGGATGTTAACACACATTTTATGACGTTACTAGAGCAGGTGGTTATACAAGGAGCAGTGCAGGCACTAAAGAGGACGTTGTCTATAAAGATTAGAGGGGTCAGATAAAATACTGACACGCAACATCTGTGGGGTGGCAAAGTACTAAACAATTTTCTTGTGAAAGATGTCAAGTCCTTTGCAAACTTAGCCCAATGATGAACAGTCTATCTGAGAAGAAAAGTTAAAACAGCATTACTTTGAAATACAGTATTTACAAATGCAGTTCTAAAATTGCTCTTGTTGAGAAGCCACCTTTGCTTCCCTGTGTTGTAAGAAAACATGAAGCGATCCAACCAATGTTTTCTTGAATCTGCGTATTGCACATTTTGCAATTCTCCACCTGCAGATCTGTTGGGTGGAGTAACATTTGTGTTTGTCAGTGAGAAAGCAGTAAACTGACCGAGTTCCAAATTATTCTGTTTTGCTTTTGTAATGCGAATTTTGCAGTGTGAAATAAACTTTGAACCTGGAAGACACCATGGGCTAGTCTGTGCCTGTAGATTGCCACGTGGCTGTTAGAGTCAAACTGCTGCTACTACCTTTCTCACACTTCATCTCACTTGTTTGCAAAAACCTTTTACAGGACAGGCTGACAGAGCTTTTCCTCTGGTCAGGGACTGGGTTGCTCAAGTGCAGAGGTACTATGGGCTCCATTTGGAAAAATGTTCAGAGAATTTCTCACCAAGTGCCTAACGGTACAGGCAGGTGCCAAACAAGCTTTTTTTCAAAGCAACCTGTGCACACTACCTTTAAGCCATCCCATACTGAGCTGGCCATTTGTAGTACAAAGGGCCTCTCTCCTACTCATAAATTGAGGTACCAGATTCAGCTGTTTGCTCCTTCCTGGATCTAGGACAGGTCAAAAAAGGTGAGATATAAAATAAGTCTCAGATACAGCACAGACAAGTGACAGTTTATTCCAGTTCTCTGCTTTAAACGTGTATTACCCATATTTTGTGTCTTTGAGTGAACTAAGCTTTGATAACAGGGAAACTGTTAAGTGCATCTGTTTCAATCACCAAGCTTGAATTACTTGGTAAAGTACGCTTATAGCATATGGAAAACATTGTTAGGGGGTTTTTTTTGAGCCCTAAATTTTAGACTTTGAGTGTGAACCTAGGTATTAGGCTGAGCTGAATATATAGCAGGTGCTCTGCCAGACTTGCTTAGAAAGTACAAAAAGTGCAGCTTACACATAAAACCACTATTACCTGCTAACACTGACCTGAACGCTGCAATTGCCAGAGGAAGTCAGGAAACGTATCCAGACATGAATGACCATTCCAGTGCATTGCTGTGATTGCAGAGGTCACACACACATTTAAACTACAATATTTGAAAGCTGGGACCAAAGTAGGAAACGAACACTTAAAATTCTTCAGTTTAAAATGTACTACAAGAAGAGAAGTTTACAACTAGCACAGTTGTTCTACCTCTTTCAGCTTGGCTGAAGTCACTGCAACTTCAGGCACCCATCCTTGGCTATTGAACCTGGTGCCAACCTCGCTTTTAGGCAGTAATACCCCGTATGAACAACAGGGATTTAAACAATACTCAGTGAGAACATCCAGTACAGTTATCCTGTATACAGCTTTCCTTATAGACAATTCCTCACCCAAAAATTTTACCCACAATTTAACATGCTTACTCTACACAGGTAATGTCACTTAAAAAATACTCACATTTTCCTGAAAATTATGTTTGTCAGTATGCATTATTAATGTCAATATTTGAGGTACAGAACATGAGGCTAAACTGTCTGTAGCAGTTTCTTGCTACCCTGAAACATCTGAAGTCTAATGGAAGGTTGTTACAGTAGAAATTCAGAAACTAATAGCTGTTCTTACTATACTTGTAAACTCCCTGCAGAACAGCAGCAAATTTAATGTTTAGAGCATCCTAGATGATCAAAGGGATTAAGGCATTTTATTTTTAAACTTTAATTAAAGAGATGTCCAAGTTCACCAGATTGCTTTGGCAATCAATTGTAAAGATCTTCATCATTCACTAATGTCTTCATTTCATATTTAAAGATGCACTACCAAGTTTCAAGATTGTACCTCTGTTAGAAGCCTAATCAGTCTGTTTTCCATTAAAATTAGGAATCCCTATGTATTCAACACTAAAACACAGACTCTCCAGGTCTCTAATAATTATCGTTCTTTGTTGTTATTACTCTTTTTGCAGCTAGACCTAGAAGTCTTGACAAGTGTTTTCATGCTGACATACAGTGCTTGCCCTTCTGCAACACAGGCGGTGTTCTTTTCAGGAGAGAAGTCCTGCAACCATGAGACTGTAATAGCTCTACAGTGATCTGATTACTTGGTAACAAAGAACGTGATGAAAAGGCTATTGCTACATGCAGACTTGTCAATTTAGGTTAACACTGAAGTCTAAAGACATGCTCAAGTTTCACAGACTCATCTTCTAATTATTAAGAGATCTTTTGTGTTGGCAGGAGTGCAAACAGCCACATCTAGTCAGATGCATGAACAGATGCATCAGGCTGTTGGCTGAACGGTTCACCAAGGGACAAACCCCCCATCCACCTGTAATCAGTGTCTGCTGGCACAGCAATACAGGACCTGGCACCACGGGGGTTACATTAGGCTCACCCCTTTTTCAAGATCAGGAGACTATTTTCAACTCGGGCTTTTCATTTTCATCTCGGGCTTTTCATTTTCATCAGTCATCTTGGGTAACACATGAGCACCTGAAAGGAAAACCCTTTTTCTCTCATAGTTGTTACACAGAAGCAGGTACTTCCAGGAACTGAAATAAGATGCTCCATGCTGGCAAACACCAATGTAAGTACAAGAGCTGCTTTGGATACACACTCAGCAGCAGCTTGCTGCATATTTTCCTACAATTTTTCTTTATACTTGAGAATACAACAAAATAACAACTGTCACCACTCAGTGTGATGTTCAACTCAAACATGTTTATGTGCAAGAATTTCATATATATATATGCAGACACCTCATAAGACAATATGGACATGAATCTGAACCAGTTCATACAGATAAGCTGCAAAAAGACCCTTTGCACTTAAGTACCGAACAAAATAAAAGCTTTGTTAAACACCACACTGTAAGTTTCCAGGAGGCTACAATGACAACCAAAACTATAAAAAATGTGACTTTTTTATTTTGAAAGAACTCAAAAGAGCTGATATTCGGGAGGATATTATTATTTCCCAGGATGATAATCATGGAGAGTGCAGGAGAAAGACCCAGGAGTGCAAGTGTGGAGGTCTACTGCATGAGAGTTACCTTCTTCTATCCAGTCACTTAAGTCACAAGTCACCCACAAATTCAAATTGTCAGAACTTTGCAAGCCAAGTAAGACCCTTTCCTCTATATTCTTGCAAAAAACAAGGTCAGAAAACACAAGCAAAGTAGCTGACATCACACAGACCATCAGAGAGGAAACACTTTTGCCACAGGCAGTGACTTTGTAACACTCAAGTTAAACTTCCAAGTAAACATATTTCTCAAAAATAAAGGGGTCACCCAGAATCCCCATCAATGTACAAACAAATTCCAACTCAAGAATGCTCCAACTCAAGGACTACCAAATTTAATTTTATAAACAAAAAATACATTAGTTACTCATCTATGTCACTCTGGACAGAGCAATTTTCAAAGATATAGCTGAAAGGAACTTTTACAAAAAATTATATGTATTTTCTATGCCACTGAAAAAGGTTTTATTACACATACCAAAATGCATATTTCTGTACAGGAAATAAATTTGATTTTGCTTTCTTGTATTGGCCCATGGCTCCCATTTCCCTTTGCTGCATGGGCAGTTATAATGACACAGAGACACTTCAAAGCCCTCACAGAGAGGCTGACACTTCCCTAGCAAGGAGTTAGGGCAGCCATGAGGAGTTCCATTTTATACACAAAGTTACGCCCTTCCATTTTATTCCACTGCACTTCCTTGAACGGCCCCCGGAGATGATTCCACTTGCTGTCCTGCAGGACATCGCCTTTGGGGAGATCCTTGCACTGACTCCGTGGAAACTGCACCATGACTTTGCTGCCGCTTTCCGGACCATTACGTACTATGGTGAAAAGAGATTTTAATGAGCATTTTTACACTGTACAAATTCCTCATACTAAATATTCTTCCTTGTGTATACTATACTTCACTCCTACTCAATTCCAAACATTGCTGGAAAGCAAACGGGAAATTCCCTTCCTTTCTTTTTTGGAAGCTTTTTCTTTGGAATTCCTCTCTCATCTCCCACTTCTCTATAATTTTGTTGCTTTAGCACTGCATGTTCTTGGTTAGATCAAGACAGAGAAACTTTTAATAAACTCCAAAATGTACACCTTACAAATGCATTTCTTTTTCCCCAATGATGCCATGAAGAGCAAAGGCCTTATTGCTCATTCTTTCCTTGGATGTATTCCCCACTATTCTGTTGAAAAATGTATTGTTTCTAGTGGATTTATCTCAAATAGACAGGATCTAAGTCACTGAGTTGTTAAAAAATTCTGCAAGTCTGGGGGAGGGGTGGTGGTGCTTTGTTGGCTTGGATGGGTTTCTGTGTTTTCATGTTGGGGAGTGGTGTGTGCTGGCTTTTAAAATAACCAGTTAGGGGGGTACCACCTAGCTTTCCCCTCATCTACCATGCTAGCCTTCTATAAAGAGATGATATTAGGCTGATTGAACATAATTTCTCCTTCATAAATTGGTGCCAACTATTCCCCATCATCACCTTCTCCACAGCATGTTTGGAAACTTCTCCTGAGACTATTTTTTTCCCCTCATCTACCCAGTAACTGCAATGAGGCTCATCAGACTAGTTCCTCACATTTTCCTTCTTGAATATAGGATGTGACATTTGCCTTCTTCCAGCCCTCAGGAGCCCTTCCTGAGCCTGGCCTTTTAAAGATGATCAAGAGTGGCCTTGCAGTGACATCCATCAGCTCCCTCAGCAGTCATGGATATATATATCCCACCTAGTCCCAGGGACTTCAAACTAAGTCTGTTCAAAGGTTCTCTAACCTGGTCCTCCACTGCTGATGCTGATCTTTGCTCCAGAATTTCACATGGGTCTCACAGACCCATTCCTGAAGGCCAGTCTCAAGACTAAAGTAAAGAAGGTACTGAGTACCTTGGCCTCCTCCATGTCCTGTGCCACCAGGTCCTCTCTCCATTAAACAGAAGTCCCACATTTTTCCTAATCTTTCCTTTGCTGCTGACATACCTGTTGAAGCTCTTCTTGCTGCCCTGTAGATCCATCACCAAATTCAGGAGCTTAGCTTTCCTATCCTTACCAATGCATGCTTGGATAGTCTATCTCCCTCTCAGAGCAACTGCTTATAATCTCTTGGAGCTTCCTTCCTATGTCATGAGTTCAGTCATGAGCTCCCTGTTCATACACACAGATCTTTTGTCACCTTTGCACAACTTCCTGAACATAGCAATGACCATTTTTGAGCTTGAAAGAGGTGACCCTTGAAAAAAATCATCATACAGCACTCCCGGACCCCTCTTCTTTCCATCTCATAGCATCCATATCCCACGGGATTCTTTCAAAAAGATCCCTAAAGAGACCAAACTCCATTCTCTTTAAGTTCAGAGTTGTGATCCTGATGTTTATCTTGTTCCCTTCTCTCAGGATCCTGATGGTTTCTGTAATCCCCTTTTTCTATGCTAATAATATTACATATAATTAAACATATGTATTTATATATTAAATAAACAAATATTTATATAATACTTATCAGAATAATAGCTTTAAATAATGTATTTATATAATACATATTATAGAATATATATATATATAAAATTTTCCATGCTAATTATAAGAAATATTTGGAAGCCTGCATAAATTAAATCAGGTATATATTAAGTGGCTTCCTGGGCAAGGTGATGATAATATTTAGATGTCAATTCCATACACAAAAGAGATAGTCTCTAGACTTTTAGAGCATATTATCAATTTATAACAAAATATTCTACAAACAATCTCAGAAAGACCTGACTTCTATTTGCAAGAGGAAACACTACCTGAAATGGCATAGTCTCCATTTGGTGATGCTACAGTTATTGCTGATGCATTGCCAATGCTCTCTACCGGCCCCAGACCAACGTGATTACTGAAACTCAGCACATGCCATCCCATAACTTTTGCAAGCTGCTGAACTGCGTGTACTTGGTGCTGTGACATCTGAAATATAACAAGAGGTTTGTTTTCTGTTCAGTATTTGCAGACCACAGAAAGAATTGCTTATGGGGTTTAGCAAGCCTGTTTTCTTCTGCTGTACAACAGTTATTTATAAAAGTGACTTTGTCTTTTAAGTTCTCTACTTTCATTTTTTATATGATGGCAGAGCTTTGTGTTATTTGAACTTAGACTAGTTCCTCTGCAAACAGAGAAGACCACTGTATTATGCAGTTAAATGAATTTTTCATAGATAAATGGGCTTGCCCATTTTACTCAGGTATTGCTTTCAATTTACAAATACCTTTATTTAGGTCTCAAAAAAATTAATTTTTAAACAATCCTATCTTTCAACAGAAACAAGACTTCTGCTGTAAAATACATAAAAATCTCAGAAAGTATTAACAGAGAAAATTCAGAAAAAAAAGTGGAGGTTCTCACATGTATGATTATCTCCATTAATGTTCAAGTGTAAGTACTGAGCTTTAACAGCTTAGGAGTTTAAATGCTACTGTTTTCCTGTGTCATGACTTAACCCTTGTAACAAGGAAGTATCCAGCACTGTTCAGCAGTTCTCTGTGAACAAGTCTGACAATACTTGACCAAAAAGACATGACCTCAGCAGAATCTGTTTTGACTTGTTTTCTGTGTCGTGGAGTTTTACGTAACTGCAACAGGCCAACCACTGTTATTAAAGACCTGTATTTTGACTATTTATAATGCATAGTGGGGAGATTGTTACTTCTGAATAAAACCAGCAGCTTGTCCTAAGCAATTAAGAAAACACAGTTCATTCAAGTATCAGCTGATTTAGTAACGACAAATGCAAAGCGAGCATTAACAAACAATGTTGAAATGGCAGTAATTGTGGGTTAAGAACTTGGCTACAGTAAATTTCATATATAGAAAACCTTATTGTCTGCTACAATTACCACTGACTTGTTTCTCCCATAATGAGCAGCATAAAGAAATGCATTTTACATAGGAAGGAAAAATTATTACTACTACTGACTCTAGTGAAAACTGGCAATATATTTTAGTAACAGTTGCTGAAGACTCTATACAAACACAGTGAAAATTCAGTCATCCACCTTCCCATCTTCACTATCTTAATTTGAAGTATTTAATATTTTCTACATAGATAAAGGTGAGATTCTAACTTTTTCTGTTTCCCAAACGCTATGAAAAGGGAAAAATAACATATGAGTCTACCTGAGATAAAAGGAAATCCTGCAGTTCTTGCTCTTGATGGGACAATGTAATAACTCTTCCATCTCTATGCACAACTCTGATTTGTTCAACTCCAACGTTCAGCTGTAGTTGAATGGATCTTTGAAGACAAGATCCATATTTATTCAAAAAGCATTAAAACACTTAAGAAAACAGGAAACTAAGAACACAGAATCCCACCCAGCCATTGACAAGAATTCCCAAAGGTGCAAAGCCTACAGAATGTGACAGCAACTCCAAACATTCCAGTTTCATCAGTCACCACAACAGCTCCCTCTATATGGCAGGTGACATATTCTGTGACATGTTCCCAGACCTGGCCTTCCACTTGTTCAGGCCAAGGAAGCCAGGCAGCTCCCTGCCTACCCCAGTGCTCAAGTTTCCTTCCAGATGTGCAGGGAAAAATGGTGTGTTCTATCCTACAGCCAAGACTGGGACAGCTTATGTACTCTGGAACCAAGACTGAACCAAGACTGGAAATGCATCAATGACCACAGGTTGCCCCACACTCTGGTCACAGCCAGAGAGCACTGCTTCAAATGGAAAAAACCACTGTTGACGCATTAGTGAATTCACTGCTGGTCAGTCTGCAGGCATTTATTTCTGGAAGATGAAATCTCTTATTTCAATAACAATGTGCATAATTACTGTATGAACTGCATGAGTTCCACGTTTCAGTACCTATGCAACCAAGCCAGGACTGAGCGCTGATTAGCTTTCCATGACCAGACTGGAAGTTTAGAATCCAGCACATCAAATGATACTCGGTATTCAGTCATCTCTACCCAAAGTAAATCCCCCCTTAAATGTCCACTCTCATCTTCAATTTTTTCTTTGAAAGGAAACAGTGCTAATTAAAGATGTACTAAATATCTTCATTAAAGGGTAAAGTGGGTGAAGTTTTCTTAAGGTGACTGATCACCTCACAAGTCAGAAAAACAAACACACACAAATAATGGACTCCTACTTGTCTGTCTGAAGTGAATCTAAACCTTTAAAGCACAACGTGAATACACGCTGCCTTTGCTGCATGCTTCTACAACTAAAAGAACATGCATTCTCATACTTACTTGCATATCTGCTCATATCCTTGAGAAGTTATTAGAACTTTAACGCTGGATTCATAAACATCATTTATATTGGACCAGTGAGCCTGAATCTGAGGATCCTCAATACGACTCGCCAGACTGTCAATGGTTCGAGCAGTTCTAGAAGGTAAGGCCATATTCCACACACAATTAATCGAGACAGTTTGTGCTGTTATCTCGCTTACTGGAAGCAAGGAGGTTATTATATTTAACAGAAGCAGGTGGATCAAAATTCTATTTCAGGACTGTTCTGGTGCTAATGAAGTACACTCATTTATTCTGTACATTTCTCATACATTCTACAGCAGTATTAAAGTGATATTACTCAGTATCAGCTACTGCACTGCAAAGAACCCTAAAAAAGGATTTATGCAATTTAAGACAAGTAGGGACAATTACCAGCAGCTTATGTTGCAACTGTTGAGATCTCAGAGAAATCTGCTATATTTTTTTCTTTTTACTAGCTGAACGTTGTTTGCTTATATATTTTCATAATATTTGGTTCTTAGTACTTACAAATAAAGACTGTACTAACCATGAAGGAAGCAGCAGCTAGTTTTAAGAACACTTAAAAAAGATCAGTTGTATTCTACATAATTGTACATGTTACTGTAACAAGAGTATCTTGTGACCCACCTTCGTCTCAAAAATATATGCTTTGCCTGTTTTATGATCTTTTCCAGAAGTCCTTCATTCGACTGTAAAGCACTGATTTCATTTTTATCAAGAGCCTGGGGTCCTGCAAGTCTCATTCTCTTATGGCCAAAAGGTGCACTAGCTGGATGTGGCATCACTGTTGAGCTCAGGGTTTGCTTGTGACACTGCAACAACCAACAGACGTTATAAAAGGAAGTGACCAAATAACATATCTGCAAGAACTACTATGTATACTACAGTATGTTGCTTCACATCAGGTTGAGTGTACATACTTTCAAAAAGTGCAACTTTTTAACTTTATCAACTCAACAGCACTTTAAAGACAGTTTTTCATACTTTGCTTGCCCCATTTATATGTATCTTTCAAACCTTATAGAAAGTGATAAAAAAAAAAAAAGGTGCTAGCTAACAAAAATTTGTTAGCATAGTAGTAGCTTCTACTAATAAGTTGTCTTTATATATGTCTATGGAGACAGAAAGAATGGTCACTTAAAAACAAAGGAAGTGTTTCAGATGAAAAAAATTGAAGTATAAGTTTTAGCAACCTGTCCAAAGAAAGGAAATTTACAGGAGAGGTGGGGACTGAGCCAAAGCTTCATGAACCCTAAATCAATGTTTAAAATATTGGACTGTTCCACATGACTGCATGACTTGCAGAGCCATGCTCTAAGGAGATGAACACTCTCTGGAACATGGTTTCAACTCAGAGATGCAAAATTGTGCTTTTTTCCTGAAGAGACACAACCTCAACCTTGTACTCCAACTTATTCTGCTAGATTATACAAGAATCTAAAACACGGAAGCAGAGAAGTGGAGCTTAAAAGAAACAAAGCTATTACGGCAATTGATTGTTCTTCCTTTGTGAGGGTACGGCCTGACCAGATGCTCACTGACAGTGCTTGATAAGCACTATTAGGCACAACAAAACCAAAGCAGAACTGATGAACTCTACTGGAAAAGCTTTGCATGGCTTTTCTGAAGTGAGCAGTCACGTCTGAGGTTAAGTAAAGTACTAGCATTCCATGAAAGCATTAACCGGAACTCCCAAACCACCCACACCCATGGAAACCAAGCAGTACACTGCCTTCCACAAATGGATGGAGAAGGACTGGCCTCTAGTGGCACTCGGCTGTTACACCAGTGCCACACACCGGGCAGAAGACTGAACAAAAGCCCAAAAACTCTTCAGAATTTGGCCACAGATGCATTACCTCTCTGATAAGTTGATGTAAATTATGTTCCAGAACATAGAGATGATCCTCTGGATTCTGTTTTTCAGAAGCAGCCTTTTGTGACTTTTTGTCATTGGAAGAGTGACACAGAGAAATAGACAACTGCAAACCTGTACAAAGCAGATGGAAAAAAAGATTTTAAAAAGTGAGCACTGGCAATTTTCAAGGTTGCTACTGAGAACTGCTTTTCTTCATGTTTTATACTCAGTAGTTTAACAACAGGTATTCACTGTATTAGAGAAAAATCAAAGAATGATGGTGGAGAGCACAGCACCAAAGCCAAGTAAGACTTGCTATTCACTGAAGTGTTGACAGGCCAACTGTGAACTCACCAGGTGCATTTCACATCAATTTCTACGACTCAATTCCACACAAAAAGAAAAGTCCCCAGGACCTCATTCCTTTCTCAAAGAAGGAATGATTAACCATCATACACATTTTAAGAAATCCAGAAATACATTCTTTGCATGATACAATCACTTGTGTACCCCTTGTAAGAACAGAGCATTCACCACTGACTCTGAGCTACCTTTACGCTGTTTAATTATCCTCACTGAAGAGCATTTGCTTTGTTCTTCTGAAGACCCATTAACTCAAGTCTTAAATTTCTTTTGCATGCAATCCAGGAGCAATGACTTATGCACAGCTCCAAACTGCCACATGCACATGGCATTACAGCTGACAGTTTTAAGTGCTGCTGACAAAAAACATAACCACAGAGGACAACAGAGTAAATTAGAAACTACTGTGCATTAGCTGAAATTCTGTTTTTCAAAACCTTTGGAAATCATGGAGTTTGTTTTTTCTTTTGTAAGGACAGAGCATTAAAAAAGGTGACATCAATCAGTAATTTCAGTTCATATTTAAGCAAATAATTGTAGGTTAAGAGTCTTAAAAAGCTTCCTACCTGGGAAAGGCTGGGAGATTATCTGATTTTTCACTACAATGTGAGGAATCTGTGATTTAATTTGAACAGCTTCTCGTGACAGCTGGGCAAAAATTTCTTTACATAGAAGAACATTCTGTGCAGTCTCCAACTTTGTCTGCCAGTGTGGAGAACCTGAAAAGTATAAATCAATGTTTGCAGAAGGGAAGAGCAAAGAGAAGCCACCTTTTTGTTCAGACGCCAGATACTATGCAGTAGCCAGGTGTGATCGCTAAGATAAAGCAGTCAGTACCTTATACCCAAATTTATTATTATCAGAATTTTATCTCAGTTAAGCAAGCACTTTAAGGCAAAACTAGAACTAATTTTGATTCAGTTTTACATATATGTATATTGTGAAGTGCAATGCCCTTATGGAACAGCGTATTACACTCCCAGGCCTTTTTTGAACTCTCCTTATGAACCTCTGCTTCTTAAGTTATAATTTACTTTCAATACTTCTGGCTTTATTAAATTCACTCTGTGATGAACTACCCAATAATGTTCAGTGCATGCAGGTGCTTTCACAGGGTTTATAGGCCCAAAATCCTCATGAGATTCTGGGGTGAGTAAGCACACAAGCTGTATAATGCACCCTCAATACCATGTGAAACACCTCGTAGTACAGCACTCTGTCCATGTTCAGGACAGCACCAGCATCTATACCACAGACAACTGTGAAATAAAATCCCGCCAGTTTATTTCTAACTCTGAAGAGTAAAGGATGGATTTTTAAACCAAAACTGTACAGCTTCACACACCAGCACATGTTAAATGAATCAATGTACTATCTGCCAGGTGAGCTGTTGGTAATTAACGCACAGACCACCAGCACAGTTTCACACCCAGATAAAATATATGAGCAACAGACACAAATGATGCATTTTGGGCAGAGTTAAGAGTAGAGTCATTAGATCAGCTGAACTAATGGGATGTAACTGACTGAAACACAACACCTTAGTTTGATTTCAGTTACGGGCTCAAACTTCTAATGTCTAACAAAAGGAACTCCAGAATACTCAATATACAACTAATTTTGTTTCAGAACTGAATAAACACATGAAAAACTGAAGCATCATTTCCAAAGCCCAAGCAGCACCCAAACAGAAAACTTCAGTTTAAATTAGGGAAGTGTCTCTTGTTGACTCTTCTTCCCAATTGTATGCTGAAATTTTCAAAAAAGCATCACGTGCAAACTCATTCCTTGAGAACATATTCATAAAACAACACATAAGCTATACCTGGTTTTGATTTTGGCAAGGGTCTTTTAAAGAGATTGACTGTCCCAAGGTCACCAATGTCTGGAGCTTGTTTCTGAATGGAAACCTAGGCAAGAGCAAACAGTATTTAATGTTTGTTTTCTGTTGCAAGCATAGAAATACTGAAACAAAACTCCACTAGGTTATTAAGGTTTCTCTGACAAACCTTGATATATGCTGATCCCTCTAAATCACTTGGAATTTGAACATCCAAAGGACAGTAATCCTCAGGTATCTTTTTATCCAGGTCAATGTCAGTGTTCTTTATCACCTCAAATGTGCCATGATGAAGAAAAAGGGAGCCTGAGTAAAGAAGGACAAAGACATACACATTAAATATAAAGCACCTTCTGCAAATGAAAAAGCTCATATCTCTGTTTTGGAAGAATATGTATTTCCAAGTCTCCAAATCTTCAGAGTTGCACTTGACTCAAATTTCTTAATGACTTCTTAAAAAAACCCAGGTAAATTAGAAAGCTCATGTCACTGCATCAGCATCTCAGTCCTCCACTGTGCAATATGAAGTATTTTACAGTAAGTTAACACAGAGTATTTAATAATTACGGGGGAAAACCAAGAGTTTTTCAAAATCAAGCCAGTAGGTGCAAGGAAGGAGAAAAAAAAGGTATTTGGTTAAAAAAAAGACAGAAAGCAAACGTGTTAAGTTTTGCAAGCAGATAGTTAAAGGTACAACACCCTTACTGATTTAAAGGCATTCTGATGATGTTTGGCTAGAAGTCTTAAAACTATGACCATGTTCTGACTGTAAAAGATAACTCTACAGCCAGTCATTCAGGGACTGAGAAAAGCAGATATCCGCATCTGTCCTAGATGCATACCTTTTTCATGCAGGGCATAGTTCACCTAGTTCAGGGTAAATCAACTGAAAAAGACACATAGCCTGGGGTACATCTACAGCTTTTTCATGAACAACTTTAAATTTGTCCTTTCCCTCCGTCACTGATGACAACAGGAACCCAACACATCCAGTTCTGATACCTGCTTTGTACCTACATCCTAAGTTCTGTGTGATTCTGTATTCACTTTGTCACTCCATAATGGCCTCTAGAATCCTGGGCTGGTCACCCCATTTTACTGTAATCCATGAAATAAGGCATATTCTCAGCATCCTTTCTCAACTGTAGGAATAATATAGGTATAATAATCTATCTTCAATGTCACTCTTTAGTCACATGGTTTAGTTTTACCCAGTCTGAATTCTGGGGAGTCGGGAGTTAGACATCATAATCCTTTTGAGTCCCATCTAACCTGAGATATTCTACGGTTTTCTGATCTTTGATTAAAAAAAATGTAATCCACTCTTCACTTTTTTTTTTAATGCTTTACACACCAAACATAGATAAAAGCCAAGGATTTACAAAGTCTGCCTGTCAACTGATCAGCTACGCTGCAAATGCAGAATTGTTTTTGTGAACAAATTCTTAGCAAAATACTACAGTTAGCCTTTAAAATCACTTTCTGGATTGAGGATGGCAAGATATTTTCCCTGATACTAAAACATGAGTTCTTCCTTTATAAACCTGTCTCATAAACATAATAAATTCACAATGAAATTATGAGATACTCCATCTTTTTCCAGTTATGAAAATTTCATAAAATACCCATTCTTGTGAAAAAGACCTGACTGTTTACCTGCACTTCTGTAGCTCAGATCACCAAGAATTTTATCTCCCACTTTTCTCAGCTTCCAGTGTTGTCTCAGTCTTAGCAGTTCAGAGTTGAAGTCTCTTTGTCGCTTATTTTCCTGGTTTTCAGCAACTGATTTCGATAATCTTTCTGCACCTTTCAACAGGATCTGAGCTGCTCCAGCTAATGACTTCTTTTTTGAAATCAACTGTAGAAACTGAGGATTCTAGTAACAACAACAACAACAACAAAGTAAAATAAAAAGATACTTGCACCTTAATTCACAAAAGATTATTATTTATTATTATTAGTGGAAACTAACTGACATTGATTGGTAAGTTGGTTTTGCTGGATGTCCAGTAACTTATTCAGAATTACTTTCATACCAGCATTATATAGCTGGAAGTAGCATTTTGACTTACAGCTTCAGCAAAGAGGCTTCTAAAATTGGCCTCAACTCTCATTCCCAGCCTTACTCTGACCCTCAAAACACTGCACTAGCACATCAAAAGGAACATTTTGATAAATCTTGTACTTATCACACGTGGAAAAAAAAAATCTACTGAAATAAAATCTTTAGCATCAAGCCACACGAAGTGCACAACTAGGTACAACATACTTGTTTTGGAGGAAGGGGATCCTGCCCGACTGGATCTAGAGTCATGAACTTTTTATCCTTCACAATGCTAAGAACGTCATACAACACACACATCTCAGTCAAGGCACTTCTTAAGTTGTTCCTCACTGAATCCCAAGGCCAGAGGGATGGCTGAAACTTTACCAACCCTAAAAATAAAACAAAGGAAGGGAAAACAAAGGGCTTTAAAAAGGTACGGTGTAAGGCTCATTTTTAAACCACAGAGAGATCATAACGGCAAGAAATACAACACGATATCATATCAGCAGCTGTCCTTTTCCACTACAATTTACTGGGACTGGATCATGAATATTCTGACCTGCCAACCACGGGAACCCCTGGGGGAAAGCAGGCCAGGCCCAACCACCCGCAGGGCTGCAGGCCGGCACTGCCACAGCTCGGCCGGCCTCCACCAGCCACATCCCGGCGGGAGAGCTCGGGCTGGGGCCCTTCTCACCTTCCTCATCCTCCGTCTCGCCCGGCTCGGCCCAGGCGCGGCCCGCCGAGCCCGGCTCGTCCTCCTCGGAGCCGGAACCCTGGCTGAAGTCGATGCGCTGCGCCAGGCGCGCCAGGTTCTGGGACATGGAGAGCGGCTGGAGGTAGGTCTCGCTGCCATCCAGCCCCACCTCCTGCACCTGCTTCTCGCACGCCGACTCGATGCTGATGCGTACGGCCCGCACGCCCGCCATCTTGGAGCGACCCCCGCCCGCACACGGCGGGGGGCGGGGCCAGCGCCGGGCGAGCTCGGCCGTTTCCGGAGAGCGCCCGGAAGGGGGCGGGGCCTGTGCCGAGTGGGCTCGGCTGCCTCCGGAGGCGCTCGCGAGGGGGCGGGGCAAGCGCGGTGAGGGGACGGTGCCGAGTCCAGCAGCTCGTGGCTGCTGCCTCTTTCTTCTGCAGCGTTATTTTTGACCAGAAGTTGGTTTCATGTCCCGTTCTAAACATAATTTCACTTCTGGTTCCCCATCGTCAGCTGTGGCCACGCAGGAAGTTCAACCAAACAACAGGAAAACATTCAGTAAAATTTCCATTAAATTACCGTTCGAATTCGGTCGTAACTCCTATGACACTTATGCTCCGAGTTCTTCCCTTTGACACAGTTAAGAAGGCGGCAGCTTACTGTTCTCATATTTATTCTTAGATCTGGTAAGTGTGCATAACTAAAAGCATTACAAAAATCAGCATTTGTACTGGAGGACGATGAAAGCGGCCCGCGGGGCTCAGTCTCTCCCGACGAGGTGCGTCTCCTGGGGCCTGTCGATGCGGAAGAGCAGCTCGGCGGGCTGGAAGTAGCCCAGGTACTGCACGCTGTCCGGGCTGGTGTCCTGGTGGTAGTGCCCTCCTTCCCCGTGGTGGCTGAAACAGTGCGTGTGCTCCACACGCAGATCGAAGCCCTGGCACCAGACAGGCCCGTCAACAATGCGTTCATGGAAACAGCATTTATAAGTCACGGGATAGTCTATCCTAGATGCGTATTTCCACACATCTCCCAACGTTAAGCAGTGAAAAGTTGCAAGACACTTGTGAAACCAGTAAGACAAAAGAATTTAGAAGCCCTGACAGCCCCCAACTTTTGGTGTTAAACTTACTGAGATCTCCTTTTTAACCCTTTTTTTCCCCCCCACCTTTCTTTCCATTGGGATTAAATAATGCAGTCACACCAAGGAACCCCTACTGGAAATCAAACCCCTTTGCATTGAATTGTCGCAGGCCCATGTGACAAAGGGACTGTCTCTACTCCAACTCTGAGAGCCAGCTTAGATGAATATGGGAAGAACAGTGAATAAAATAGCAACTAACATACTAAACCATGAGGTCAACACCACCAGTTTTATGTATCATAGAATGGGTTGGGTTTAAAGGGACCTTCACAGATCGTCTATTCTAACCACCCTGTCATGGGCAGGGACATCTTCCACTCAACCAGCTTGCTCAAAGCCCCATCTAACCTGGTCTTGGACACTTCCAGGGATGGGCATCCACATCTTCTCTGGGCAACCTGTTCCACTGTCTCTCCACACTCAGCCTAAAAATTTTTTTCCTTATGTCCAATCTAAATCTGTTCTCTTTCCATTTAAAATCCTTGCGTCTTCTTTTGTCACTATATGTCCTGGTAAAAAGTTTCTCTCCATCTTTCCTAAAAGCCTCCTTTAGGAAAGGAAGGCTGCAATAAGGTCTTCCTGGAGCCTTTTCTTCTCCAGGCTGAAAAATCTCAGCTCCCAGTCTGTCTTCAAAGGAAGAGGTACTCCAGCCCTCTGCTCATTTTCATGGCCCTCCTTGGGTCCTGCTCTAACAGGTCCACATCTTTCTTGGGACCCCAAAGCTACATGCCCAGACCAGGTGGGGTCTCACGAGGGAAAGAATCACCCTGCTTGACCTGGCCACGCCTAGTTTGACATAGCCCAGGATAGGATTAGTTTTCTGGGTTGCAAGGGGATACTGGTGAATAGTGCTATGAAACTGGAATGCCATTGTCTACTGCTCTCTTTGTAGCGACACTCAAACATTTCCAAAACCATAGGCCTAGCCAAGTGCTGTTGAGCTTGCAGTGGATGCAAATGGGAGAAACACAGCAGCATCCACCACACATTGGTTCTGAACAGAGCAGCTGTTGATGGCTGCTTTCAAAGTATGCATCAGTTGATTACGGGAATATGCACACAATTTAGCCTTAGGCCAAAGGCTGCCACATAATGACACAATAAAATCACACCCTTCAACATATCTAAGCCTACAGTATGTCCCACTTAACTCTGGAAAAAACTGTTTTTATATTACTTATGATTGCATTGTTATTTATAAAATAGTAATTTTTATCTATGGTTTTCTGGTCACTTTTAAACAAATAGTTTTCCTAATTATGAACACCTTAATGGTTTTTGAAACCAGATTGGTTTTTATCTTGAGTTATTTGCTGTTGAATTTGGTGCTTGTGAAATATGCTAGATAAGTTTCCAGCATGAGGTTTTGCAGACTTCAATTTACATCAGCAATGAGACACATGCTTCATGTCTTTTGACACAGCATTAGCAGAGCGAGTTCTTATGAAAGTGAACTACATAAACACGTGGCTGAACGAGCTTTCATGCTCTTGACATTTCTCCCACTGTGGCCAGCAGTGAATGTAAACCATGCTGTTGGGTTTGGGATGCAAACACTTGCGCACTTGCACACTTGCAGCTGGAACTGAACCATTAAATTAATCCACTATGAACAACCACTAGGTTTCGAACAGATTGACCTATCCTCAATTCAAACAATTCACTAAAATGAGAAGCCTCTAAATCATGGCACCAGTTCTGGAAGAGTCTAACACAATACATACACATTCCCATTCTTAAAAGGAAAATCACATCCAAGACAAAATTCATTACAGGTCTCAGTCTATACTTAGAAATAAGAAAAAGAGACTCACCGGATCTCTGGAAACGATTACTGGCTGACAGATCAGTGGAGCCTTCATTTCAAAGAATTTGAGCCAGTTATTCACATCCTCATCAGTATTCAGGGGGCAGGCAGAAAATTCGGGAGGCTACAGCGAAAATAAAAGCTTTGTAAGTAGAAGGAAGACACTTGCATCAGGATACTTTTCCTCTAGCAACTTTGTTTTTCCCCTCTCCACTATTCTGTTCATTTTTCTTTTTGACTGAAAGAAGCTCACCAGTGCCCATCACTCTGTTTCTGCCAGAACAGAAGTGACCAGAATATTGCTTCTTTCATTGCACAGGTAATAGGAGAACTACTGAAGTGAGGATGCTCCTCCTCCTGGTACATTTTAGAAGCTCAGTTATTTTTTTTAAAGTTTAATGTTTCTTATATGTATCATCTGAGTTCATATATTTCATTTCAATTCATTTTACAATAGTTCTCCAGTTCTTAAGCTGCACACAGATTTCAAAAGATGATGGTATTAATGCCAAGTAAAACAGCATTACTAGTTTAGTAAAACTGATTTTGTAATGTCAACTCCTTACTTTAATACAGTGCTCGTCCTAATAGTTTATGCATACATTTAAAAATACAAAACAAAGTAAAGGAACTAAGATGTTACACCCTGATATATACTTCTGTTTTCAGGAGGACAAAGAAACTTACATGAATTGAGAACAACATACCATAATGTGAATCTTTGCTTTCCCCTTCTGAATGATAAATGTACCACCCATCCCAACTGGCTTTTCTCCATAGTGTTTCTCTAAAGTTTGTCTCAGACAGGACACAAAGTTAAGCTCCCCAGTTCTTCCATTGGCTTTCACTTCAATGACCTGGAAGATAAAGTCACTTTGTCACTGCCGTGTCCTGCTGCAGTAGTCCGAAAAGGTCTGTGAAAGCTGTCCTGAAATTCTCCCAAGCTGATAACCCAAGATCACTTTCTGAAAAGATAAGGTTCCATGCAAGTGCTGCTGCACTTGCATCTTTCCAGTATGTGACCAACTCTCTTTTCCTTAGTCCTGTTCAAGGCTAGCTTTGCCTGTAAAGGGAGCTGGGCAGCAAGAGATTTACCCATGCATGAGTCAGTGATGTAAGCAAACCCCTTCCATCCCCCAGGTGGCTTCCACTCTGTCAGAAAGAAACACTGGGTAACAGAGAAGACTGTTCAGTTTCCATGCAGCACTGGGGTTATCGACTGTTCTGCCAGCACCTTTTTGTGCTGGCTGTGTCAGGAGAAGTACTTGTGCAAAAAACTTCCTAAGTGCCCACGTCTCATTTACACAAGTACATTGCACCATTACCTTAAGTCACTGCTAATTTGGACTGGACTTGGATGAATGATTTATGATGGAAAAGTTTTAGTAAACTAATACTTATCCATCAAAAATTCAAGTGCCTCTGTCTCTACTAATTCTTCCCCTCAATCACTGGCATCAGTTTCTTATTTTTCCATGTTTCTCTTGTAGAATTACTATTTTACTACTATCACAGAAAACTGATAGGAAAACCATGAGTTTCCCCTCAGTCACAAAGCACTGCAAAGTCACCTTTGATCCAAGTACGTACCTTACCAGGTTGGCCCTCGCTGGCATAAAGGTTGGCCAACAGTCCAAACTCACAGTCAGTGTATTTACTGCTGTACTTCTCAAGCAGGCATCCTTTATCTGCAGGATTTATCTGAGCAACGTAGCTCCCATTTACAGCAGGCTTTTTTTCACTCTTAGTTTGAACAATAGGGATAAGCTGGGAAAAAGAACATGTAAGAGTAACTCAATAAGAACATGTAAGAATCAGTCAAATGAACTGAACTCACATAAATGTGATTTAAGCTTTGGACCATGATCCCAAGAAAAAATCCACTTCACCACACAGCTCTGTCTCTCAGGATGAGGTCTGTACTGGTAAGAAAAATGTACTAATATTGAAATGTAATTGAAAGGTTCAGAAAACAGGTTTACTTTTTCTGGACAATTAATGTTATATAAAGATAAAAGCTAGTGTTAAAAAAAAAAAGGAAAAAAGAAAAAAGATCTTTAGTCTGCATGCAAGTATTGGAATTCTAAGTAATACTTTCTCAGCGTACAGTAACAACCACTATTATAGTGGCCCAGATTTAATGCTGACGTGGACTATCTCATCTGCCAATAAATCCATCAAAAGCAGACAGCAAGACTAAAGGTTTATGCCTGAAAAACTGTGATTAACCAAAGTCTCCATAGGTAGTAGTTTTTGTCTCCTACGCCTCCTGCAGTTTATCATTTTTTATGTGGTATCTTTAAAATTCACAATGGTGAAACAAAGTCATCCAAGAGGGTGAAAGACAGGGAGCATTTAAAAGGCATTTACCAGTAAGTTTGACAAGCATTTCTAAATCTTGGAATTAAAACCTCTGGTCAGGTCTTTGTCAATCAAAAAAACATGTTTCTTGTACACTTCAAGGTAATCACATGCTTCCTGAAGAATTACAAGTTAAAAATTAATCTTTATTATCTCAGGAATATGCACCTCAGTGGATGCCCCTCATCTCAGTTCCTTCTATTGTGTTTTATGTGTTTGTGGTGTGGAAGTGTTTATTAAATACATTGTTGTAAATGGCAAATACCCAGCATGATACTGCTCTACTGTTATGATACGTCCATGAATTCATTGAGAACCATCACACTTACATACTGACCTCAGCATTTATTCCAAGAACCTTGGATGAAACAGCTCCAGCTCCAAGAATGAAAGCTCCAGGCAGCTCTATGTCCTTTGCAACTGTATTTAGATCATAAACCTGCAAAAGAAAAACAATCCTTCGATCCCTGGAAGTGTCCAAGGCCAGGCTGGATGGGCCCCTGACCAACCTGACCTAGTGGGTGGCATCCCTGCTCACCGCAGGAGGGGTTGAAACTAGATTATCTCTAAGGTCTCTTCCAACCCAAACCATTCTGTGATTTTGGTGTGGTGCTCTGATCTGCAATTGTCATTCTGTTCACTGTAGTCCTAGAAGCATTTAATTCACAACACCCACCCTCATTAATATTTTTGATAATTAGGTTGAACACATTTTCTGAACACAACATAACATTTAGTAATAACAAATTCGGTAGATATCCATTTGTTTTCTAAAAGGTAGATTCTGCCTTAATGTTCCCTGCACATTTTACTCAAAGACTGAATTATTGTTCTTATTAGATTTTGTGACATACAATGGACATTAGAATCAGTCTCATTATACACTGAAAAGTGTCTTTCACAAGTAGAATCTTATAGTATCTCTTAGTCCTTAGTTTTGTTTATTGCTTTTCTTTTGACAAATGTATTAAATCCCACAGCTACAAGAAAAAACTCACTTTTTTTTTCTGTACAAGAGGTATGAGGTAAGGAACACCTCCCACATCTGCTATCCTAGGCTTTCCACAGATTCCTGGAAAAATACAGCCAGTTAGCTTGGTAAAATATTTTTTCCCAATAATCTTTAATAATCACACAGTCTAACCCACCAAAGAACTAGTTCCTCAAACTTCTCAAACCCTTGAGAACACTATTTCCCTAGTGTGCTTAGATAAAGTGTTGCACTATAAAGAAGTCCAAGCCGTAAAATGATTCATAGTAGGATTTAATGCTACACAACCTGTTGTAAAATAACATTCTCTAAGCACAAAAAAAACCTGCCAGAGTGGACAACACCTTCCATTTCTCCAGCAAGGCTCTCACCATGCAGTGGAGACCTCTGCTGGAACTCCACTTGCAAAATTTTAGCAAAGCTGAAAGCTGTCTCAGGACAATTCATCCCACTTATTTGGATATGTATTTTAAGAAGGGATGAATAATCTCCTGGAGGTGTTTCTTTCACATTGATGCCAGAGGGAACTCAGATGAGTAGCACAGATGACATGTCTGTCTTCCAGACAACTAGTGTCAAAGAAGATGAATCCCATTCAGAATAAGACAGTTTCACTTCATTGACATACATGAATGCCAGGTGTTTAAAAATTAATGGAAGCACAACTCCTTAGGTTCAGATAGCAATTGGCATGGTTCTAAAAAATTTCTCCATCTGAAAGATAACAACTTGATTTCAAAACCTTTTCAGTACACTAAATAAAGCTTATGAAATAAGTGGGTATGCAATGATAGATTAAGAAAAAAAACTATGACAAGTACTTAGTAATGACTTGTCCTTGTTCATACATCAACTAGGAAGCAATCCAGAAATAAAATGTAGCTCTCCTCTCATGTATATTCTTTACCTGAAAAACAATTTTTAAAAAGCTCTCTCAACATCTTTAGAGGATCAAAACTAAGCAGGATTGTGTAGAAAGAACTGGAGAAGTCTTAGTGGAAGACAGGAATGCGAGGTTACCTTTAGCAGGAAAGTTGAAGGGTTCCTGAGTCAGATCAGGACAGTCTACAACAGAGACTTGAGCATCAGCAAAGTTCTCTTTAAGCCCTTTCTGCAAAACTATAATAAAGAATAATGGCAAAATCATTGACAATGAAAAATTACCAAGAGTTTGACAAGTTTCTAACAACAATAAATATACCTGTTTGGGCTTTATTTCAGCAAGATACATTACTTATGCTTACCCTAAATAACTACATTGATTTAAATGTCTGCAGGCACTTGTTTCATGACTCAGAGCTTCAGAGAGGAGCAAAAGTTTGTTCAGATAATTGTTGGCTGCCACATTAATTAATTTTAAGAATTTAAAAAACATTGTCATTGAAACACATTAACTGACTGCTCCTAGTAGCACTAGGAGCCGCACAGTGTCAAGTAACAAGGGTAAACTTCAATCACATTCAGCAGTGGGTTTGCTTCAAAGAGCAGACAATTACGATCACAGTCAAATATGATGCAAGAACAAAGGAGGAAGCAAGATTTAGCTGAAGCAACAATCAGGTCTTTAAATACATTAACCAGACAGTTTGCAATATCTTGAATATAATCTCAAACTGTCTCTGCTGTCTGGAAATTTCTGCCACCATGGGATACTGCCTATCATGTTTATGCTCTTGTGGAGATTTTCTGGCAAGTGCCACTGTCAGAGCAAGACAGATAGTGAATGGTGTTGGTGATAATGAACCAAATTTAAAATTTTTGGTTTGCTTCATATCAGTGTTTTTTAGGCTCAGCAGTTGCAATGTCACTCAAACAACAGGGAGGATTAGATGAGTGCATTGTTTGGAAACAACTTCTAAACCTTGAGTGTGGGATTGTCTTCACATACACTGCTTCAAATACTATGTTGAAAAGTCCAGGTTCTTTCATGCCTGGGAGTCTGCTTTGACAGATATCTCAAACTAAAGAACAGAACATCCAGTCTGTGATCTCAAATCAGGTGGTTCCTTATTTACGCAGAAGACTTTCCTGTACCTTTAATTCCTCCAGTTAGGATTTCAGCCATACCTTTTTTCTCGAGAACAGATTTACCAAGCTGTTGACCAAAACGGTCAGTAGATGGTACTTGGTACATTTCTAAATACATCTCAGTACCTTCTGGTAAGTGGACAAGGACAGTGAAAGGGCACTTCTCAAATTATACCCAAAATCTGAACAGCAACACAATTCGCAGCTCACAGGAGATCCTCAGGACAGATGGGGAAAAAAAGGAAAATTCTGCTTTGTGATGAAATTTTTCTGATACTCTTTCAAGCTATTCTACTGCAAGTATGTGGTGTTCTCTGCAGAGCTGACAGGTTTACAGCAGCCCTGGCCTACTGCCCCAGGCTGACTGGGTGAGAAAAGCACTCAGAACCACCCCGGGCACTGCTGGGACCACACGTTCTCAATACACGGAAATGTCGAACTGACACAGATTTGGGAAAGTGGCAAACTGAACTTGAGGATCAATCCAAAAGACAAAAACCCTTTAGGATATCTGCTGCTGAGGAGAGACTGCCAGAAGGAATAGTGTCTTCTTACTAGGGCAAGAAAAGAAACTCATGAGCAACTGGGCTGAACCAAGAAGTCCCTTCCAACCTCAACCATTCTGCTCTTCTGAGCACATCTTGTGAAGGCTTTAGAAAGAAGTAAACTAAAGAAGATGTTTCCTGCAGCCCTGTTCTAAGGCAATCACCAAAGGAGGAGCCAACAAGGTTCAAGCAAGAGCATCTGCCATGCTACACTGCATCTTGTCAGCTATGTTTTGAGCAGTCCTGAAAAAGAAAGTAATACTAGAGGTTAAAGGAGGACAGATGATTCTGTATGTGTAAAGAAGTTTGGTGTGTAGTTGGAAAACTTTCACGACCTGTGCACAAACCTGCAAATGCAGCAGTTTTAAAGAGATTGAGAGCCTCTCTGTGTATTTAAATATCGTGGGGGCTTGGGGGAAGAGTCATTGTGTGTTCTAAGAAAATCATCGCATATAGAGAAATAATGCTGTTCTTTACCTCTCAGTGTGCTAAGAGCAGTAATTCTGCACGTACTAGCTGTAGAAGGACTTTGGTATGAGCTTTAAGATAAGTTTGAGGAGAACATTATAAGTTTGTGTAAAGTTACACGCTGCATGACTTACCCCCAGCAAGTTCCTCCAGACTTGGGACATGAAAAGCAAACCTTTCGACTTTGGCCATTTCCTAATCGGTGCTGATTTCTTCAGCTAAGAAGTTACAGAACAGCACGCTGCGGAGTGACAGGTCTGCCAACAAAGATAATAGTTTAACAATTAAAACATGCTCCTTTCAATATGTTAATTATTTTTCAATTTCGCTCAGGTACGTAGACAACAATAGAACTGTAGTTCTGCCATCACAGGAGAGACTGACAGCTTCAATAATAATGTTAAATTTCTTACGCACTTTGGAAGAAGATGTGTCTGTCAGCCCTATAGTTGGCTTGGAGCATTACACGTATTACTCCTCAAGCTTACAACTGGGGGTAGGGAAAACATATCCTACGCTGAATGCAGTTCAAGAGATCAGGAGATTTGTGTGTCTTTTGTAAGCCTGGAATCACAAGAAAGTTTTGAAAGAAAGCTGGGCTTTTCTGAGCACATCAGCTGCCTCCTAAGGTCTTCCCAACCTTAATGTTTACTTTTCCAGCATTGGCTGTGGTGGACTTTCAACCCCAACTGTGATATGGTCTCCAGTTGATTCTGAGCATGTGTTTCCCCTTCCATAGAGGAACAGGCTAGCAGCAAAATAGAAATCAACAGCAGCAAGTTCTGCAGTATCAGGCTCTGTATGGGTATGGAGCCTGTAACAAAAAGTTTTAAATAAAAGTTTAAGAGCCCCTTCACAAAGGAACTGTACTTCAGTCAGCCTGGCAACAGCAAAGTCAGTTAGAAGGGCAAGCCACTAGCTCAGGGCAGAAACAGCTGATTGTACACTACCTAAAAATCAGCTACATCAATCATTAACTCCTTAGGCACATACTTGCTGCATACAGCAATAAAAAATAAAATGTTTCCCACTTATCCAGATCTCAGGTGTTGAAGGAAAAAGCCAAAATCGTAACTACATTCCCAGACCTGACTGAGTCTTTGTTAGGAAGGACTACAGTGTGAGACAGCTGCTTATGTGTAGTTCTAGCTTCTATTTTTAAAAAATCCTAACTTTTATGATTGTCAAAAATTTTAACTGTCCTTATACCATCAGCCTCTTGAGTCTGCATAAAGGGGAAAAAAAAAAGGGAAAAAAAAAGAAATAAGAAGAGTGGGGGGATCATAGCAGTTGCCTAACTGAAGTCTTTGAGCTCAATGCTCAGACACCCCAAATTACTGCTGTAGCAAGCAGTAGAGAAAGGAAGACTGCAATCTCTGTATAGTAATTCTCATTTTAGTTGGTCTTATCTATCTCCACAGTTGACTTTGTCCCTCCTCTGGCTCTGGAGGACAAAGTAACAGGCTGGATTTGGTGCCTCTGGTAATGTCAGGTGGAGTGGATTATACCCCAAGACTTTTAGTGTGCACCAAGAAAGGCTGTAATTCGCCAGAGACAGAAAGTGAGAACGTGGCTTTGGCAGCATTGTTTTAGGTGATCCTCACCCCCTCAAGAACCTTTTGCCACATGCAGAAGGAGGCTGTGCCAGCACTCAACACATTGGTTGTCCTCCAACAGTCTGAGAAGACAAGCTAAAACTGCTGTTGTGCAAAAGGCAGAGGCGAGACTTGGAC
This sequence comes from Eulacestoma nigropectus, assembly GCA_013397775.1. Taxonomy (NCBI): domain Eukaryota; kingdom Metazoa; phylum Chordata; class Aves; order Passeriformes; genus Eulacestoma; species Eulacestoma nigropectus. The sequence goes on from VZTE01005755.1 coordinate 940,600, forward strand.
GCTATTCAAATAAGTAGGCTCAGGTATAACACCTGAACAATCACCTGCTGTGTAATGGACAGTAGTTAGCTCCCCACAGTCAAGAAAGGAGGGAAAGACTGCAGAAAAATTTGATGTAACAAAATAAACCTCATCCGATTGCTAGACAGTAGTTCTTACCAGGAAAGACACAGAGTAGATCTGTGGCCCACCACGGCAAATACTCACAGGGGAGTGAATTGTGTGGTGTGGAACAGAGAGAACCTGAAAGGAGACAACAGCACAAAATTAAGATCCATCATGGAGGGGTCCAGTGACACGGAATTGCTACAGAAGACTTTCAAAGAGAGAACACAAATTCTAAAGGGATGATAAGATTATTAGATGTGGAATGGTGCACCAAGAATGGAGGCAACAAGTACGTAAAGACTTAAAGTCTGCCTTTGAAGTGGGAAGAAAACATCAGAGAGAGTAGCCAGGTGCCAGGAGAATGCAGATGAAATGTGAACCATTAGATTAACGATGCGTATGAGGTGTCTGTTACCAAAATCTAAATTGAAACTAGCTTGGAGGGTTAAAGCCAAAAAGGAGAGGTTATAGGCAGGCTAGACGTGAGTCGGGGAGAGGGGTGGTGGGGGAAGAAATATCAGTGGAAAAAACTGAAGATGGCAGTTGTGAGAGAGAAATTTAGCGATGACACGAAGAAGAGCGAGACATCCGCAGATGCAGAGGCTGTATTCCTCGCCCGGGGCGGTGCGAGGAGATCCCGTACGGGGCAGAGGAAGGCTGCCGGGTAGCAGAGGCAAATGATTGAGCGGCTGGGATTTGGGGAAGGGACGGGTCATGGCAGGGTATAAACAGGCGTGCTAGGCGAGGCTGGGGTCCGTAGGGACAGAGAGCATCCCGGCAGGCAAAGGCAGCGGAGAGTACTGGAGCGAGGGAGCGCTAAAGCCGGCAGCGCGCTGGGCATGGCTGCGAGAGGAAGGAAGGGGCTGTTCCGACTGGAGCAGCCAGCTCGGAGGAGCCTCGGCAGCGCGGGGAAGGAGAAGCAGGACAGCAGTAACGGGAGCCTCTCACCGGGCGGGAAGCCGAGGGAAGCCGGGACCTGCCCGATCCCTGCGCCGCACCGACCGCCGCTATCGCCCGACGGCACGTACCTGCCCCGCCGCCCGGGACCGGCACAGCAAGGCTCGGCTCGGCTCCGCTCCGCTCGGCTCCGCTCGGCTCGGCTCGGCTCGGCTCGGCTCGGCTCGGCTCGGCTCGGCTCGGCTCCGCTCGGCTCGGCTCCGCTCGGCTCGGCTCGGCTCCGCTCGGCTCGGCTCGGCTCCGCTCGGCTCGGCTCCGCTCGGCTCCGCCCCTGGGCGCGGCCACCCCGCTGCCACTCCCAGCATGGCGCCATCCTCCCTCCCCTCCTTCCCGTCGGCCCGCGCGCCTCTCGCGAGCTTCCCGGCGGTATTTAAGCTGCGTGGCGGCCATTGTGCGCCCTTTGCGGCGGGGCAGCGGGCGGCGGGGGCAGGTGGGTTCTGGCGGCCGCATCCGCCGCCATCCGCGCTGCCGGGACCCGGGACCGAGGGAGCCGGGGGCGGAGGAACCGTCCAGGCGGTGTTGACTCCTGCCCCGAGGACCGGGGCGCTTGGCGGCGGCCGGTGAGGGGCTCCGCGGGAGTGGTGCCGGCGGGGTGCCCCCGGCCCGTGGGGACTTGGTGGGCGCCCGCGTTCGAAAGGCCCTCCCGTGGCGCCAGCCGCAGCGTGCTTCTGGCAGCCGAGCCTGGCGAGGGGGCGAGCGGTGTGCCCGGCGCCTTCTGGTCAGGTTCTTCAGCAAGTTTAGATGGTTGTTGTTCTTTTCTAAGGGATCTGCGTGCTGTGCCAGCGCTCCAGGACGGAGCTGCAGTAGAGGCCGCGAAGGATGCTGAGCTGTGAACTGTGAGTACCAGTCAGGGCCTGTGCGATCAGAGTGGCATGGCTGTGTCTGTCTTGGCTATGGCGTTCTGCTGCTTTGTTTCTGGGCTTTGTGTTTGTCAGGCCGTGGGTGAACCAGGGATAGCAGTGTGCCCGCGTAAGGCATAGTGTAGCTGGTGCATAAGTATCCCTATCATGAAGGGTCCAGAACTGAACACAGGATTTGAGATGTGACCTCACCAGTGCTGACTACAGGAAAATAATCACTGTCCTGCTGGTCAGCTATTGCTGATACAGGCCAGGATGCCATTGGCCGCCTTGGCCACTTCGGCACATGCTGGCTCATATTCAGCCACTATTGAACAGCACCCCCATGGCCTTTTCCTCAAACAGCTTCCCAGCCCTTGCCCCAGTCGGTAGCACTGCTTGGGGTTGTTGTGACCCAGGTGCAGGACCCAGCACTCTGCTTTGTTGAACCTCATACAGTCAGCTTCAGTCCATCAATCCAGCCTATCCAGATCCCTCTGCAAAGCCTTCTTGCCTTCCAGCAAATCAACACTCCCACCCAACGGCAAACTGAATGAGGGTGCACTTAATCCCCTTGTTCAGGTTGTCAGTGAAGATAATAAACAGGACTGGCCCCAGCACTCTTCCCTGGGGAACATCACTTAAGACCAGCTGCCAGCTGGATATAACTCAATTCAGCACCACTCTCAGGGCCCAGCCATCCATCCAGTTTTTCATGGAAAGAACAGTGCACCCATCCAGGCCATGAGCAGCCACTTTCTCCAGGAGAATGCTGTGAGAAATGGTCTCCAAAGCTTTGGTAAAATGCAGGCAGACAACATCCACAGCTTTGCCCTCATCCACTAAGTGGGTCACCTGGTTGTAGAAGGAGATCAGTTGGGACCTGCCTTCTTAAATTCACGCTGGCTGGGCCTGATCCTTTGGTTGGCATGCACGTGCTCTCAGGATGATCTGCTGCAGGTTATGTAAGGACATTAGATGAGTTCTGCTGTAGCATCTTCAGATGCTGCACTGTATGTAATTACATTTGAAATATTAATGGCTATGATGATTAATTTGTAAAACTCTTAAGAAGTACAGTAGTAAAAATAATTTCAGGCTACTACAGAGGAAAACCAGGTTCCTTTGCTGTATGGCCCTTTTGTAGACTTAGGCCACTGAAGGGCTGGACAGTGTTGTCTTGCAGATTCAAGTGAAAATTAACATCAAATTTGGTTTTGGGGCTGGTCTCTATGATGGTTGATAACTAGTGAACGAAGGGGTGATAGATTGTTAAGAGCAGATTTTAGGTGTCTTACAGCTCACAAAAAGAACAGAGGGAAGATGGCAGTGTCTTGGAGTACCACTGTGGATAAACCACAGTGAAGTGAGTATTTATGTATGACTTAAAACTGCAGTATCCTTACAAGTATAAGAAGCCATTGGCTACTTGCATGTGTGCTCATTTGGAGGAAAACTTACCCCTAGTAGGGAAAGGGTTAAAACATTCAGAATTCGTCTCTGAACAATTTGTTGCACCACTGATGTTTGCCTTCCTTTGGGCAGGAGTTGAACCAAAAGAGCTCTTAAAAAACATTTTCTGACCTCGGTTATGCTATGAATATCTTTAAGTGGCTGTGACTTAATTGTTAGTGTGAAGAATGTAACTGGTCATGGTTCATGGGAAAATCTCTGCTCAAGTTTGCTCAAGATTGTTCCTGTAAGTTTACCCTGCGATTAGGAGTGGAGTAGAGGAAAGTTTTATTACCTGATTAATGTAAAAATTTTTTTAGTTTCTTGAATTCTTACTGCTTTTTAGGGCAAACTGAAACATGACTGATACAGATGAACCCCAGGCTTCTGGCTCTAAATACCCTGATGCCCAAGAGCTGATCAGCCATCAGCAGAAGGAGCCATCTGAGGTGTCTTCGTGGCAGATGAATGCAGGAAAAGAGCGTTTGCAGTCAAGGCGGAAGAAGGCTGCTTCTGGGGAGTGTTCAGATCATCTTAACAGCATGTGTAAATCAGCAGCAGCTTCAGCTGAGGTTTTACTGATTAGCAGTGATTCAGAAAGGTGAGTTTTTATCTCTAGTTTAGAATTTTTTTCTGTGGAGAACCTGTGTCATGTATCACAGAAATGTACCTTCTTTTTAAAGTAAATGATTTTTTTCTTCTTCAGTGATGTCTCTGCTGCTCGTCCTGAGTGCTCCATTGCACTTTCAAAGCAAAAAAGGAGATCTCAATCTTCGAGGCAACAAGCTGAATCTGTTACAGAAGTACCTGACAATGAAAGCTCCTCAGATTCGTCTCTGTCTCCCCAAAGTCCAGGGAAATCATTGGAAGTTTCCAAGCAGCAGAAGTCAAAACTCAATTTGAAGGCCATTTTCGCCTATCACTTCAGGGGAAGGAAGTTCAAGGCAGCTGCACACCGAAAATACAAAGTTCACGCAGGGAAGAACAAGAAAAAGAAAAAGTATGAGAGCACACAGATGCCCACAGGGAGGCCCCCACTGACAGCCTCACCTCAGGAGCAAAAGAGGAGGCTTCTAGACAGAGGTTTTCAATTCCCTTTTGTCGAAAAACATTATGGGGAGAAACATATTCCCTTAAAGATGGTTCTTGGCTATGAGGTAAGTCCTCTGTTCTGTGGGATAAATATTTTTCTTAGTCTAAAAATTGTGACTTGAAATGAGCTATGTTGTGATTCTACCTGATGTGCTAGACTGAAATAACAAAAGAGGTTTTACTTCTATTAAACAGGACACTCGATGTTGTCTGTTTAATACCTTTTAAGACAGACACAGCAGGAATATATATGGGAGTTCATACAATACTACAATTCAGTTCATAATATAAACGATTTTTAGTGGTACTTTCTAAGATCTTACCTGAGTTTTTTTCTACAGCAAGCAGCTGCAAAGGGATATTTCAAGTATATTGAAGTGCTTAAATATGAAGAACATCTTAAAAAAGCTTTAAAAGCCCTTCAGGCCAGTGAAGACTTAGAGAAAGAGTGCATGGTGTTACGGAAACACAAATACTTAGATGATGAAGGCCCCATTTCCCCTATTCAGGAGACAGAGTAAGTTCATCTTTACATGCTCTTTTGTTTTTAACTAACTTACAAATGTGTGTGTATCAAGTTCAGTTGTTCTCCTGTCCTTTTGGCCTATGAAAGCACTGTTTTTTTTTGGGAACAAAGCACTCTACCACTTGGGATTCTGTTAGTAAGTGTTTGGCTTAAAAGTTCTCACAGAAGGAGGTATTTTTAATCAGATCTGAAGACTTATAATTGTTCTGGTGATTTGTACTGTCTGATTAAAATTATGTGGTAGAAATTTAAATAAAGTATTTCCTGAAATTTTGTCCTCTATAGATATCCCAAATAAAGTACAGTGTTCTATAACAAAGACTAAAGGATAATTTTTAATTCCTTTTTACAGTATTAAAAACCAAAGTGTCATCTTTGATCTTTAAGGTCAAGCAATTAGCTTAAAAAGACCAGTAAATCAGCAAGAATACTTGCTGTTGTAAATACAGTCATAACCTTAAAACTAGAAAGCCTAAAAGACAGTGTAAAGGTACAATGCTGTCTTTCAGCTACTGTTCACTTAAGGGCTTGTAGTTTGCACATTTTAAGATACTATGAAAGTACACAGCTTGATTTGATTTTTTATTTCAGTGATGATGAGGACAGCTTGAATTCTGATACTCAGGAACAACTTGATGCCAGAGTAGTGGTAAGTAAACACTCCTTAACTTCAGAAACACTCTAGCCTTTCTGTTTTGAAGTTAAAGAATTAGTAGGTAATGTTTCCAGTATTTAGTTCTTGAGCTCAGATCCAGAGTTAACTGTGTGATCCCTGTGAATCCTGATCTCTTAATGCAGGAGGAGCTTGATAGTCCACACTCTCCTCTTTGGTATAATGCTGACATGTACAGAAATTCTGCAGTTCTCTGTAGAGTTCTTAAAGTCTGCAAATTTACTACTATAATCTTATATTTTTAGTATCTCAAAACTATATTTGTATCTACTTCTGTCTTCCATTTTCTTAGGAGAGCAGCTCTTTCATTCTAAGCAGCACAATTCCCTGTAAGAAAAAATCAAAGCCAGGAAGAAAACATGCAAAACCAACTGAAGTGATTGAAATAGTGGATGAAGAAGACGGTGCTGGGGAGAACTCGGTGCCTCTGCAAGGCTCCCCTCGGTGAACCGCACATGGATAAATGAGGTGGCAGTGGTCGTTCTTCAGATACCTCTTTCATGGGCCTACTTGGTTTGACGCATTGGTCTGGACTCAGTGTTGAGCTCTCCACCGAGCTGCCTAGACACATTTGGCTTACTGTGAGTATATTGGGCTTGTGTCCGAGACAGTTACAGAAAAAGTATAACCTGTCCTCTTGCTAAGCTTTTAAGTGTCTCCTGTGTGATATTATACTCTGTCAAGAGTATAATATCACTGGTTCAGTGGCTAATAATACTGGTGAAATTCTGGCTTCTACAACTTGACTTCTCTTAACCAATGGATCATAGAATTTACATAATTAAAAATAGAGAAACGAGTTCCAAATATTGTAACAGAACAGCAGCACAGTATGGAAGAGTATGTGTTGGGATGCATACAGCTCTATGCTCAAGTTAAAAGGGCAGTTTAGGTGCCTCTTTCATAGCTGACTTCTTTGTGGGTGGTCCTTGAGAGATTTTTTTTCTTAGAGGTGCAAGTTTGAAATAATTCAAAAGTTAAAGGGTTGAAGACAAAATAGAAGCTTAATGCAAGTCAAGTACCAACAAAAAAGTGAAAAAGTGGTTGGTCAACTTTGACAAAATCCTATTGCAAAATATGTTTAATGCATTTGAATGATAATCAATTTTGTATGATTTAAGTTGTCTATGCCACATGGCATAACTTCTCAGAAAACTAATTCTCTGCTCCTGAATCTAGTACAATAATCTGAAGTTGTAAGTTATCTTAAAAATAATTGTGGCAGCACAGTGAATCTTGGGTTAAAAAATCTTTAATCCCTCTTGCCCTCTTCTGTCCAGAATGGGTTCTGATGGGAGCATGACTTAGCAGAAGCTAAAAGCTCTTCATTAACAGTACTTACCAGACACTGCCCCAACTGCAAATATCTTTCTCAAAGGTATTTTAGTCAGTAGGAAACATAGCTAGTGTTTAGAGGTGGTCTGATTATCACTAAGTCCTACTGCAGCAGTTGTGGTAGCTGAAGAAATACATGGTTGAAATGTTCACTTGTGAATCAGCAAGATTTAAAAACCAGTCACCTCACCAGCCTCACTCGGATACTCCTAACCAAACTGCTGTCAGCAGCTAACTGACAGCTGCTCAGCAGGTAAAAGTAATCTGTGCTGAACGAGCACGCTGTAAGAAGAAGGCTTTATCTGCTGGTTTAATTTCCTTCAAATACAACTGACAGTCTGAGGAGATTTGCAGTAGGTGCTTGGTATTGAGAGCAAGTCAAGCTGTGTTATTTACATGCTTGAATTAAGGTCCCAAACCTTTGTAAAAGAAGTTTCCCAAATGCAACTTTATAGCTCTGCGACTGCAAAAATTACTCTTCAGCACTGAAAGATCACAACTAGAATTGGTCCAGAATTGATGGCTAAATGTAACTCTTTTAAGCATCGATCTGAGAAATACTCAATGGCTTGAAAGACTTACCCTGGATCCAGGAGTGGGGTTCTTGCTTGGTAGGGCATAGTGAAGGGTATGGGGAGTCCTGCTCATTCTGCAGTTCATGGAATTTTGCTGTTCAACTGCTGAGTGACTCAGAAATGAACTAAATTTCAATTCTGATTAGAACTGGATAAATACACATGAAATCAGGCTTATTACAGCTGTTATATTGATTGCTGAAATCTAGCTTTGACTTCAGGAATCTTCGGTTATTTGACCATATATGACAGTTCTTACCACTTTGCTTTTTTTCCCTTCTAGTTTGTGTTGCTTTTGGAAGATGAAATACCTCTTGGTTTTCTTGTTGCACAAGGTAAGCTGTTAATTGGGTTTCAGTTTTATTTCCTTCAGATAGCTTTTTCTGCATTACTTCACAAAAGGTTTAGAAAAAAACAGTGCTTCATGGTTTAATTGAATACTTTACAGTGCTCAGCTTACACAGCTGAGCAGCTTGTGTGTGTGAAGCTTCCAAGGTACTGAGTTCAGTGCCACATACCTTTAATCAGTCTGACCAAAATTAGAGCCTGTAGCCTCTCTTTAACCAAAAACTTTCATTTTTGAATATCTCTTAAGTGCAGTTTTTGTTGAAAGTTATTTATAGAAATACATTGGTTTTACCTGATGTCAAATGCTGCAGGGCAACTTTTACCTGATTTGGTTTGGACAACACTGCCTGGAATTTTCTCTGCTGAAGATGTTGAGGTACTACTGTCCCCTTAGTCTCTGGGTGGTGCCTCCCATACTTTCTGTACCAGGGTGTATCATACAGCTGCTGCGTCTGGTGGCTTCCCTGGGGTAAAATTCCATCTTAATTCATATCCCCTGCAAGAACAGGAGGGACAGCAGGGAGCAGCTGGTAGTCTTGCACATGCATGGCTGTGAAAGCTTTTTACTGTAGGATGTTACCATGTTTGCATAGCCTGGGAGCAGTGTAGGAAATAGCATGGAAAAAAGCACCTTGTAAGGATACAGTGTAGGAAAACCCCTTCAACATGGGAAACACTGAACTGAGGGTGGTAAGTCTTGAAACCTTACAAAAACATTCTTGAGTAAGAGGATAGGAACAGACATCTTGGCCATTGCTCTAGGTAGAGAACTGCACTAGGAAGCACATCAGGTCAACAGAGTGTAAGTTGTTCTGAGGAGAGAGTGATTCTGAACTCCCCACACACTTACCTTGGTTCAAGCTACCTGTCTCTAAAATTGGAAAGCATGGTAACTGTCAGCTTCCATTACTACTAACAGTAAGTATAGAGTCAATTGGGAAGTAGCTTCAAATGCTGTTTCAAAAATGAATGCGTTCAGTTTGTTCCAGCACTTGATCAGGTATTGTCTTTTGCTGTAGACAAAAACCTGGAACCTAGTGCTTAGAAAAAACCCTTCTTTTGCAACCCACAGCTGATAAATGTATTAGTTGTGTTACTTATATGAAGGGACAATATTTGCATGGCCTCAAATAGCATTCATTGATTCAAATACTGATCAATCTGGGGCATGCATTTCGTGCTCCAGATTTGCAGTTCACGTGTATCTTTCTTTGCAGATGAACACACTCACACTGCAGCAGTTGAGCAGTTGTAACTTCTTGGGGATCTCTTGAACTCTTATGGCTCTTTGCTGTCCTGATTGACAATTCCCTTACTTCAGTGGACTTCTGTGCAACATGGTAGCAAAAGAGGTAAGCTTTGTGTTTCTTCTCAGTTTCAGCATAAAACTGTCAAGATTTCTTCAGTCTAGTGCTATTCCCACAGCAAGCAATCAGACTAATTTGTGCACTGTATGGTATCTGCACCCAGCAGTGTCTTCCTGATGGGGTGTTCAAAAAGCAGTGCTACAGTATTTCAACAGCTGGCATCGTTGGTTTTCATGCAGATGTGCTGGTTAAACTTGGTATTTCTGTTGAAACAAGTAGGTTTAGTGTTTCTTAGTGGGCAGCTTATCAAATACAACATCAAAAAACTGTTAAGCTATTATGGGATAAAAGTACAGTTAAATTAGTGACATTGTTCCAAAATGTTTTTTTCTTAAAGGGGCATTCCTGTGATGTGTGGAATAGATTGGAAAACCTCTACTTCAGTGTAAGTATTAAAGAAACAGTTGGGGTGCTTTCTAGGTGAAGGTAGTTGTATGAAGATAAAAGCTCAAGCTTAACTTTTTGGTTGCTTTTTGGCAAAAAAAAAAAATTCTATCTTGAAACACAAATCCAAGTTCCAGATGACCACTAAAAACAGGTTTCTTTCCAAGTTACCTGACTAGGCTAAAAAAACAAGCTATTCTGCAGACATTGTGGAGTTTTTATGCCTCGTTCTTCAGCAAATAGACACAACCTGCTCTGTGTCTGAATTGGAAAACGTGGCTAGAAGAGTAACAGGTTCTGCTTTCCTCACTGTAAAGTTAATTGCAGTGGTGACAATGAGACCTGTAACAATTTTCACTTGGTGGGACAGTTCTGCAAACACTTAAAAATGGAGCTACTATGAAATCTGAGGATAAGCTTGAGTTGATGTGCCTCAGTGTTCTGCATCCTACATACTAAAAGAAGTAGAATTAGCAGGTAGAGGAAAAATACTTACTGTGCTGAATCCTTGTAGATGCTTTATTAAGAGCTTATTTTCAAGCTGTCCTAAAATGGTGTCCTCCATGTATTGTGAGGTAACCCCTTAGTTGTACTTCCTGTGCCCTAGTGCTCTGATTTCTTAAATTGCAGATAAACCTTGTTGGTAATTGTGTGATAAACTGGGCTGTGGTTTGATTGCGAATGAAATGCTTTGTTGCGTCATCAGTGTTCAGCCAGTGTAACTGGAGTACTGTCTGCCTCGCTTCATACTGAGATAAAAGCTCCCAAGTCTTGATGAACTGCTGAAATACTGAGGAAACTCAAAAGTATTACTTAGATACAACAATTTACTTTATTTTAGGAAGTGCACCTGAAGTCCAGTCTGAACTAGCATCTTGGTAAGTTTGCATGAATGTTTTTTTTTACCCTTGCGTGTTGCAGGTCAGCTGTCTGTCTTTAAGTTTGTGAGCTGGTTATACTGCTGCTCCTTTCTTACTGAGAAAATGCAATGTTGTTTCAGAAAACATGAGAGCTTATCTTCCCCAGACTTGAGAATGCTGTGAGAAAATTGTTGTGATGATTGGCAAAATGTTCAACTGCTCTGAAGAGAGTGAGTGAGAAGAGCCTTTCTGAACAAACCTACTCAGTACTGTTGTAGGTTCTGCTGATTTGTATGTACATACATGCTGGTTTGTTACATTATTTGTTTCTTTTCAGGTGGCAGGTACTTACAGGAAGTGAAGGAAGAAATGCAGGATGCCATTTCACAGAAGTCTGAAGCCGCTTTGAGGGTTGGTATGACATCTGAAGTTCTACCTATACCTTAATGACTGAGGGACTCTGGTTTTCAGAGGCCAGAAGTCTGTCAGACCAAGCTTACTCATTTGTGAAGGTTTCAGGGACTGTTTTCAATATTACACTACTATATCTTAATGTACTGTTCATTCTGTTATGGGAAGAATTAATTGTAACTTAGATTTGCCCAAAGAATGTTCATATAAATCCCTCAGTCAAAACCGAGGTGAACAGGTTTACTGCTTAAACTGATAGTTTTGCTTTGACCAGTAAGTTACACTTAGTAGGAATTTTATAGGGAGGATTTTGCAGTTTTGTAGTTAATTCCCTTTGTTTGTTTCTCAGGTAACTTAACTTTTAATAAAAAATTAGCTAATATGAAGGAGGTGCTAGTGTATCATTTACCCTCCTTTCCTTCCCTGAAATGTCTTAAAACAATGTGAACTGACACTTAGTGTGGGGTCTGCTTGATTTTTATTTATCTCTTGTGTTAAATTATAGTACCAGAAATGTTGAGGTCTATCCCGATAGGATCTTTCCTGTAGGTTCATGTCGTTGGAAACGCCTCATAGAATAAACTTGCGGTTTAGCTTTACCCACTGAACTACCTGTTAGCTCTGTGGGATAAAACTGCAAGACAAATCTTAGTGTAGCATCCTAGGAACTGCAGTGATGCCCAGTATTCTCCTTTGGGTGTACTGTAACACGCTTAGATACAAAACAAAAAAGTGATTCAAGCGGAAAAGCTTGGTAAGAGTCAAAAGTCAGTGTGTTCTGGGACCCCAGGTGCACCTGACATTGTGAATTACATGGGCTCAACTTAGTCTTTAGCTCAGGTTTTTGTGTAGGTACCTGACTTGTAACGCTATTTTTTTGCATCTTGTTTTCTGGATGGCTTGAAACAGTCTATTCTCCCTTTAATCATGAAGGAGTGATTATTATTTCTTGTTTCAGTGGCTGTAGGTAAGAAGAGACAGCACTGTGATGTCTGTCTTAAAGTAACTTCATAAACTTCCTGCATTTTTGTTTTGTATCGAGCTATGCTCCACAGTTTCATAGTGAACAGCAATGTTTGGGCTGTATTTTCAAGTATGGGGTTTAAAGAGTTAATTTCTGAGCAGCTCAGCCAGTTAACTGCTAGACTTGGATTCTGTTCTGTAGAATGATGAGTTTAAAGTAAAATAAGCAAAATACTCTGGAAGAAGTATAAATCTTCACATAGGAGAATTCTGAAGCTGCTGTTGATGTTAGTCCGTTCTCCTTCTCAGCTGCATGGCAGTTTTGTGGAGTGAAGAGAACCTCTTACTCCGTGACACTCCCTGGTGCATGCAAGAAGCTCAAATGTAAAATGAGCTGTTGGGGTTGAAGGTCTGTGGCTGTTGTAGTATTACACTACCTGCACCCAGCAGCCTTCTCCTGGTGGGATGTTCGAAAAGCAGTGCTACAGCAGTGCCGTGTTTGGCAATCTTGGTTTTCCTCCTGCTGTGTCCGTTAAACCTGGTATTTTTGCTGAAACAGTCTTTAACTTCTTCAGGGATTTAAGTGTACTTGCTTTCTGTTTTCACGTAAAAAAATGAAAATAGATGTTTTCATTTGTTTTCATTTTGATTATCCATGTGAAAACTGGATACTGGCCTCTGGAACTCAGCAAGTGCATTTAATTTCTTCTTTTTAACAGGTGCTTGAGGATAAAGAACAAAGGGAACTATCCTGAGTTTAAAACATGGGAGCAACCTGTTAGACAGGTAAGCACTGAGTAACTAGTTACTTATTACTTACAGTTTGTGTATTAGCTTTCCATGACTAAGCATCAAAACTTCACTAAACTGTTGTAGAACAAAGTGTAGAATCGGTTATGTAGTAGCAGAGATGACTGGGTAGTGATCACTGCAGATCTTGGCAGTATCTGAGCAGATCACTCATCTTTGAGTCTTGTGTGTGTATATTGTGCAGCCATTTGTAGTACTGGTGTGTTCATGAGACTGCTGTTGATTGTGAAGAATTCCTCGGTACTTGGAGCTTGTGCCATACTTTAGACTTGCTCACACCTTGGCTTACATAGTGGCAGGATTGGTCCTTCACTGGAAAGGATGGACAGCTGGATTGAGTGACATCCCATAAGAGCAGTGAGAGGAGTATCTGGTCATTACCAAGGCTGCTGGGATGTTCCTGTTTCTGGTGAGCTGTGGACATGACCATAAAGCAAATCCACCAGACTCCTGTGTTGCCACACAATGTGGCACCAAGTCTGCTGGGAATAAATCTTTAACATAGGTCAGGGACACAATACTCCCTTCTGCTGTTAGTTCCTGTTGAGGTGGAGGGATGTATCCTTGGGCACCTTCAACCCTTAAGCTACAGAGGAATACAAGTTCCAGTTGGAACATTTGTAGATTGGATTCCAGAACTCCTGCTGAGAGGGTGGTTCTTAGGAACAGAAGCAAAAAAGGGAGACAAAGGCTGCTCCATGCAATTTATACCCAGTGTTGACTTTTCCCCTGTGCTAACCAAACTTGACTCTTTAACTCCTAGTGTCTACTACCAAGCTGCTGCGTGTCAGAGGGATGAGAAACACCATGTGGGAGCTCCCAAAGTGAGAGTGAAGGTAAGGGCACTTACCAAAAAGGCTGGTACTGTAAGGAAATTTAAGGTCACTTCAAAGAGGGTTTGCATGGCTGAAAAACCAGCAGCTCTTAACGCGGTGACCGCATATTGAAATCCTCTGCAGGATGCCGTGGACACTCCATGTGTGCTATGGTCTATTTGTGAGGAGATAACACCTGGTGTAGCTAGGCCTCCTGGGCTGAGAACGCGCCTTATTCTGCTGCCTTTGGGGTTTTGTGATGCTGATGTAGAGGGGAGGCTACTCAGTTCCATTCTCAAGTGAGAATTTGCAGCATGAGACATGGGAGAACAGGGTTGCTACAGTTGTAGTTAGAGCAGTCTTGCAGCCCAGTTGCTGCTTGTGTGTCCAGAGAAGGGCAAGGCAGCTGGAGAAGGGTCTGGAGAACAAGTTTGATGAGGAGCAGCTGAGGGATCTGGGGGTGTTTAGCCTGGAGAAAGAAGGCTGAGGGGGGAACCTTCTTCCTTCGTACAACCACCTGAAAGAAGCTTGTAGTGAGGTGGGGGTTGGTCCTACCATTTAACAAGCAGTAGGATGAGAGGAGATGACCTCAAGTTGTGCCAGGGGAGGTTTAGATTGGATATTAGGAAAATGGTGCTTTTTTTGGCTTAAAAGTGCTGATATTTTTCCTCTCTCAGATCCTGGTGCTGTTGCTGCAAGCCTGCTGCAAAGAACTACACAGCTGTTCCAAATGAAGAGAGAACCTTCTCTAGAGTGTTTAGTGTGGTTTTTTAGAATTAAACATTCATTTTAACTTGTTACTGCTCTGCACACTGCAGTAGTGTGTGTGGTGTTCCTTGCCTCTTGCCCTCATGGGAGCTGTGGTGAAGGTGCCTGTTAGAGAAGACCCAGCTAAGCTGAGTGTATAGAGGTGACTGGAAGGGGCTTTATCAGGTCTTTTCCCTCACTTCCCTGTCACTGAACTCAGCTGTACCAAAGCCCCAGACAGGTATTTATTCTGTACAGAATGTTACAGCATTTAAATCAAACTTAGGGCTCTGGGCTGCAGCCTGGGGTTATTTCCTGTTGCTGCACAGAAAAGCCAACAAAGAAGGTTGATGAAATTATGGCAGCTAAACAATCACCTGTGACTTGCTGGTAGCAGAATGCAGGCTTGGTCTCTTCCCTTTGATACACTGAGAGAGGAACAAGAATATGCTAAGAAGCTGAGCAGCCCTTGCAGAATTGCTGTGGTGAAGTTAAGACTCTCCATGCTTTACTGATAATCTCAGCATTGCAAACAGCCTCCACTTGACTCCATAGAGTTCAACAAACTGGTTCTGGCTTATGGTTGGCTGCTGCAGTACATGCACCTGCACCAGACTGAAAGAAATGAGTGAAAACGGGTGTAAAGTATAGTTAATTCATCAAAAGTCAGCTTTCTAAGACTTCCTTGGAGCAGATTCAGAGGAGGCTGCAAAAATGATCACAGGGCTCTGTGAAGAGAGGCTCAGAGCTGGGGTTCAACCTGGAGCTGAGAAGGCTCCAGGGAGACCTTTATAGAGCCTTAAGCATTATTGCAGGGGGATTGGGCCAGAGGACTTTTAGAGGTCTCTTCCACTCCCAACTATTCCATGATCTGCTGGTGCATTTTAACCAGGATGAGTATTAATAAAAAGCCCCTGGTACTGCACCTGATAATAACTAAGTTTACAGCATAAGTTGAGCTTTGAATTTGCCCTGATGATGTGCTTAGCTCATAAAACATCGATAGAAAACCTCTCTTTGGAGAAAGTAACTGTAAGATTTTTATTCTTCCATTCAAGTGCTTTAAGATGTACCTTGTGACTGTATCTCATCTTAAATCATGTAGTGCAGAGAACAAATAAAAACTCCAGCTTTACAAAAGAACTGTCCTGTCACGCAAGGATTCAAATAACCTTAAAACTTTTATTTGAAAATGTTCTATACATGTGTGTTACAAAACTTAGTATCTCTTTCAAATATTAACATAGAAGAAAGGCCTTTCAGGCCCGTAACTCAGTGTGAGACAATGTTGAAAGCAGCACAATCCATCTGCTGCTGTAGTGAGATGTGAACAGGGGCCTACAGGGGTTTGGGGTACTCACTGTTTTCCTACAGCTTAAAGCTGAGCATTTCTAAGTGGCTTCACAATTCACCACTAAATCTGCATCACTCAGGGGCCTGGATTGTACCAGTACAACTGTGTGTCCTTGTTGCCCAAAGTCTGCCTGTTACGGTGCTTTCCAAGTCTTCTTGGCACGCAGTTTTTCCAGCATTTTCTGCAAATAAAACATGAGACTACAATGCTGAAGTGACTGCCCTAAAGCCAGCAGGGCTGGGGGCAACAACTGCAGTACTGTAACCTGGACATCAGGAGTGAACAGTGCTGGTCTGGACAGCAGTGAGGGCAGTGCCGGCCCCTGCTTCAAAGAGGCTACAAGATTACAGGGCAGGGGGGAAGGTGTGCTTATTTCTCTTCAATCTGTTAATTATGGGATCTGTAAAGCAATGTAATGAGCAGTAATTCATTCCACCACAAAGCAGGTGAGGTGATTCAGGGCTAAAGGCAGCAGGAATTGGGCCTGCAACCCTCCACAGTAGTCACAGCCTGTCAGGATTATCAAGCATTTCCCTCCTTTCAGTTGTCTGACAGCCAGCAGGGGAATGGGGGAATTAACAAGTCCATGCCTTTTGTTCAACCCTGTTGCACAGCAACTGCCACAAAAACCGAGACAAAATTCTTGCACCTTTTAAGTTTGGGCATGCCCAGAATCTCACCATACCTGGAGTAGCCAAAGCTGCCCAAAAAACAACAAACCCAAAATACTGCCTTATAATGGAAATTTGGTCAAGTCTGGACTAATAAAAAGCCTCACGTTCTTTTGCCACATGAGCTTTCTAGCAGCTGGAGCCTTTTTGCTCAAGCTCAAGTCATAGAAGCCTGAGGCTTTTTAGAGAAAACTTCAGCTCAGCTGTTGTGTTAACAAGGAAATTATGAAATTCTTACATGGGATGTACCAATGGCATTACTTAACATCCAGACTGGTTTGAGGGTTTCCATTTGAGCTCTGTTCACACCACATCTCAATTACTCTGGAAATCATGAGACCAAGGGGCAAGAGGACACAGTAGCAAACTATTACCTTTTGAAACTCTTTAGCCTTTTCTCTGTTTTTAGCGTAAGTTTCTTGCCTTGTTTTTTCTTCATTTCTGATTTTTACTTCTGCAAGTTGATTATAAAGTCTGTGAAAACAATAAGAAAAAAAAAAAAATCAGTGTCTGGGCAGGAAGGAAGTGGCAAAGCTGGAGTAAGTTAACAAGGGTTTGCCCTGGCTCAGTTGCTAGCAATTAGGAAAATTTGACTCCACTCTCCAGTAATCCAGAATCACTTCAAATTCTTTTTCAGATGCAAAAAACACAGCCCCCCGCGCCGTTCAAAGAGTTGCACCTGCTGCACGTTACTACTCCTAAGTGCCCAAGTGCAACTCTGAACTTTGCATCAAATTTTATCCCGTGTCAGGCATTAAGTGGCACAGCTGCCTCAGCACAGTGACACCAGCACGGTGACACCAGCAGGGTGACCTTCCTCAGTGCCACCTCTGCACGGGCATTTCTCAGCAGGTACCTGCATCAAACACACGTGGCTCCTCTCCCACCTGTTAAGTGTTAAGCAGCACTGGGTCCAGCTGGAAGAGCACAGACTGAGCAGCAGCTTTCTCAAGACACAGATTAACTACTTCTGTTGGGATTTAATTAAACTTCTCGCACTTGTGTTCATGCAATACCTGACCGTACGCTGGTGCATTTCAATCTCTGCAGACTTCCTGTCCTCTGGAGAAGATACTTTCACTTCTCCTACTTTTTTCAACTGATTGGCAAGTGCACCATTTTTTCCTAGGGGAAAAAAAGAAGCCAGACATATCTTAAATTTAGATCTCTACTTCAGCTAACTCAAAACCATGAGAGATTTTCAAAGATTTTTAAATGACATGACAAAAACCAGAACAAGCTAGCAGAATGGACACAATGGAGATGGCATCCTGAGTTAAAATAAATCCTCCTGGTCTCACTCAGGAGGCTGCTGCCTGTGCTTTAGGCCATCCATGGCTCTCCACAGTCAACCTCCAAGGCCCCAGTACCAGGCACTACAAATGCACCAGTTTGCTTAACATGGCTGTTCTGTGACAAGCAGCTGTTGTTTGCAGAGGCGCTTTATGATGATAAAGGTGGGCTGATTGTGAAATATGAAGAGCCCCCGTAAGGGCCTTTACAACACTGAACAGGCAGCCAGACAGTGGGGGAAAACAAAGCTCCCTGATTCCCTGAGAAAACAAAGAATATCCCAGTCTGCAATAGCAAACATGTAGCAAGTACAAGATCTATCCTTTGGTATAAAACAGCGATTGAAGAGATACCTAATGCTGTGTCTTGTCCCCAGGTAAACCTACCAGAGAGAAGACCAGACTCCTTCTGTCTGCATCTTAGCTTCTCAGACTTTCCTCTTTGAAGCTTTCTTGCTTCCAGCTTTTCATTTTCTCTCTCCTTATTTTTTATTGCTTCTACTCTTTTCAGAGATTCCTGGATGAAATTCTGCTTTCTTTTTAAAAAAGATTTTTGCAAACTTCCGGGGGTAGCTGCAAATTCCAGCAGCATCACTGTGAAAGAAAAGGAGAAGTCTCCACATTTCTCACTGTAAACAATCAGCAGTAAGTCATGCATTTCAAAGTACTTCTAAAATGCTGAGCTTGAGCGCTTCTGTAAATGGCATGAAGAGAATGGCATTGAATGATGAGGCATCTTGCAGAACAGGCAGCACTTCAGACCTATGTAATGGTCAGCAGGTCTGCCCAGACAAATGCTGTGACAAATACTGCATCAAAAGCATCTTGACGCCTCAAAACATCCTGAAGACCTGACAAGTCCCTAACACAGTTAAGTTCTGTGAATTCCTGTCTTTCATGTTACTGCAGTTCATCTTGGACAAAAAAAGTCAGTATTTTACTACTGTTTCCCACTATCATCAGAATAGGAAAAAAAAAGGTAATTCTTTGGCTCCAGGACTTGGGGGACTAACAGGAAATGAGAAATACATGAAGGGGCATAAACTATGACAACAAATCAGAAAACAACACAGAATTTTTCAAAATTAAATAATTACAACACAAAAAAACAAGTGTAGTGTAGAGATTCTGAAGTTTCATGAGAGAGAACCTGGAACAGGAAGAGACAAATCAATGTGACACACATTAAACCTGGGTCAAAGGTACTACAGACCAAGCCGGAGCAGCAGGATGCACCTGCATAAGTAAAAGCAGCTCTGTTTTCCAAATAAGAGCTGTATTTTATTGATGATTTTAATACTAAAAAAATACTTTCAACTACAGTGTATTGAAGTACCACATAATTACCTGCAGTCTGCTGTGATGGACAGTGACTCTCGTTGGGACTCTGGGCTTTGGGAGAACTGACAGGCCTTATGAATGCTGAATAATCTGCATCTGGAGCTAGTGGTAAAAATTCTCTCTCCTGTTTCAAAAGGATCAGTGATTGGAAATGCTTAAAATATACCACAGATTTGAGTGAAGCAGTACTACTGTACCACTAGGATAGACTCCATGCAAATAAAAGACATTTTTGTCTTTTTGCCTTTATGCCTAACGCAAAGAAAAATCAGAAATGAACCTTGGTAATAAGTATGAAAAAGCTGTTTTCTAAAAACATTTTAGAACTAAAAAAAGAAACAAAAAACCCATATATTAAAGACTTTTTGCCCACCAGATTTCAATTGCTTATTCTTAATACAGGTCTGCAAATCTAATTTCTTCTCCTTTCCTCCTGCTGTCTCCAGTTCTCCCCATCACTCTCTTCCTGCTCTGTCTTTTCCCCCCTTTTCCCAGAGGCAGGTGACACCCACTGCAGCAGTATAGCCTCCAGCTGCCAACCTCCACCTCACCCACATATCAACTACTGGATAAAGACCCATCCTTAGACATTTTTAGGAATTCTTTAGATGCCTCTTGCAATTAGTGCATGATTTAATCTCATCTGTTCATCTAACAGACACAGATTACTTGGTTCTACATCACTGCTTCAGCACCCAAACTATTGTCTCATTACAGCCCAGCCCCTCTGCAATTTACAGCCTTTGCTTTATTTAAGCAAGCAGCACAAAGAACACCACAGGCTAATTAAGCATGGCAGTTATGAAGAGCTGATTCATCTTCCCCATAAACCTCACACTGCTGTGTCAGCCTGGTATTGGGCTCCATCCTCACAAGGTGAGGGGTTTTTCCTTTTTTTCCTGTTTAGTTTGTAGTTTTCATTTTATCCCACACTGTCCTTTCATTCAAGTTTTCAGCTATTATGATATGATTCATTCAGTCTTGCACAGACCAGAGAGATGGTTTTGTTTTTTGCAGCAAGTCTTCCCAAACTCCATCTACATCAATATGACAAGGTAGTGATTCCAAGGAATAGCCCAAATTTAAGAACTATTTGATCTGTCTGGAAAACACAACATCAAACCAAGATGATCCAAAGCAATTACAAAGCTTGGAGACCCCAACAATTTCTTGTTTTGCAACAGTGGATTAACTGCTACAGTGGGGCCTCTCCTTACTGTGATTAACACTAAGTTCAAAACAGAATCACATTAGATAACGCTCACCTCAGTAAAAACATTACATTCAGACTGATCCACACCTGCTGGGTTATCCATTGCATCTTTCTTAATTTTCTCTTGCTTAGGATGTTCAGTGTCTGATTCTACAATACTGATGTCATTGGAGCTTATCAGAGTGAGCTCAGGTTCTTCCATAATACCACGCCCTGACTCAGTCTCCTAGAAAATAAATTAATCAAGACATCAGTAAGGAAAAGAAGTAAAAACCCAGTTATTTTCAGCAATAGCAACAACTGTTGTCAGAAAAAAGGAGGCTCATTTAACATATAGAAAAAAGAACACCTGCCCCAAGCGGTAAATGAAATACAGAAAGAGCACTTGCATATTCAAAACACTGAAACAAATAACCCAGAGCAACCAAACAACTACAAAAACTTCCCCTCTCCTCAAGTTTAAATTACTTAGTTCTAGAGCAAACTTTTTTTTTTTAAGCTACATCAACACTATTTCTTTAAGTTTGCTTATGTTTTGGTTAATTTATTTACCTCCTTCAGGCTTCTAAATGGGGCCAGGGGCTGTTCAGTGAGGTACCCATGCCATGTAACCCAGCTGCATGAGCTCTATCCCTCGGTGCTAAGAGGAGGAGATGCAGTAGAGATGCTACAGCTCCTCCAACCACCGTGGGAACTCAGCTAATTTAAGCTACTGTTAATTACCTCAGTGCTATGGTCTGAAAGGAGGAGTAGTGCAAAACTCCAGGAAACAGGAACTAGAATTGTAAAATCAACATTTGCCAAGCTTTCAGATATTAAAGGTCTAAAATAACTTTGTGCAACAACAAAACCCCCGCTTTTGGAAATCTGTTCTACTCACCCAGGCTGGAATATGACATGAGCTTCCGGGCACAGGATGAGAATGTTTTTCATGTCTTTGGAGTAAAGAACTGTTCTGTTGTACAACAGTGTGCAAATGGATGTCTGAGTCTTCCAAGTTGGTTTCTCTGAGAACCCTCAGAGATTCTTGTCCTTCTGGAAAGCTTTGATCTGGCTCCTTTATATTCATATTGCACTGAGAATGCAGCTCCACTGCTTTATATACTTCATCTATATGAACTGATTTTTCAGGAAGCTTCACATGCTTCTTATCAAATGCCTCCAAAGGTAATTTTTCAGAAGACACAGTCTCTTTTAATAACTGTTGAGGGAAAGGTTCATCCATTGTAACTGGTGTGGTCTCTAGCTGATAAAATGATTTTTGCTCTTCCAGTTGAATCAGACTTTCATTCCGCAGATCTTCCACTGAACACTGGAGATTAATACAACCCACACTTCTTGACAGCTCTTCATATTCACTTGCAGGTGAAATACAGTTCTCATTGCCTCTGTTTTTAATTCCATGGGTTTGTTCAAAAGGTCTCTGCGACACAGTGCTAAGATCCCCTGGCTGATCAGCATTCTGACAGTCATCACTCAGAGTAGATTCTAATTGCAGTGGGTGAAAAGATTCTTCAGATCCTGTTTCAAAAATTGTCAGAAGTCAAACTTCTTGCTAATAAAACAGAATTTCCACTTTAAACCTCTTCATAGTAAGACTTCTCAGTAATGTATAACAAAAAGCCAAGTAAATAGGAAGAAACATTTTTTTTAAAAAACTGCTTAAGTCTCCTCAAACATAATACCATTAGCATTACAGAAAATTATTCCATCGCTGTACATGAAACTTCAAGAAACAACACTTTTTGCTGCTTCTTAGAATATGTTTAGGGATGGACTTTGTGAAGGTGCTGACGTAACTACATGGGAAATCAATACATTTTACAACTTAAACTCTGTAAATGGAAATCCTTTGAGTCTCTTTTGGGCCTGCAACAAAGTCTCTAAACCAGGAAGAAAATGATCCAAAACACCATTACTTGGGCAGAAAATCTTCAAAGTAGAAAGCAACATTCAAACTGGAACAAAGACTATGGTTCCTACAAGGTACAGTATTGCACCCTAAATTATCTTTCTTCATCTGAGCATACAAGTCAAGATACCATTTTTCCCCAGAAGAGGCTGGGCAAAGAAAAAGATTGGGTATCAACATTAATTACTGGGGAGGCATTTCAGCAAAACAGCATCTGCCAAGCAACAGTGTTGTATAAACTACCTTTTTTTTGTCCTAAGTTTCATAAAATCAGTTGCACAGATTCCAGCACTGTGCTGTCACCAGGCTTTTTATACACATCAGAATGTACCACAGAAACCTTTAATGGTTTCCTTTAGACATTTTTTTCATTCTTTGACACATAGAAAATATCTAGTTTTACAGGTATAAAGAACATTGTCTGCTGATAAATAGCTGTTAATGGGGAGAGAAGAATTACACTGCAACATCAGCCATCAACAGAAAATTCTCCAGATGATGCACTTGCATATCACCCTTCTTTGAACTGACAACCCATAACAGTTTTTACTTGCATAACCTGCTGCTTATGTTATTTTTCCCGTCCTTTTAAAGCACAACAATAATCGGTTTGGGATTATAAAAACACTTAAGAGATGGGAAGATACTGCAGTTAAACCACAAAGATTGTTTTTATAAGCAATTTAGAAACAGAATGGTTTGAAGTTAGAATGGGGGATAGGATTCCTAAATCCTATTTGCTGTGACCACAGTCATGAATTCTTGAAGTGTCAACCTCTTTTAGCACTTTTCACTACTTTGCAAGCCACAAATATAACTGACCAATAACATTTACATTATAACTACATCTCTTACTTAAATTATTGTGCCACATTTCCTGTTCCTCTTCAGCTTTTTGTTGGAGCATCTTGAAACACTGAAACACCTGATTCTTGCTCCAGAAATGTTTAGATTGCTACCAGCTGCATTTGGAATTTTTAGAATTTAGAATTACATGAAATATCAAGGTAATTTAAATTTAACTGCAAAATATTAAAAAATATTTTTCCTGCTATAAGCTGCCATTAACTTAATCATAAACTTCTAATCCACTAAATTAATTACAGCACTGGAGCTCAAAAGTTGCTGTCTTATCCTCCACTTTATTTTGTGGAGAGATAAGGCAGTTCTATAATCAGACCAAGTATCACAGTGTGCAATATATTGCTGTGACTTAACAGTGGGAAAGGAAAATTGAATTGTTTCTTGAAGAACACTATGTAAAAGACAAATGAGTCAGTTCACAGAGACTCTAACGCAAGAACAAAATTTTAAAAAATTTTTGGAACCTCCTTAGCTTACTCAAACTTACAAAGTAATGGATATACATGAACAAATATTTGAAAAAGGACAGTTTCAGCCAGAGTTGATATTTCTTTGCTAACAAATCACCACAGAAGGAATAAGTAACGTAATATCCATTACAGTGACTGGAATAAGCCAATCCGCTTTTATATCACAGTCATAACTGCTCAAGAAATGAACTTTGAAAAATTTAAAGAGTTCTGCCATTAAAAGTGGTGGAGGAGACAATGTGTGAGAGTGCAGCAGAGTTAAGACATTTCAGAGCAGGGCTGAGAGAAGCAAGATCTGTCCCTGTTTCAACACTGCAAACCCACACTAAGGGCTGGTATTTATACACTGGCACAAAGCTGATTTTGAAAGCACTGATCTGACTACATTGTACATACCTGGAGTAACATTTTCCCTAGAAGACTCTTCTTCTGATGCAATGTTGTTTTGCCCATTTGTTTCAAGACTAGAAGGCAGACTGCTTCTTAGTCTGTTCAGACCAGAGTTTTCCACTTCTAGAAATGCAGACATGTCTTGACTTTCTGTTGAAAATTCTGAAGTCTAGTGGCATAAGAAAATAATTTTGATTTAAGATTAATTTTCTCAGAAATAGGAAGGATAAAAATATAAAGGTAGTATTTGATTTTTGGGTCACATTTCTGCTACAATCAGCAATCCACGTATATAAAAAATACTGTTGTGTTTCTTCTAAATAGAACACGGTATAGGGATTATCCATTTAAATCTTACAAAAAATCTTAAACCAAAGTATTTCCTCTACCAAAGTCTTTTCTGCAGTACCTCGCTAAATTCTCTGTGCTGTGAAATTCTGTACTGAGAACAGGATGATGATGATGAATCAAAGTCAACACTTGGTTCCAAAGGCTGAAAGAGCTGGTGATGGAAGTTTGGAAAAGGTCTCTCCATTTCAGGAAAACAGAGTTCAGTTGCTGGAGCTTTAAGAAAAGAGGTTATTTTAAAACCAAACAAACATCACCCACACCCCTAAAACCAGCTCCCTATAAAAACAACCCCCCCCACCCCAAACAATGGACATATCACAAGTTGTTTCTACATACAGTAAATAAAGCCTGTAGAATTCTGCAGGTATACAAATACCAGCTCGTAAAAATGAAATCTTTACAGCATCCAATTCTTTAACACAAGGCAGGTATAAAAAGCACTAAGAAAGTGCTACACTGATTCAATTTTATTATTCTTTAAATGAAAAGGTGAAGTCTGTAAATTCTCTGTTCTGCTCTTGTAAGACTGCATCAGAACTAGTATGGGCTTCTCAGTACAAAACTCATAGCAGAACAAGACCAATGAAGAGCCACAAGGATGATTAGAGGATGGATGTAGCACATGATGTTCAAAGAGAAGCTAAATGAGTTTGTTCAATCTTAAAAGAAGAACTGGGAGTGTGAGGAAAGTGGTACAAAGAATGTCTGCTGTCTACTACCTCCTAAGAGACAGTATGGAGAATCCTAGAATGGTCTGGGTTGGAATGGACCTTAAAGATCATCTGGTTCCAAGCCCCTTGCAATGGGACACCTTCCACTTGATCAGTTATTCAAAGCCCCATCCAACCCTGGCTTTTAAAACTTCGAGGGATGGGGCATCCACAGCTTCTCTGGACAACCTGTACCAGTGCCTCAACACTGTCACTATGATTAATTTCTGCCTAGTATTTAATCTAAATCTATCCTCTGTCAGTTTAAAGAAAATGCAGTTTCCTCAAACATTCAAGAAAAGGAAAAAAAAAAAAAGAATAAAGTTATTAAAATGTTGCTTGGGGGTATAGGATCTTTGTCCTTGGAGACACTCAGAACTTGCCTGGACAAGGCCTTAAGCAACCTGGTCTAAGTTGACTCTGCTGTGAGCAGGAAGGAGAATTTGGGCCACATAAACAGAAATCCTTCCTGGTCTAGATTAATCTGTAATTATATCATTTGAGATTTTCAAACAATCCAGGAGGAAGTGATTTGAACTGAAACATTAGCATTATCTTCATGATAGTTAATAATAATGTTCTTAATTTTCATGAATTGCTACAGTTTTCTAGAGAGCATAAAACTCCCACCAACCAGTCAGTGTTTCATCAACTATGTGACCCCCTGTGAACAATAAAGTATTATATAGTATTTCTCTACCTTCCTGAAGTGAAAGCTGTGCATAAACAAGTGACAAAAATGGCACAGGTAGCAAACAGCTCAGCCACAGTGGCAGGAAGCTGCACAGAACTGATAAGAGACCTGGCCAGTTTATCTTTTTTTTTTTCTGCAGTAGATAATGCTTCGTGAACATGTACCTAACACAAAGCACCAAGAACATCAAAGTATTGAATTCTTGCATGTAGAATCCTTACTGACTTTAAAATGTAAGCTGAGTATAAATAATACAAACCAATGCCTAACACAGAGCAAGCTCCTCATTCTGTATGATCAGACAGCAGCACAAAAAAGCTATAAAATAATGAATACCTTGGATATGTGCATTGTCCTCTGAGTAAGAGTTCGAGTTCCCAGTAGGTCTGCCCAAGATCTGCTGTTTCTGGTTTTCTTTATAAAGGTACATCTCTCCTTCAGACAACTGACTTTCAGATGCTCCAGACAAATTCTCTTGCCCCTGCTGCAAGGTAAAAGGAAGCGAGGAGTTCCAAGGGTGGCTTGCTGTTTCTCTCAGAATTCCATCTTCTCTACTATCAGAAGACAATTCTGAAATAGTAAGTTAGATGTTCAGTTTTGCATACAAATCACTTACATTACATTATTTGAAAAGACAGTGCTTAATATCCTGAAATATTCATGAAGAGTTCTGGGGTTTTGTTTCTTTAATTGTCTCCTGTCAACGCTCCTACAAACCTTACCACACATTTTCACAAATGCAAGTTGCTAATATCTAATTAGGGAGCAGTCAGCACTTTTACAGCTTAGCACTTTATTATAGAGTGTAGACTTAGGAAATACTGAAATTATAAGATCAGAAATGAATTAATACTGCTATTTTATGCTAGCTAGCACATCTTTACCTCCTACTGCAATGTGTCTATCCTTCCATGTGATCTTCAGTATCTTTATGACACCTCACAGTGGTTTTATTCATGCTTAAACAGAAATTGCTTAATACCAACACTAGAAAGCTGTGGGATCAAGACAACCAAAATCATGTTCCTAGACAGCACACCAACCTTTCTTTATCTATAAGCTTACAGAAAAATTGCAGAAAGCTACCAGAAAAGGTCATTACTAAGCACTGAGTGTATGGTGAAGACACAGCCAGACTTGAAAAATTTATTTAGTCAAATAACTAAACTTCTGGTATTTTTCTTTCACAACTAAAAAACAACAGAGAAGAAAAACTACAAGCAAATGATCTTGGAAATGGCTTTAGCTTTCTTACATCAATAAAACACATATGTATCACATGAGTTATGAAGTTTACTACTCAAAATAACATCAGTTTGAAACACTAGGGTTAAAATGAGCCACTGAAATCTGAGGGTGTAAAAACTGTAATTATCAAAAATTGATTTATAAACATGGAATAACTCATATACACACATGTTGCTTAAGAAATCAGATGTGGGTCAATAACAAAATATTAAGCCTCAAAGTAAGTAAATCGAAGGGTCACCATCTAATCAATTTCAAACTCACTTCCATGTTCACAAGTAATAATGTCAGGAGCACTTACATATTTATTATAAAGGAATTGTTTTTGATTTTATGAAAAAATAACAACATCAAGCGGCAGACTACAAAAAAAAATACTAAGAACATGTATTTCCCAGGAAACTATTAAAAGTTAATATGGCATTCAAGTGAAATTTTAACAAATAAGTCATTAAGAATTACTGTGGTGACAAGCAGATACTGGAACAATTCTCTTAATAGCAAGACAATCATAGCTCTGCAACAACCCATGATATATATTGATTAGGAAGCTTTTATCAGTATATAATTTGAAGATAATTTTTAAAACAAAAATTGCCACTTGAAAGCTGCTAGTGTTACAGTTGCATAATAAAACTCAAAATATCCTTTGCCAAAGCAGATGTGTTATAATGTTAAATTGTTATAAAAGTAAAAAATCATGAGCACCTAAGAAAACATTCTGGTTGTACTCAACTCTGTAAGATGTATTAATCAACCTTCAGTGAAATTTGACATAAGCCTGTTTCAGAAGAACTTACGTTCAGTGAGTTGGACCCATTCTGCCATAAAATTAAACCACAATTTTCCTTTTACAAGAACAACAAAACCTGAACACTCACCACTGTCAACAGGGCTTGCATTCAACGTTTCACTGGTTGAAAAGCTGCCAGTGGAAATTGTTGAAGTTACATCACAGGGTATTCGTTGCATGAAAGCCTCTGAACCTGGTACTTCCTGGGATAAAGTAACACATCTATTACAGGGTATTCACATGTTCAGAAGTAAAGCTTTAAACCCACACATTTTATTCTGAGCTCAGTTCAAGTGTAGGAGCCTTCATGTTTTGCACAGTCAGGCAAATACAGAATCATCCTTGCTCAGTACAACACACTCACACCCCATGTCCCAGGCACATCACTCCCCAACAGCCCCCTCTCCTCCCCTTCCCACACACACACACTCACACACACACTCATATAAAGCCTCTCAGAACTGCATACAAATCATGACACCTGGAAGACTGTTTTATCTTCTGGTGGTCAGATTTGGCTATTTCTCATCACAGACCCACTTCAGTAGAATTGTGGATCTCAGAGGGACATACATGCAAAATATTAAAAAATCATGAACTTTACAAGTACTTGCAATATTGAGCTTTTTGCATATAGGAGACTTAAAATCTAATTCTATGAAATTAAACTAAAACACACAAAATCCTCTAAAGCATTATCTTCTTTAATTTTAAGGTAAGCTCTACAAAGTCACGAAGAAGATAAAGAAGGTTCTTGCAGTTCTTGTACAATTAGATATGAACAGTTCTTCTCAAACTCTGACTTAAAATGTGCCCTAAGAAAATAAAAAAATCTAAGAAACCCTTCTGCTACATTTTTCATTATTACTAATTTATACAAATATATTGAACATACTCATATAAAACATTTACATCCTAAGGTACTTTTATATACACATGTAATACACAGCATGTTTTAAATACTGCTTTTATGTCCTAACAAAACAATGGAATCTTTGGGTGAGAGAAAAGAGGGAGATGGGTGCTGATTTTGGCAAGGCTTTAACACAATATTCAATGATCCCAGTTTGGATGCTGCAACCTGGATGAAAGGACAGTAAGAAGGGTAAAAACACTGGCTGGATAATCAGGCTCAGAGGTCAGTGATTGAAGGGTTACACACTGTGGAGGTGGGGAACAACCACACAGGGTTCTGTCCTTGGCAATGAATGACCCAGAGGAGGTGACACCACGTTTTTTTAATCAAATTTGCAGATACGTTAAGGCAGGAGGAGCATCCCATGCACTGAACAGCAGGGCTGGTATCCAGAGGGACCTCTGAGGGCTGCCCCTACAGGAATGCTATGAAACTCAGCAAGGGCAAATGCAAAGTCCAGCACTGGGAAGGAAGAAGCCAGAGCACCAGTCCCAGCTGGGGCCTGCCTGGGTAGCAGCACTGCAAAAAAGGATTCTCAGCAAGCTGAGTGTAAGCCCATGGTGTGCCCTGATAGAGGAGCACAGCATTCCATGCTGTATGAACAGGAATAGAGCAGATCCATCACAGTGGTTACCTCTTTACTTGGTGCTTGTTTTACTGCTGCACCTAGAATAGTGCACTCACTCTTAGCCACCCAATATGAGAAAGATTACATCACAAAATAAAGAGTGAGTTACAGGATTATTTTGATGTGACCAACCGTATTATCAAGCCTGAATGATGGTCCAGAATGTGTTCTAAGTCTCTCTCCACCTTCAGCAGCAAGAATTGATGAATCTTGAGACACTTGAGAATCCTGGGACTGGGCTGAACACAAAAGTAACAGAAGCAATAAGGAACAAAAAGCAATTTTTGAGTTCACAGTGAGCAATGCACAGCAGAGGGCACTAACACTCCACTGCTGCCGGCCTCACTCTTTGAGCACTGATTTTGCCCATCCTTAACCACTTTCCTCTCACCTACACAACACCTTTTGCTCCACCATACCACCAATTTCATCAGCAACCTGTGGCTCTCCTTGACCAGCCTTCCTAAAATTTCTAACTGCCCTGACTGCTCTCCACAGCACAGGCAGGAAGAGCTCAAAATTCATGCTCTGGCTTTGCAGAATGAAACACGGCTTTGCCACTGTTACTGCAATCATTTCACTGGAGCGGGGGGAATCTTTTACAATCCACCATTACAGTGATTACAAAGAAAAGCAGACATTCTAAGTAAATTAGAGAAATCAGAAACACTGAATTGCTTAACTACACAATGACTACTACCATGGAACGGAGTCACTTTTGCCATAATGCTCTTACACATAAAAATAAGTATGATCAGTATCTGTGCATAAAAACCACCGCAGCAGCACCCAAAAAATGCAATTTCTGCATTCAGTGCTGATAAGCGCCTTCAAAGTTTGACAATTCTATGACTGTAAATTAATTATCACAGACAAATACATATTCTTATTTCCAGTAATAGTTTTCAAGAAAGAAGTTTCAAGAAAGAAGTGCTAAGTATGAAACTGAAATGAAACACAAGTGAAGTAGGTATGCTTTCTCCCAATTCTAAATAGGCTGCTAGTGACAGAGACATTTCACTCCAGCTTTTGTAAGACTCTCTACTCAGGCAGATCTAAATTTTTCTGAATCCTAACACTAGTTTGTACTTTGTATATGCTGAAACTCAGTTTCTTACCAGATGGCAAACTCTAGTGGTTCCATTTTTCATACTATAAAAAAAAGAGGGACATTTCCTCTGTAAAGCAACACCATTGACATATTGATACGATGTGACAATAATAAAGATTGCGTTCTCAACAAACATGAAACATTTTGAAACTCATTTCAGGGAGAGGAAAAATAACCACCAAGGTTTCTTATAGCCACTGTTACCCAGCAGACTTCCAGGAGAAAGTAAGAAACACAAAAGGAAATACATCTAAAACACATTTAGAGGCCAAGTACTCTGCTCAAGTCCGCTCCTCTTCCTTGGAGCAGGATACAGGAGACATAAGATGCTGAAAATGAGCGAGGCCTTCAAGAAAATTCCTTGAAGAAGCTTGAAAACTGCAATCATCTAATCAATTGCTATTTAAATATCTCCATAGAAGAAAAAGTGTTCAGTACAAAAGATTGCTAAACCTAAAGTAATAACAAGGAGCAGTGTCTAGAAATGGCTGTCAGACATTCAGAAACTAGAAACAGACTATTTATTTTAAAATTTGATTAAAAAGTAAATGCTGGAACAAGCTACCAAATACTTCTCTATTTCCTGATACCTTTCCATCAACATTAGAGATACTTTTCTGAAAGAAGTTATTTTATTTTCTACAGAATATCACACAGGCAGTAATACAAGATACACTAGAGATGCGATTCAAGCATTTAATAGTCTCTTGTATATAAATTCTATGGATAGCTATGTTACAAATGTTTCATTACCGTACTGTAATAACCTGCATTGTTCTTGTGTTATTAATATCAGGGATGAATAGTATCAATTTCATGCTATAAACCAAATTATTTAATTAAAAATACATGCTCATATCCCATGACTTTATTATATTAATATCCTTAAAAATCCTGTATTTGGTGATTCATAAAGGAGGGTTTTTCAGTCTTCTCTCCTTCCTCTAAAATAATAGTGCAAGGTTCTTGTTCCTCACAGGACCTTGACATCAACATGGGACTTTCATGGTTTAACTTCCCGGCCACCACAATGTCACAAAGAATTTATATTTAAAAGCTGAATCTGTAATATCCCAAATGCTGCTTTTTTTTTCCCCTCAACAGAAATGGCAGTAAAATAACAGCAATTATTTTAGGGTGCAAGTTGAAAGGCAAGTGACCCACTCAGTGGCCCAACCACTCAGTGAAGACAATGTAAAAACAACGATTAGTCCAAATCCAAGCATGTAGACAAAAAACAACAACAAAAGCTAAACTGGTAATGGAAAAGACAGTCAGTTGAAATGCTGAATTATAGAAAAATATTTGGGATTATTAAAATAAATTGAAATCTTCTTGGAATAACATCCCTGTACAGAGTAGCAACACATGAAGACAATCATGTCTGGAACACTGCTCGAGGGAACCACTGCAGATGAATAAAGAGAGACAAGCCTGTTGATATGTCCTGAAGGAGAACTGTGGAAGAGGTGTATGTATCAAACCTAGTAACTAGTTCTAGGCTGACTTCCTAAGGAAATTAGGTTATGCCATCAAACTTTCTGTCTCATCTGCAGGGTTATCCTGCAATTCCCTATTAACAGTTTGAATTCCATTAGCCCATTCTAGCCAAAGAGGATTGGAAAGAACATCAAGTGCCCAAAGTTCCCAACTCATCCTATCATGCATCCATGGCATGTAAAAGAGCAATTCAGATTTTAGACTCACTTAATGCAACATCATTTTAGCAGTTACCAGTCCTCTGGCTGCAACCAGCTGACCTGTTGGTGCAGCACTTGCAAACACTCAATACTGAGAACAGGGATTCATCCTCCCCTAACCACAAGCAGTCCTTAAGACCCATTTTTCATTCAGACATGTCTGCCACTAAATTTGAGAGGGTTAAAGCCATCTCTCTTCCTGTAATAATTGGAAGAAAGAAATACAGCTAATTATAGACTTTTTTAAAAAACTGCCTGTTACCCAAGGCAGCTCTCCTATCAAAGGAAACTCACCTTTGTTGATAAAGCATCTGCACATAAAAAGCAGATTTACCAACTTTATCTTTCTATCTTTTATGTCTGATTTGAAAAAGCATGTGAGCAGTGACTAAGGATTTGTACACAGCTAGTGGTTCTTGAATCATGAAAGCAGTACAACTCCTAAGTTGTAAAGACTTACATGATTTGGTCAAAAGCTGAAACCACCAAGAACATAACTTCAAAGAACAAAGTCAAAGATTACACAAAGCACTCATTTGCTCTTACCTGTAGAGATACAATTACATCTTGAAAACATGGCAAAAATGTAAACATGTTCTGGTAAGAATCAAGCAGCAAAAAAAATTTAAAAACCAAATTAAATAAAAAATCGTAAGAAACAACCGAAAATGAACCTTAAATTTTCCCTTCAGAAACTTTGTATTTAAAATGCAAGGGATTGTAGGTTTTCTTGCTGAAATACCACCCTAGTTACTGCAAGTACCAGAGAGAACCTCATAGCCTACATGTTATCAAGATTATTGCTAGCACTTTTGGTTGCAAATCTGCTCAAGAGGGCAATCCTCTTAAACACATAATCACAAAAAGCTTTGCTTTTTTTCTTTTAATATAGATGTTCACATAAAGTTTCCTAATCCTCTTACATAAACTATTGCATTGTTCATATACAATACTCTATAATGTAAGAAGACACTACACCAAGATATTTTACATTAAATTGGTAACAGCTGCTCTAGTAATGCTTCTATACTCAGAAAAATGCAAGTCTTTTCTTCAAATATTGTTAAAAGGCAAAATGTTTTTATGATAATTTAAGTTTAAATATAGATATACTTCAAAAGGGGCATTCTGAGAAATAAAGAAACTGCTGAAGGAAAATGAGTGTATATGTACTTTTTCAAAACAACTCCAATTCCAAGTAAATCCGACTGAATTGGAAAAGATGTCTCAATGCAAATTAAATGAAAAATTAAAGATTAGGGCCAGTGGTGAAATTTCTAGCAAAACCAGGAGATGTGTACTACATAGTTGTACTGCTTGTAACAATGGGCATATGAAGGCTGCCAAGCTTCTGGGAAGTCCTCTGCAGCTCCAGTAATATTTTAGACGGATACTGAAAACTGTAGTGGACCATGCAATGCTGTCATCTTGTAAAAAGCTTCAAATTGCTTTTGTGAATGTTTTACAAACTAGTCATCTTTGTCCTTTTATAAAGCCAGTCGAGTTACGCATAACATGTTTAGCAGGTTTCAATGTCCCTGTAACAAAATTATTTTGAACATTCACAAACCAACTTTCTAACAAAAACCTTTTTCTTGATAACCAAAACAACTTGTTTTTTTTATGGAATCCAAATAACTTTGCCACCTATGGACATGGCCTATCCTCAAAGGTGTTCTTGTTCAATAAAAGCTCTTCACAGACAGACAAGAACAGAGCTAAAGCAGTCCTTAAAATATTGCACTCTTGTTCCTTTTGACATACTCAGTGGATCATGTACAAAGCCTATGATGGCTAATAGAAAGGGTCAAAGCAGAATGGACTTGTCTTGAATACTGGTTATGCATGGACTTTTCCTAGTCAGGAGACCTGTCACAGCTACTTGGAAATTCCAGGTATCTGGCTCAAGTCTAGCACTGTGTTAGTCTTACAAGCTGAGAGCCAAGCCTAACGCACTGTGAGCTGATAGTCACAACTTCCTAATGAAATAGAAACTGCAGATACAAAATAATTACCTGTCACTAAACAAGGCATGAGGAAATGGCATGAAGTTGCATTAGGGTAAGCTCAGACCGGACACTGAGAAAAGGTTTTTCCCTGAGAGTGCGGTCAGTCATTGGGACACATTCCCCAGGGAAGTGATCATAGCACTAAGGCCATCAGAGTTCAAGGAGCAACTGGACAATACTCTTAGTCAATGGTTTAGTTTTAGGTAATCCTGAGAGAAGCAGGAAGCTGGACTTGATGATCCTTATAGGTCTCTCAGTTTGAGATACTCTACATTTCTCAATTTTCATGTCTGTCACACCTACGACATGATTCTTTCAAAGTTTTTTTGAGCTAACGATAACCTCAGCCTTCTATTTTTTGTCTCAACCATATTTTTAAGTAATTTCTTACATACACTGATCTTTCAGTGGACATCTACATCAACACATTAACACTCCAGAGGTCTTTTTAAGAAGCAGTGATTTCCTTTGTATCAATACAAGAATCACTGGTTACTGAATCAGGAACATCACTGGTCTGCCCAAAACAGGTTCACACCTGGAAGACCTGCAAACCCTTACAATTCTAAAGGTTACAGATGAAAAGCACATGCCTTGGACAAGAAACTGTTGACTAGAGACAAAGTGTACTGCAGTGTGGACTTGTAACTAGAAGGGTAATGGATCACAAAACCCCAAAAGATAAAAACTTGTTCATTCTGAGACAAGTGCTTATTGAAACATGCTTTTTTGCACTTAAAATTCAATAGCATTAAATAGCACTGCGTGTTCTTTAACAAGTCAGGTCATTTTCTACAAATAAACAGCAGTAAAATCAGCAATGCTGAATGGTGTTCACATAACTCCTTGAAGGAAGAGGATTTCCTCACCTGAATCATATGAAGTTTCAGCAGCCATCATCAGCAATTCTTGTAATAACCGCCCTGACGGATTGGTTTGCCTTGGACTTCCACTGGAGGCTTTTCCTTCACAGTTTGTTATGCCCAAAGGAAAGGTGCCTTCATGAAGAGCATGACTGTGATGTTTCACACATGCAAACTCCCCAGAGGCTGAAATCGGAGAATTTTCTCCAGTACCACCATCTGTTTTATCTGAATTTAGAACATCTGTAATCAGTTTAGGTATAGAAAAGAAGTGCTTTGCACTTCATGAGGAACATTAAGATGCACATTCTATTCTACAGAAATAACCTGCTGAATCTGTATGGTCTCCATTTTAATGAATTTAGTAGTATCACATCAGTAAACACCTTTGCATCACAGTCTATGTATTATACAGGCTGAAAGATTATACAGATCATAGACTTCTTAAAAACTAATTCCTAACTCCACCAAAGTACTTCTTCAATAAAAATTCAAACAAATTTTTCCACATAGCAAATCCAACAAAACTTTCAGTAACTTCTCCAGATTCAGAGGCAATGTAACTTCTCTGCTCTGGTTTAAAGATTTCTTTCTCTGCAACCCAGGCCACAAAGCAGCCCTTTTTGGCCACCCAATCCAGTAAAAATCTCAAGTTTTTACTGCCTACCATAACCAGTGGTTTGATAATACAGGAATAAATCACCTGTGGATCATAATGTATTATACAGCTAAGTGTACATTACTAAGCCAAGTGCTTTTGAAAACATAAATGTATTCTTCAATCAAAACCTTCCCCAAAAGAACCTGCTATCTAATCAAAATACCAAATTGGTCCAACAAGAATTACTCTGCATAAACTGATGCTGATTAGCATTAATTACTTTTCTTTAATTGAAGGATGTACCATATCAGCTGTTTCATTATTTTGCTCACAATGAATGACAGCCTGACAGGCCTATAATTACTCAGATTGTTCTGTTGAGCCCTTTTAAGAATACAACATAAAAAACTTTGTAAAACATGCATTACATTTCAGATGTGAAGAGACCTTGAAAAAAAAATTAAACGTTTACCTTTAGAAAACATGAGTTTGTTGTACCTGTTAATTAATGTTCCTTATAGAGAATTGCAAAGCATTGGCTGCAGACTGTAACAAATACATTTATAAAATTATAACTGCTCTCCAAATTTTTTTTTACGAGTGTTTTTTAACTGGAAAAAAACAACATAAAAAGATGGCATAAAAGTTTCTGTAGAAGCTTGATACTAACACCTTACTTGAAAGATTTCACAGTCAGTTTCTTGGTATGCTCAAAAAGTAAAGCTTCAAACAAAATCTACCAACTTCTCTTTAGAGTTATTGTACAACTGCCTATTAACACAGACCCTGCCAAAGAGAAAAATCAACAAGGAACTTACATCATGGAATAACCACAAATTCTGTTTTCCTGGTGAAATTTTGTTTAAATTACGACTTTCTAGACACACAGGATAAACTTTTCTGAACTACGACTCACTTCGCTGGTATATAAGTTATACCTTACGAAAGACAACAGTATCAGCTATTATTTCCTAATCATCTAAAAGATTATATTCCTCCAATGTACTTCTCATAACCGCATTTATTATATATTTTATATATTACCTGCAAAAGAGAGGCTGCAACTCTTCGGTGTGTCTACCTCTGGTATAACACTAAGTTCATGTTGTTCCAAACCAAGCCCTAACTTGACTTTTGTCACCGGTGGTTTGGAAGGTCTCCGTTTCTGTTCTCTACAGAGAACTTTCTCAGATTGTTCTGTAAAACAAAGTTTAGTATGTTGCAATAATATGTGTACACACACACACATATCTCAAATTAACTTGGAGAGATGGAAGAGAACTCCAGCTCAGCTGTAAACCAATAAAAATTATAAAGAAAAATAACATACAGCCTTACCAGTTTGCTCAACTAGACCAATGCACCGAGAAGTTGTTTCACTTCTGTGAAATTTACTCCTGCCACAATTCTCTTGCTGGTAGTTTTCTGAGACTTGGAAAAAGTCAGTTCTATTAATCCAGTCAGGCTTTTGTGCCTCTGTCACTTCTTCATTTGGGTACGTACGTCTCACCTGAGAAGGGGGGAGGCATGTAAGATTATATTTATACTAATTTATCAAACAAGCATTTTCTCTTGTGTGTATTCCACGCAGGACAATATTGAGCATGTTGAGAAAGTAGTTCAAGTAAGCAAGATACCAGACAGATCTCACAAAAACATTTGGACATAAAGGTATTTTACTGAGCTCTACAAACCTAATGTGCTGAAGCACAATTAGTTACATTTTCAAGGCCTTTGTAAGATTAGATCAGAATACTACTCATTTTTAACAGAAACATTTTTTGAAGTCTGCTTTTGGTTTTTCTGCTCCTGAATTAAAGAATTTTAGCTGCTTGGAGACTGCAAAATCAAAAGACAGGAACTATATAGGGAACAGTTATTCTTCTAAGATGGCTTCAGTTGAAAAAAACCACAAGGGGAGGCAAAAGGATGCTCTTTAGAAGCTCAAGAATAAACTTGGATCTTTCTTCTGTTACCGAAGAACAAGCAAATTACAAGTCAAGACTGCAGCTGCCAAACCAATTTCCTAATACACACAAAAAGACAAGCTTTAAAAATAATCTATTCAAGATGCTTATGATATCCTTTCAGGTATTAAGTATTTTTAATATGAAGGCTATTTTACACATAGAGGTGCATTTATAGATATGAAGACAACTCTACCTACAGGAATTTTAGACAACATAACAATTTCAATAGGCATTATGCTCAGAGACCAAGCACGGACATTCACAGTATTTCTGTTAGACTGAACAAAACTATGCACTTGGGGCTTACAGAGGAAAAGTACTGATTACAAATCACAAGTCCTAATTAAAATTTTCATTATGGTAAATCACCTAAAACTATCAACACTCCATGGGGTACTCTGCTAATTGGTAGCATTGGCTCATGAGTTTGATCACCTCCTAGATGATTCCCCATGCAGAATGTTCATAAAGCTTACCTGCTTGTTTAGAAATTCTTTCAAAGCCTCTTGCTGTCTCTGCATCTGTTCCTTCAATTTATCTTGCTTCTGTAAAAGTAGTTGTTCCTGTATTCTCTGTTTAGAAAGAAGAGCTTCTCTTTGTGCATCTAGCTGTTCTTGCAATTCCTTCAAATACTTTTGCTGAGCTTGGATGCTTTCTGATGAGGCCAACACTCTGTCCCTTAAATTCAGTATACCAGAATAATTTAACGAAGGTGCATCTCCTGCTCTTGGTATCAAGAATTCCTCAACACCCTGGGCTTTAGATTCTTCATGCACTAGAATCAAGGGTTCAGAAAGACTGAGGAGTTGATCAGCGCTTGTCTTGCTGGTGCTCTCTACAGAACCCTGCTGACAGGCTGAAGGATCAGCTGAGGCTGATCTCTTTGTTACTGGCATGATGGATGTCCTAAATGGATGCTCTTCTCCAACTTCTGTCTCTGTTTGATAGTTAGGTATCTTCTGAGCTAACTCTTTAGAGTATACTGTTTCTGAAGACTCAGAGGAACTTTCTGCAGGCAACACAAATCTAACATGTTGTCGCTGTGCTTCTGGTTGTGTTCTTATTGCAGTGACTTCTTTCCTGACTGACCCTGATGGTAACTGGCACTGGGATGGTTCTCTGATGTGATTACTGGCAGTTTTGAAAATTCCCACTTGTTCCTGTGAAGGAGAGTCACACAGCAAGTTAAACTCTCCATGCTTCGATTTTGATGCTTCTGAAGACTGCACTGATTTTCCAGGACAAATGTCATGCATTTTCTCTTCCTGCTTCTGTGAAGATGGTTTTTCCAATATACGCAATGCTCCTGAAAACGCAGGTAAGGACCGCGCATATTCTTGGGCTTTAACTTGTTCCAATGCCTGGTATTGCGTTGGCTGTGCTCCTTGCCTCTGTAGGAGTGGCTCTGAGACAGGCTCTAAATTAATTGATTTTGTTTCCATTGAGCTCAGAGGTGTTGCAGAAGTAGACGAGTACCTTTGCTTCAGTGTATTCTGATACTCCTGTAGATGCTTTCTAGCTTCTTCAATGGTCTGTTTGTGCAACCTGAACAGAGCAAAAACACGAATCTTTTCGGAGCAGTGCCAAAAGAAACATCAATTTCAAGAACCAAAGCAATTCAAATTACTTTGAACAGGTATTCCATAAAGACACTTCACATTCCCTAAAGAGGCTTACCTTTTTTGCTGCAGAAGGTGTTGTTGAAAACTACGGATTGTCTGTATATGACTGTCTTCTCCTGGACTCTTGGTTTCTGATACAGTAGTCTAATCAAAATAAAATAATTTTAATTGCACATATACAACTAACTCACAGAAAACTATTATGGCAACAACCTTAAGCTGTATGTTCTTCCTCCTAAGTTCACAGAAGCCACTGGGTACCACCATGTTTGAAGTCTGTGAGATTTTAGCCTGAGGCAAAGAAGCTAAAGGAATTTCTAGAACAGACGGCCCACAGCTACAGTCTCACTATGCACACACCATCAAAGGCAATGGTGCTTACAGCAGCTCAGTCTAAAGAGGTAAATATACCCTGCAAACTCAGGGAGCAATGAGCCAATATAGCTGCACTTCCAAGGCAATCAGACTCTCAAAAGAGTACAGGTTGTGCAAATGAATCAAGATTTTATATATAAAGAAGATTACTGTCCTTCAACATCCTCCATAAATTCCTCTTCTTTAAGTAGCTGTTTGAGATTTAAACAGACAGAGGCAGATTTTTGTGCGGTTTTTTTCCACTATGATTTATTTTTTCCTTCTTGAAAAAGGTTATGTCTACATGCACAATCATTATGTGACTCTAATCAGATTTTACTAACAGGTATTATAAACAGACGTGCTGTCCCTTGGACTATAGAGAGACAATACAATAGCAAGTCACTGAATTATAAGATCATAGAATATCTGAGTTGAATGAGACCCACAAGGTCATCAAAGTCCATTTCCTGGCCCTGCACAGGACCATCCCCAAGAGCCACAGCACGTACATGAGAGCACCATCCAAACACTTCTTGAACTCAGAGAGGCTTGGTGCTGTGACCACTTCTCTGGGAGCTGTTCCAGTGCCCAACCACTCTCTTGGTTAAAAACCTTTTTTCATAGTATCTAACCTAAACCTCCCGTGACACAGATTCATGCCACTCCTTCAGGTCCAGTGATATCATGTGAAATAAAGCCTGTACACCAGAAAAGAAAGCTTTTATATGTAGAAACTTCTAATTCACAGCCTAAGAAATAAAAATTGTCTTGATTGATGTAGTTTAAAATTGGTAAATGGTATTCTTTATTTTTATTATAATTACAAATCTACACACAATTTTCTATAACTCTTCACCTCATGTTCCGTTTGGTTCTGATCTGTGGAAGGGAGATTGTGGCTTTGCACCAGCTGACCTTGCTCTTCCTCTTCTTTTTTTTTCTTAGCCTCCTCCAAACAGGTTTGCATTTGGATCTTCAGATAATCAGCCTCCAAAAGAGCTTTCTCTTCCTCAATTTTTTTAATCAAGGCCAGCTGCTCCTGTTTCTGTTTCTCTATTTCCTCATCCTATCAAAAAGAAAAATGAGGGGGAATCTCTAGAACTGAATGACGAAGAAACCAGACTGCTCACACACAAACCTTCGTTCCAAATTACAGAAGAAATTCTATTGCTTGTGACAGGTATTTCCAAATTGCAACAGGCCTTTAAAAGTAGTTCCAAAGTCTACAGGAATAACTTTGTTTTACTGGCTCAGTATTTCTAACAATCCCTGAATCCATTTACTATTGCATTACTACCTGTTCTCAAATTAATAAAATGGATAAAATCAGAATCCATTCAAGACATGTTATCACCTTCCAAAGACTGCAAAAGAAGTCCTTTTCTTAAACTTACTTGAGAAATCTATTTTGCATTTTTCTGAGTTTTTCATCAGAGTTCAACATATTTAAACACTAATTCAAGCTTTACAAAAGTGTCTGAAATAGCTAATGTATAATCACTTTGAGAGCAGTCCATAAACCTCTGAAGTAGTCTGTTTATTCTCCTTCCAT
Organism: Eulacestoma nigropectus; assembly: GCA_013397775.1. Lineage (NCBI taxonomy): Eukaryota > Metazoa > Chordata > Aves > Passeriformes > Eulacestoma > Eulacestoma nigropectus. The sequence goes on from VZTE01005755.1 coordinate 981,494, forward strand.
GTACCTACCAGCTACAATTCACTTAGATCCACATTTAGTAACAGCATACGTGCTTTTAGAATGGAAGCAAAGAAAAATTTGAAAGTGCTGGCAAAGATGAAGTGGACAACAGCCTTTAATAACAGTCTGAATGGGGATGTCAGGAAAAGCAACCCAAGAAAGAGCTGGACCTGAGAACAGTTAATGTGGACACAGCAATACGTACACCTGGCCAGGTGCAAAGTGGGAGGAAATGAAGGTTAAAGAAAGTAGCCACACTTTCATAAAGGATCTGTTGCTTGGGTTTTTTTCTAAAATATTACTATTTTGTCAAATTTTTGTTTCCTTTATTTCTGAATGTAAACTCTACAATTCAAGGCTGCACTTAAGACTCAAATTTCAACTTTTTTTTTTTTTAATTGGTAAACCACCACATAACATCTGGTAGGTCTCTAGGGATACAACAAAAATTAAAATACAACGAAACACATACACAATACATATAATGAAATAATACACTAAGTTACTATTTTCTAAATATAATAAATACAGCATTCCCAGAGACACAAAAAACTTTCTGCATCTGCTTCCTAGATAACCAAAAAAAAAATTACTCAAGGTTTGTATGCTTTTCCTGTCACTCTAAACACAACCCCATACACTTTCCTACATTGTCATACAGGGTTAGTAAAGTTTTCAGAGTTGTGTGTTGCTGACTATATCCTCCCTTTATAAAACAAAGGCATTAATGTACAACTGGGATTCTCATTTAACCATGGTTACATCCCTTGCCTACAGCACTTGTTAGATTTGAAGAAAGAGGGGTTTCCACTCTATTCTAAATTCCAGCTACAGCTTCATCATTTTTGAAAAGTATAGAAAATGTTACAGTAAAAGTGTTCATGTTAAGAGCGCCTATAGCTGCTGTATAACCCGAAACATTTTAAAGTCTTCTGTAAATCATTTTTTTTTAAACCACAACTGAGATAGGAATAAACACAAACACACTTACCCACTTCTGTCTCTCCTCTTCTATTCTAATTTTAGCTGCCTCTTCCATTCTGATTTTAGCTGCTTGTTCTTCAGGATGGATTAGAACTGACTTTTCATCTGCAACTGTATTTTCCAAGATTTTCCTAGGGTCTAAAATATACATGTTATTTAGCTGTAATTGTAGTCAGAGTGAGCCCTGGATCTTCTTTAGATCTTGCTTTACAGTTTCCCAATATCTCTAAACAAATGCATAAGCTGCTCTTGAAAAGATCTCTATTTTACTACTCTGCCTATCTCCATAAGCTGGAAAATCAGTTTTTTATATTATTTAAGTCTTTAATGGCCCTTTATTATGTGTCTTTCTTGAATACACAGTAATGTCCCAGCTTCAACGAGACTGAAAATTACTATTAACAGATTACTTGGGAGCCCAAGAGCAAGATCATCCTGAAGAATCAAAAGCCAGACATTAACCTGTTGGAACTAAGAGGGTCTAAAACTGACTGCCACTGGGCAAATGACGTAATATTTGGCTATTGCACAAAAAACAAGACTTAATCTTGTACTGTTAGCTTCAAAGAGCAGCACATTTTCCCCGAGGCATGGTTTCACTCATGCTGCACTCTCCAATCCCCAGGCATTATGTTGGCATAGCCATGTACATGATTGAACTAAACCACTTTATCTTGTTTAAGAAAAACAAGAACCCTATGAAAGCAAAAAAACACAAACAACCAAAATACATGCCACAACTTGATGACTTTAAAACTTCAGAAATCCCACTTAGCATACAAGATCACCAACTTCAGCACTAGCCTAACCAGAAGGGCACCAAGGACAGACATGGCAAGTAACCGCAAGATGATTTGGCTACCAAACAAATTGCAATGTCTAATTGCTATAAATTCCAATTTTACAAAAAGGCTTTTCAGAATGGTGCCTAAAAGCAGAAAAAAACTAATCAGCTTATGCTTGTCTTGGGCATTTATAGCTGTGAATCTCCAAAGAAAGTGGCTTTTCCAGTTCAACAGGTACAGAACTTCAATGCTGACATCTGCACTGAGAATTCTATCCCTGGAGGCAAATCCCTGGAAGCAAACACTTATTAAAGCATGGCAACACCAACAACGATAACAATTTGGGTGAGATTTGAAAGCTAGAAAGGTACTCTGGACATCTGTTCTTTTCAAGATCCTAGTGAACAAGTTGGAGCAAAAACCTCTCCTATTTTTGGTTTCAACAAATCCACAATGCCTTGCGGGCACAGGCAGGAAGGAAATGGTACTTTCACTCAATGTGACAAAACATGTAACATTGAAAGCTCATTAAACAGTTTTGTCATAGTCCCCGTGTACAAGTCTTTTTGCTCATACACAACAAACTTTGATGCAGTATGTACTACATACCTTTGGCTTCAGATACTGTATTTTTTTGCTGCTCATTGTTAAGTTCTAAATCATATAATGGTCTCTCTTCACTAGCAATTGTGCCTGATTCAATAGTCTCAAATTCACTTTGACTCTCTTTCTCACTTTTTGATGTCCACTCCTCTTTTTGGCTTCTTATCTTGTTCAACAATTTCTTTAAGGCAACTTTTGATCGAGGTTGGCAAACTTTTCCTTCTTCATGCCCTATAAAGATTATATAATTTTAAGAGTTTTGGGTAATGAATATCTTCAATCCATAAAACAAAAACACTGGGTTTTTTTATTGCTTACAGAGTTGGACAAATAGCTCAGGTATATTTTTAAAATCTTAGCAGTATTTTCTCTTACTCGCAAGAGAGAAGCAGTAATTTCTCTCTGTAAGCTATAAAAGAAGGGCTAAGCTGGATGCAGTGTTTTACAGTCAAACTGTAGCAGAAATACGTAGTACTATCCCCACACCTGCCCTCTGTGTCGTACCAGCACTGGCAACACAATGCACCACAGACCAAACACCAGACTGTGCCACCCAAGGGATGCAGAGGCGCTTGGCCAAGCAGCAAAGTTCACTGAGACACTTCTGGCTCACATCACATGACCCTGGACATGCCACAAGCAAACAGGACACACTCATGCATCCGTTCCAGCCTACTCACAATATGAAGCAGCTCAACCACAAACCTGAACATAAAGGACACACAATAAGCAGACTATAAAGCTTTAACTTCGAAATATCTCAAAACGGAAAATATTTAAGTTCATGCAGCAGCATCAGTCCATCATTTATACTAATTATATAGGAATAATTATGGCTACTAACAACGTAGTTCTTACAACTGAAAATTATTCTCAGTATACTAATGAATTGAAGCACATCAGAAAAAGAAGTCACATTTTCGGTTTTAAATTATTCATCATTAGGGTACTATCATCTATGCTAAACATAAACCACATGATACTGAAATATTTTACAAACATTAATAAGTTTTACTAGTTAAAGCATTTTAGTTATTACTCAAATTAATTTATTTGATATACTAGACAAATCTTTTCTAATATAAATTGAAAAGGTTTAAGTTAAATATGAAGTTTAGAAGTTTTACTTTCTGGTTCATTAGGGACCTTCTCTTCTATCACATGTTCTGATTCTTCTTGAGTATCACAAGGAAACTCTGGTTGAGTGTCACAAGCAGATTCTTGCTCCAAAGAGATATCAAGATCATTATCTTGAGCTCTGTCAGACGGGGCTGGAAAAGGTTGTGGCTCGAACTGCAAAATCAGGTCTCCTTTCATGTCTAATTAAAAGAACACAACAAAACAAAATGACCATTCGGAAAACAAAGCAAACAACATTGCAAGACTACACTCACACACAAACCCTGAGGAAATTCAAGTATCAATAGGTTACTTCACAACAGATTTAATCCAACATTTTTTTCCCATCAAAATATAATATTCAAAACTGTTTAGATCAATAGCCATTCAGAACCTCCACAGCAGTTTCCACTAGAATATGCTATGTTTTTCAAAATAAAAGTTGATGTGATTAAAGGCTCATCTTTACACCAAAAGCAGCTCACAGGAAAAATTACACATGATCCCAGTAACTTTATCGGGGAAAAGACACACCCTGACCTGGCTGCTCACAAGGCTGCCACAGGTGAGCGATCACATGGTCCAGATGTGAAATTCCAGAAGACTGCACAACAGGAATTCTCCCATGCTCACTTTAGTGACTGAGGGGGTTACTGCCTCCAAGGGATGTGGGACATAGGGGAAGATCACCTTGGAATTGTATGCTTGTTACTTAGGGGAGGAACCCAAGGAAGGGAAAGGAAAGGATCAAGTTAGTCAGGCGCAGAACAAGTATGAGATAAAAATATAAAAATAGTGAGATAAAATGAAACAGTCAGTACACTTGTCTGGCCATGCACTGAGCCTGACAGTCTGTTCTGTATTCTCACTAAATTCCACTGGTAGCTGTTTTCCAATGTGAGGAACACTGTATTTTGTATGCATGTGTGTGCATGGATATATAAGGACCAGCAACTGGAACGGGGACCAAAAGTCACAGGTGCACCTGTCTCTAAAGCACTGCCAACTGCAGAGGCCATAATGAGTGCATTTAGGTGGGTATGAGTATCAGCATGCAGTGGCTAGCAAATCACAAGCCAGACTAGCCAGCAAGAATGGTAAGAGGCTCAGGAGTGATGCATCAGGCAGCTGTAAGACTGGGCTGGGTATTGCAGAGGCCAGGGAATTATTAATTGTCTAGTGGAGGGATCAGGAGGTCCAAGCATTCAAGCCAGCTACAGAGCAGATGCAGGGATCCTAAGAAACCTGCCAGCACATGTGTGTGCATCTCCAAGACTACAAGAGGATCCAGGGTCAGCTACTGGGCAGACTGAATATATAAGGTCAGTTCCCACACAGATCTCCACTGCCTGTGCATGTCTGTGCATACGCTCACATGCCCAGCTGGGTCTGTGTAGCAATAACTGGAGTGGAGCAGCAGATCTTGGGGGCTCCCATGCCCAGGAGGCAGCAACTGGGAAGACTAAGGATCAAGGGCTAGCTGCCAGGTGAGTGTCTAAAGCCCTTCATCAAGTGATCCATAGTACATACTTGAGCACACGTGCATTTGAGTACATACATGGGTATGAGAGGTAACTGTCAGGTTCCAGGCTCCAGGATGAATCACTAGGTAGACTGGCTAAGACCTATGGAGGATCTGTAGTGTAGCAGATCGAGACCTGGGATACAGGGGACAACTACTGGATAGACTGAGTGTCTAAGACCAACTGCTGAAGGGATCCATACCATATGTACAGCCATATATCCCACTAACAGGCCTTCACCTTGATCAGCCAGAGCAGTAAACAGAAGGAGGCAATTTGTGCTGTTTGTACTTAATGCGAGTGCTGTGTTTTCCCTGTTGGCCTGCATGGCCCCCCTGTGTGTATGTGCCCTGGAAGGCTGTTTGCGTGTGTGCCTACTGTGAATACACACACGGCCTTGCTACCGGCTGGACCTGGGCAGAGGCAGCTCTCCTCCTCTGCTGGGTACCAGACCCAGCAACCTCCAACAAAGCACTTACTCCAGTCTTCACTGTACATTTCTTCAAATGCAGACTCCAATTCTCTCTGCCTTTCTTCTTTTATTTCCATGCGTTTGAATGGTGGCACTGAAAGCTGAGGTGGCATCTGTGTGACAACCAGTCTCCTGCGCATCCGATCCTGAGCTTGCATTTGCTCCAGTTCTTCCAGGAGCCTTTTCCTGTCCTTCAAGTACAAAGAAGGGATAACACTAACCTTCAGTGTTCACATTCAGACAGCCACACATCAGGACTGATACAAAATGCTTCCATTTGGTTACCATGATGTTTGTTTAATCTTTAACATTCAAAGTTAATCCTATTCTAAGGAGAAAGTGCTTCCTTAGGAGAAGGCTGTATCAGACCTTTAGACACAGGAGTCATCAATACTAACTAGAAGATCTGATGTTAAACAAAGGATCAGACTCAACACCTGTAGGCCAACTTTCCTCAAGAAAATTAAATCTTCTGTTTTATAAGGTAAATGAGTACTTCTTTTAGCAAGTGACTTTCGTTAGTACATAATTCAGCAACTGCTACATTTTAAGATGTAAACTAAATACTCTTTGGCACACTGAGTATATATGAGAACTATTTAAAAAAAAAAGAAGTTTGTTGGGGTTTTTTTTTCTGTTAATTTCAGGAGCACCAATAATATTTCCAGAAACCCCCATTTTAGTTTGGTTACTCATATAGGTTACTCATTCATATCTCAGCTGATAAAAAGGAAGCTTTTGCTTTTTCTAGCCACCAAAAATACTTGTGAAGCTTACAGACAATAAAAATTTTTTGAGTATACCTCTCAGTACAAAGACTGTTCTCAGTAGTTCAGTTTTTACTTCTTAAAGGAAACAATTTCAACATTTCCAGACTTGCACACTAACAGAATGTCAGTCTTTATGTAAAAACTTTGAAAAGTTTTCAAAAAATAAAAAACCCCGTTACCTTCTCAGCAATAATTTTTTCCCCTGAAGTACGGAATAACCAACTCCAACTGAAGCTAATGTGGAAAAGTAGAACTTATCACCTATTAAAAAAGTTTTGCTTGACTATTATCTATTCATTAATAGTTGGTCAAACATTCATACAACAAAAATTAGAGGACTGTCTTTCATTTTCACTTCTTCCAGATGCCAAAATAAGAAAACAGACTTTGACAATTTTTTTTTCAAAGACATTCTGCAAACTTCATTTAGTCCATCAATTTCTCTCCTGTAAATGTAATTCCTTTATTAATCACCTACCTACAACTTAACAGTGGTCATTCTGACATTAAAAACAGGCATAACTACTTTGCCTACCTTGGCCAATTGGATCTTCTTCAAGGCATGACTTCCTCTAACATGTGCCTTTTCAAGCTGCTTTCTTCTCTCTCTCTCTGCCTCCCTCTGTAGTTCCTCCAAACGTCTCCCTTCTTCTTCAGCAGCTAAATGAGCATCTGGCTGGCAGTCAATCAATAGTTTAGTCCACAAAGTTCTTTGATCGTTTAAAGCATATGTAACAATAAATAAATGAATAATTCTGCAGCAAAAGCTCTTTAAAAACTACACACAATGCCATATGAACATCCTTGAATATTTATGTTGCAAGCAGGACCAAGCTCATTTTTTACCTTTGGAAAAAATGTGTATTTATGTATTTCATAAGTTTAGGTGTCAGGGTTTTCCAGTTTCAAGCTGTACCAGGGATAATCATTTATATGATTTATTTCTTATAGCAGAGTGGTTATTTTTCCTATAATATATGGTAAAGTGAATAATATGGTCAACATTACAGATTGAAAATATTTCAAGGATTTTTTTTTCCCCTTGTTTAAAACAAAACCATGAGGACAGAAATACTCAATCTCATTTGGGAAACGAAAAACAATTTTCAAAGAAAAAATCTTACTAACACGAAAATAAAAAAAAATATTTAGGAAAAAAAATCATTCCAAATAAACAAAGCAAATACAAGGCAAGTATGAGAGTACATTGCTAAAAAGAGGGGATGAGCGAAAAGCAGGGCAACTGCAGCTATCAATTCAGCATAAGCCATAAGTCTTCCAATTTGGGTGCTTGAACACGATGTCAGTCTTGTGATCTCACCTTCTTTTAAAGGCCTGTTCACAAGGGACTGCCAGGTGTGATCCCCCAAGTGACTGAGCACGTAACAGGCTTTTCAAGTCTGCCCATCTGAGATTCTTTAGTAAGTAGTGTAACAGCTGCTTTATACAAGTTCATATCTTTAAACAGGTTCTAGAAAACCCAATAGCTGATATGCAGACACTGTATGCAATGTAAAGAAACAATAATGTAAGCCTGTAGCACAAACACTGGGAGTTAATCACCTGCTCTCCATCCACTTCTCTGTCCACCAAAGCTTCAGAAATATGGTAACGTGTAAGAGAAAAGTTGCCAGCACCAGAGGGCTTCATCGCAACAATCTTTTTCACTTCAAAACTCTAGAAAGAAAAGTACAACTACAGCTGTATCACAGAACATTTTCCCCAGCAAAGCAACTAAACAGAAGTGATGTGTAAAGCTAAACCATTATTAAAAAAAACCCACTTCACCAAATTTTCTCCTGAAAATATTGTTTAAAACCTTATATACATGTAATAATTAATAAACCACATTAGCACAAGGCAGATGTAGAGGGCTTTAATAACTGAGAGCATCCAACAGTCTTAGGCAAACCCCTGCACAGAAATTGACGCTCATCAGTGTCATGTTTCAAAAGCACTAATTTAAAAGCACTGGAGTTTGAGGCACTAATACAAATCCCACTTACAACAGCTGTCACACTCACCTCAGAGCAGGGCAACCACAGACCCACAATACAATCATACCCAACAGCAAAGCAACACTTGTCAAGGACAGACTTGCTTTGGGAAACTCAGAGCCATTATGTCCAATGTATTAGTTGACTGGAGAAAAGAGCATTTTCTGTAACTTCACTAAAAAGTGTCTATTCATAGAACGCTAAGTTGCCTGGTTTTTTAAAAAATTTTGGATACACTAACACATTTCAACTCTTTTCTGGAAGTTTGAGCAATGAGCCATCACACCCTCCCTCTTCCTTGGCTTAGCCTCATGTTCTCAGTAACAAAGTAGCCAAGTTAGGTAACTCAATAATCCTGTAGGACGTGCCTTTAACATCTCCTCCATTACTTTTCTCTCAACTTCCTCTTCCCTCGACTTTCTCCTAAAAAGGGATTCTTATCCAGCAAGAGTCACAGCTTGAGTGGTCTAAAACTAACCTGACCATAAAGAAATGCGCACGCACAAAGAGCAGCATTAAGTCTCAGGAATATCTTAAACTTATCTCTGTATAAGAAGAGGCATACAAAATTTCAGTATTGACTATCACTATTTTATGAAGACTGTAGAAAGTAAAGTCTTTAAATGAAAATCAAAGAGTCATAGAATCATCCATGTTGGAAAAAACTTTCATCCATTAAGTCCAGCCATTAACTCAGCACTGCCAAGTCCACCACCAAACCATGTTCCTGAGTGCCACAACTCACACCTTTTAGGTACCTCCAGGAATGGTGACTCCATCACTTCCCCAAGCAGCCTGTTCCAGTGCTTGACAAGCCAGTGAAGAAATTTTTCCTAATATCCAGTCTAAACCTCCCCTGGTGCAACACGAGGCTATTTCCTCTTGTCCTGTTACCTGGCGAAGAGACCAACCCTCACCTGGTTACACCCTCCTTTCAGGCAGTTGTTGAGAGTGACGAGGTCGCCCCTGAGCCTCCTTTTCTCCAGGCTAAACACCCCCAGCTCCCTCAGCCAGTCCTCACCAGCCTTGTGCTCCAGACCCTTCCCCAGCTCTGCTGCCCTTCTCTGGACATGCTAAGCACCTCAATGTCCTTGTAAGGGGCCCAGAACTGGTAAAACTATTTTTAGCCTTACCAACAGAACTTCAGTAACTTATTTTATGGTACTTAAACAAATGCATGTTATTCTAGTAGACAAAAAAATAAACTGCTAAATTTCGTAATCAATAAAAATCATACTAGTTGTAACAGATCAACACTAACCAAAACACTTGTAGATTATTGCTATGAAAACAGACAAGTCCCAGGCCTAAACCTCATTAGCCAGATTACCAGTGCTTGCCCTGTACTGGGTTACTTTCAGAATGTACAATTGAACATCTCTTCTGAATTATTTAAAAAATTTTAAAATTAACAAACCAATAACAAATAATTATTAATTACATGTAATCAATCAAACCTCCAGAATTTTATTCAAAAGCTGGGAAGATGTGAGAATTATGTTGGAGGCTGCAATTTTCCAGTTAATGTCAAAAGCAATTTAGGTTGAAAAAAAATACCATACTTCCATCATGCTTTTGTAACTCCTCCCTCCTTTTTCTTTTTCCTCCCTCCAAAAAGCAAATAATTCTATACTGAAGTCTGGCAAAACTGGAGCAGCAAAGTATCATGAAATGGGACAAAAAACCCAACAAAAACCCCATGACCCCAGCTCTACAAATGCTATGAATACTAAAGCAGAGTACAGTAACACTTTTTAGGTTTTCATTACATAAAAATCTAATAGATCATATAAGAAAAAGTAAGTTTACAAGAACTTTGCAACACTTTTCAATAAAATGGTGTTTACAGTTTAACTTCAATTAAGTTAACTTTTCTTTTGGTCTAACTAAATATGGCCTCAATTCCTAAAATCCATACTTCTGAGAACCAAAATGGGTTATGACATTAGAGTAAAAATACTTCTTTTCTAACTGGGTAAAGTAGCAATAATAGGAGTATCTTTAGAGAAAGTTTCTGATATTCTAAGTCAACATGCAACGAACAACAGTGCCCTAACTCCTTTTTATGAAATTATAGTAAATTGTTATTGCAACAGAGCATCAGATTATGATTATAGTTGTATTTAATAAGCTCCTTATGCAAACTGATTCAAAAAAACAAGCAGACTTATTCAGATGACGCTGTAATTTGCTGTTATTCACAGGATTTAAAGTTAAACAATTTAAATTCAGTGCCTTTTGAGTAACACATTTGCAAGACAAAGCCCAAGATTTACCTTCCCCTGAACTGACAGTCAATATCTTTTGTTTCCTCTCTCTTGAAGCAGAAATAGGAATAAAATCTCTCAATCTTTCAATTACTTAGCATTTTCCCCCATGAAGTACATGGTGCCCAATAACTCTTTGAAGAAAATAACTTTAGTCTTCACCCTGTGCCCTCCCAGCCATAGGTCTACAACAAAAGGATTAAAATCTATACAGATATGAAAACAAGGAAAAAGGCTTAAAGTCAGCTAGTCTTTAAATGGAACAAATTGACACGCTGTGCTATACTGAAACAGAGCAATCTCTTTCCTCAACAAAACTCAACATGTTGGCAAAATTACTAATTCAATTTGCCATTATCACAACATGAACTTCATAAGAGAAACAAAACCCACATACTGTAGTGTCTGTAGAAAATCCAGATGTTTGCAAACTCTGCTAAAACCAGTTACAAACCACATTTGTTGTAAAGGTGAGTAAAGGACATTTGCTAATGGGTGGAAATGCATTAATTTTTGGAAAGGAACAATACTTAAATAGAGCAGTGACCCAGCCGTCATCCAACACAATTGTATATGCAATTCTGGTTTCACCAGAACCTGGAGAAACCTGGAAACAAAGCCTTCCTGCTTCCCCTGGTGACAAAATACTAAAGAATGAGGAGAAAATTCTGCATTTATAAAATGGAAGGGGAGATGCATTACTGATGTTGCTAGATATAAGTTTAAATAAAAGTATTAAATATTAAGTACTGCGCCATTTTAGTTTTTACAGAGGTTAACTGCAGTGACTATCTATGGGTGGGGTTAAATAAAATGCAACATAAGACACATTCTAAACTGCAAAAGTTACTACAAAGCAAAGCCACAGCATCTCATGCTTTTCCAACAATGCCAAACTGAGCAACGGAGGCACCTGAAACCCAGGAAATAAAGAGTCAAAGTTTGGACTGATACAGACTTCACCTGCTCTACACCAGACGCACCAGAACACACTCTGTGGAACAACACAGAGGGAAACAGCAGCATGAAAGGGTCTGTGAATTTACCTGAACCGTACCAGACAGGAGCTTATTCCAGATGTACTAGATTTCAATACTGCATATACTTCACCAGAAATAACCCCAAACTTTACCACTCTCTTATGACCTTTGTTTTAATCTTCACTCATATCCAGCTTACACAACACGAAAACCCTTGGGCTGCAGTTAGGAGATCTAGAGAGAAACTTGCACTAATAGAAGCACATAGGTACTCCTACCAATCATTCTTAAAACTGTGAGGGTCAAACCTTACTCAGTTTTTCCAGATACAACATGAAACCCCTATCATCCTGCACTCTGACCTGTACATAATGTGCTGGGATGTAGCTGGGAAAAGTTTTGAAAGCTTCACTGGCTCTGAGAGGGGCTAGTATATCTCAATCCTTTCTTTTCTTGTCAGTAGTTTGAATATCCCTGAACTCAAAGGTCTAAAAGGGCACGACGCCACATGAGGCAACTTAAACTCTGCATTCATGGAGTTCTTAGTTAACTCCAAAGTAAAAATGCATATAATGTTCTTTCTGCAGTTCAGATTTGTAATCCTACAGGAAATTCAACATGTATGCACCAGCTCTGTGAAATCAAAGCAGCATGGATGGGGTACAGAGCCACACTTAAAAAGGCTGCAGCCTTCCTGATAGCCTTGGGTGATGGTTTCCTATCAAAATTAAAGAGCTTACCCTTTATTTGGTACTCTCTACAAGAAAAAGAAATTGGAGGGAGAAAAAAACCCCAACAGAGCTGCCCCACAGCTAAAAAGACAGAACTGTCTTTATTACAGAACTAAACAAAATGCTACTAACTGCATCAGTATGACAGAAGGCTGAGGAGGCATGTAATGTACATGCTGAGAGAGATCATTTGAAGCTTCATACCACTAAGGCTACTAAACGAAAATGAGATATGATAAAAGTTTAAAATGACACATTAACTACAAAAACAAGAGTCAGATGACAAGAAATAAAACTCACACATAACAAGAGATCAATAAAGTATGAAAGCTTAGTAGCAAGAAACCTGCTAATATATAATTAATTCATTCTCTTGCTTTTTGCTGAACCAGTCTCTTTATAGTATGCAAATACCAGTTCTGGATGTCCTGTTGTGAGGAGTCAGACCAATAAATACATATGGTACCCCTGAAATTGTGATCACTGTTGCATCAGGTATACATACCTCAAAAGGATGTGGTGGAGGAGGTGGCAGGCTTGCAACTTTGGCTGCTCTTTGTCTTTCCACTTCCAGAGCACGTTTACGTGCATCTGTTCGTCTTGAGGGACAAAAACAAAACAAACCACAAAAGAGAAGACAGAAGGAAAATTATATAAGCAACAATGAGAGAACAGTGCAAAATAAAAGGTAAACCTAAAATCAGATTCCTAAGTACCTGCACTGAATGCTCAGGCTATAGGGATGGGGAAGCATATTGAAAAGACAACAGAACTTAGGCTGGAAGGCAACATTAAAAATTACTTTCTTCAAGTTATGCAAAAATGTTAATACACAAAGCATCTCAAAAGCAATGCAAAATCTTTGCTTTTGACTTAAGTTTCCAGAAAGCATCGTGCACTTCAATATACTTTAACTCCTTGAGTGTAGACATACTTAACTATTTAATTAACAGGTCTCAGCTCTACTCAAGCACAACTTATGCCCAAAAGGACATAGACCATTTTTTATGCCAGCTCAAATTTGGTCCAATCTGTTTAATAAAAAAAAAAAAAACCTAGGGAGGAAGACCGTGACAAATGCACTAGGTCCTTTTTTTAAGTGGGTTACTCTCCAGCAGGAACTGGCCTGACAACATTACATTTCATATGTCACAGAACTCCTGGAGAGTCTGCAAGGCCAGCTTGAATATTTGACCTTTTTGTCTTGGTTTTAAAGCTACAGTTTTTATCAAAAGCCACAAGCTTTGTCCATGAGCATTAATTCTCTAACCCATAAAATTTCAAGATTGAAAAAGCTCCAAGCAAGAAGCATCAAAATTTTTGCCTTTCACCTTATGACACTGTAAAATGCATTCTTAATAAAACTAAGTAACTATTGCATACCTGGCTTGCTCACGAAGTAATCTTTCTTTTTGCTGCTTCTGCTCTATCAGAGCTTTTCTATGTCTCATCTCTGCTCTTTGTTTCCTTTCCTCTGCTTGCTTTGCCAGAGCTTCTAAGTCAGGTTCCTTAACATTAAAATATTGTGATCACTTTATACAGAATTTTACTCTCATCTCATAGTATCAGTATGATATTTCAAATTACATACTGCTGGTAAGAAGCACAAGCTCAAAACTACCTTCTAGTGTATCAGGGTAAAAATACTCTAATAACTTTTCCTTCTCTGCCATCTTTATTTTCTTCTTGTCCACCAACAAAAGCAGCGAACCTGCCAAATTTCTCAGCCAATTTAACCAAATATTGATGTAGAAATCTTAGCTTCTTCTGCATCAGTTTGATGAAAAGGATAATTTAAACATAGTTATAAATACATCCTGTAACAAATGCAGACTAAACTGTGTAGAAAAAGGGTGTTACTACCCTTCAGTCATTAACTGCAACAATCGCATATCAGCAGAAACATTTATGATTAGTTCTCTGTTCCTGTAACACTGGTTCCACAGTTTTTTGCAAACTCACCCATCCTAGCATTGGAATGGACTTTATAAAGAAGTTGATTTAAAGACACTGATATATGGAAAAGCATAATGCTATTTTACTTGGGTTTAAAGATCCTGACTAATTGAAGAAGTAAGCTACTCTGCAAAATCCACGTAAGAAATCTATGGCACCACTGGCTGATTTCTATAAACCTGGTTCAGAGCCAAATCTACAGAAAAATTCTACCCAGCAATCTCAATGATCTCTCAAACAGAGCCTACACAAGTTACAGAATTTTAAAAAAAGTGAAACCAGTTCATAGGTGCAGAATTAAAAAGTGGCACTCGTTTGCAGTCCAGGCAAAGGCCTCTGAAGCCCTTACCATGGCTTTCCATGTCACTGGAGCACTAAATGGAAAAAAAATGTTAAGTGTATTTTCTTAACTGTAAAAAAGACCCATGGTAGAGGAAAAATTAGTGTATTACTGGCATAATTGAGATAATGAGTAACTACGTGCAATTTAGTCAAGTACAATCATACATGATCATAGAAGTATACAATCTAACACAAACAAAGTAACTTTAAAGTCTGCCCAGCAAAAGCATCAGCAGATAGGCCCATAGACTATCCTGTGGGAAGATACCTGCAAAAAAGTACATAACCACTTCTATAAAGCTTCCATTCTTAAAAAGTTGTCTATTTAGGTATCAGGACTCCAAAACCAGGAACGTCAAAGGAAAAATCAAACAAGCAGCAATTCTGGTATTTCTAAAACATCAAAAATTTCTCTGACATATATGCTGGTATTGGCTGGGATAGAGTTTATGTTCTTCACAGTGGCTGGTATAAGGCTGTGCTTTGGATTTGTGCTGAACACAGGGTTGTCAATACAGAAATGTTTTTGTTATTGCTGAGCAGGGCTTACACAGAGCCAAGGCCTTTTCTGCTTTTTGTGCTGCCACACTGGCGAGGAAGTTGGGAGTGGTTGGGAGGAGACACAGCGAGGACAAGCGACCCCAACTGCCCAAAGGGATATTCCAGACCATATGACACCATGCTCAGCATATAAAGTGGGGGAAAGAAGGAGGAAGAGGGCGATGTTTGGAGCGCCAGTGTTTGTCTTCCCGAGTAACCATTACACGTGATGGGACCCTGCTGTCCTGGGGATGGCTGAACACTGGCCTGCCCACAGGAAGCTGTGATTTAATTCCTTGTTTTGCTTTGCTCTGTGTGCGTGCCTTTTGCTTTCCCTATTAAACTGTCTGTATCTCAACCCATGAATTTTCTGGCTTTTACCCTTCTGATTCTCTCCCTGATCCCACTGGTGAGGGAGTGAGCAAGCAGCTGCCTGGTGCTTGGCTGCTGGCTGGGGTGAAACCATGACACAATAATATTAAGCTCCCTTACATTCTCCTTGGCCTGTCGGTGACCCTCCCCAATTGCTCTTAAGCTTGATAAATACAGTTCTTCCAGGGCTTTCATCTTCTCATCCTGTGCCTTCTGCCATTCAGCTCTCAGTGCCTCCTCTAACAGATGCAGTTGTTCTTCTCTCCTCTGCTTTACCTTCTGCCTTATCTGGAAGGAGATATACTTCTGCTGCTCTCTGACCTGTAGAAATAGCATTTATGTTCTGTCAGCAATTCAAGAAAAGCACAATACTTTCTGCAGCAAGACTTCCCACAACCTAGTCTACCCTCCTTCCATCTTTCCATCTCATCTACTATTCCATTCAGAATCTGTCCAGAAAATACTTTCAAGTTGCTGTTACCTTTTTCCAAAATTAATATATAAAATAACAAAATTAATTTTAATTAAATGCTTCAGTTAAAGTCCAAAAAGTGACATACAAGTGACAAATAGCAAAAACTGCTTGGAATATCCTTCCCTCCAAAAATACAACACCATAATTTATGA
Organism: Eulacestoma nigropectus; assembly: GCA_013397775.1. Classification (NCBI taxonomy): domain Eukaryota; kingdom Metazoa; phylum Chordata; class Aves; order Passeriformes; genus Eulacestoma; species Eulacestoma nigropectus. Next base: position 997,562 of record VZTE01005755.1, read on the forward strand.
AAGACTCCTATCACAATTCAACATGGTTTAAAGAAAAATCAACCACTATACTGAAAACTTAGTAAACATACTTTATTATTTTTCACTTTGTATTTTAGGAATTTTTTTTTTTCACAGAGAGGGTTGTCAAGCACTGGAACAAGCTGCCCAGGGAAGTGGTTGAGGCACCACCCCTTGAAAAGTTCAAAAGATGTGTATATGTGGCACTTAGGGACATGGTTTAGTGGTGGACTTGGCAGTGCTGGATTAATAGTTGGACCTGATGATCTCAAGGGTCTTATCCAACCTAAAAAATTCCACCATTCTACAATACTACTACCTTGAAATTTAGCTTACAGGAAATCTTTTCAGTTACTTTTCTTACATTATTTGTTACATCATCAAATGAAATACAACACATGGAAAAATACAGGCATACCTGTTGTAGCCTTAGCTTTCTTCTTCGTTCATATTCTTCTTTCAGAAACATGGCTTCTTCATTAGGACTAAGCCTCAATTTCCCAGCTGTTGCAAGTTTCCTCTTCATCTTTGGATACGCTAAATAATCAACTTCTTTAAGAACAATGCAAAGAAAAAGAGAAATTGTGCATAAATGACACTGGCAAAACAGCTATAAAAACAGGATACTGCCATAATGTTGTCAAATCTGTCATGGTATCTGCATGTGAGAGCTACAACTGTTCACATCTGTCCCAACTGGGGGCTGGACTTTATGATCTCAGAAGTCTTTTCCGACCTTAATGACTTTAAGTGTAATCAACAGCATTGGCTCTGTCTTTGTCACAATCACAAACAGAAATGCTTTTGAACTACTTTGAGCTATGTACCAAACTCGGCAGCAGTATCACATTCACAGTCAACTCTGTGGATCACCCACGAACATTCGCAAAGCGAAGAGTGAACACCATTCCACTCCTGGGAAGATTTAAAAACAAACCCACAAACTACTGAAAAGCACACCCCACAGCAAAGCAGGCTGGTCACTCAGGTGATGTGTACGGAAATACCCTCATAACTGTTGTAGAGAAGAAGTAAGATACAACAGCAAATTTGTTAATGTTTTTGGCTGCACTCCAAGGTTTTCTGTCTTACAGGCTCTGAAACTCCCAGCAACAGCCTGCATGCCAAACATTTCATTGGAAAGCTGAAACTGCTCACTAACGATTTTTTATTCAAGTTTTCTTAAGTAGACAGATTTCAAATTATGTTTCCCTCGAGGTTTTACTGTAAAAAAAGAATCTTCTGGTTCTACAGACTGCTTCCCATTTTCCTTGTAATCACGATTTTCATATGCACCAAAAAAACCCAACAAAACTTCTTCCATCTGATATGCAGCCTGGTCTAAAATTCCCCTCCCCCCCATATTTTTACTGGCTCTTTAAATATTTATAATCTTGGAAATATTCACGCGAAACAAGCAAGCAGAGACTTTTAAAAGCCATTGTTCAATTCTAAAAAATCTAGTGAGCAATTCACGTAGCACTAACAGTTTAGCCAACGTCACACCTGGAAAGATTTATTTCCAGCATCATATATACTGCTCTCAGTATATTTAGAGATAGATACAATAATAGAGATAAAACAGCAAAACTCTGAAGAAGTCAGGTGAGGTATAAAACTAAAGATCCGTAAAATACTTTCGGTACAGGGTTATTAAAGCAATGAATCCCAACCTCTTCACAGCATAAAGAGGGACAGCAGCATCCTGGTTCCTGCCAGCCCTGCCTTAGTCACCCGATGAAGTACAGAAGTTTATCACGGCACAAAATTAAGTAGCAAACTACTACATTCTCTCTCTCTCACGCACACTCCTAAAGAGAGTTTGGAAAACGTAGAGGATGACCAATGCAAAGCCTAGGTCTAAAGGATAAGAGCCGAGGCAGAGATTGTAAACGCCGCGCTTGCCCGGGCTCAGCCGCAGCACAACGCGGGTGGTGCGGGGCGCCGAGGGCCGCGGGTCCGCCTGGGCCGCTCCCGCCAGTCACCGGGAGCCCCTGCCGGGGCAGAACCTGGATGCGCCGGAGCTGAGGAGCGACAGCGCGGAGGGAAGAGAAAGTAAAACAGCCGGGGAAAGGGATACGGGAAGAAGACGGGAAAGAGAAGGGGAGAAGCGAGCAGAGCTGCCCCACACGCACCCTACGCCGCCGCCGCCTGGGCCCTCTCGGTTGCTGTGGCGCCAACGGCCGCCGCCCCCACCACGTGACCCCGCGCCCCCCACGAGCAGCCAAGGGCGCATGCGCACCCGCCCTCCCCGGCTGCCGGAGCCCCGCCCCTGTCCCGCGGTGGCCAATGGGGGCTCGGGACGGCGGCGAGGGCGCGCGCGCCCGATATAAAAAGGGCGCTGTGGGCGAGGAAGGCGTTTGCTGCACATGGAGCTCTCCCGTCTTTGTGTGCTCAGTCAGCCCCTTCCTGATGACCGATCTAACTGCGGACAGTGCCTTGCTCGCCTAACGCGGCAATCTCAGTGCTCACGTGAAGGGGTTCGTCACCACGGCTCCCTCACAGCACTGCACCAGTAGCCCGCAGTCGGAGTCTCTAAGTGCTCGCGTTGGAGGGGCACTGGTCAAGCTTGAAGTGCTGAGGGAGCGGAATAAAACTGAATCCTGCTAGTTCTGCCTCACTTCTGTGCAGCTTCCCTGTTCAGCGCTCTCTTTGGTTGCTCTGTGTCAGTAGGAGGAGTATCATAAGAGTCATAAAATGGTTTGGCTTGGAGGGGAACCTCGGAGAACATTTAGTTCCAACCCCATTCAGGCTATGGCAGTGCCCCTGTACTTGTAGTGCTGCTCTGCCCGTCTTCTAGGCTTGCACACGGCTTCTACAATGGGCACATCTGTGTTGCTGCTTCAACCTTGTAGCTAAATCTTTCCTTTATATACCTAATTAACATCTGCTCCTTGTAAGTCTGATGCAATGCTTGCCTCTTTGCTGGTAGCATGTAGTGACAGGACAAGATGGGGAATGGATTTAAACTAAAAGAGAATAGGTGTAGATTAGATATTAGGAGGATGTTCTTTACTGTGAGGGTGGTGAAGCACTGGCACAGGTTGCCCAGAGAAGCTGTGGCTGCCCCATCCCTGAAAGCTGGATCCCCCGAGACCAGGTTGGGTGGGGTTTTGGAGAACCTGGTCTTGTGGAAGGTGTCCCTGTTGCATATAGGTAAAGCCTTATAAAATGAAGGCCTTGCTGCCTTTGTAAGATCATGGCTTAGGCCTGTTACTTCAGCTAAGTAGAGAAGGACTGTGGGAGAGACACTGCTGAATTAGGGATAGTTGATTCAGCACTGCTGAATCAGTGCTGCGTGACTGCCGCGTGTTCACATCATGATGTGTGGTGATTGGTTGAAATTATGTTTGTTATGCTTTAAAACTATGTAAACAGATAACCAGCTAAGTGCTTAAAAAGGCTGGGTTTTTGTAATAACGTGCTGGTGCTTGCCACCATCTTCAGCATCAGTCTTTTGTGTTATCCGTCATGTCCCTACCCATTGCAGGGGGTTGGAACCAGATGATCTTTAAAGTCCCATCCAGTCCAAACCATTCTATGATTCTTCCTCACACTTTACCTTTATTTCTAAAAGGAACCATTTATCATATGTGTAAGATTTGCAGCAGTTGGAATTTGAAAGTGGAGTCATCAGATATGCTTGATTTATGAGGAATGTAAATGTTATTCGTATTGAGGGAAACAATTCTGCCACACATACAGATGAGGCAAGAGAGGCTGTGTTAGACTGTTTCTTTGCATGGAGCACATTCCACGGGTCTGAACTGCTGCTACAAAAATGGAAGAAATGTTAATGACTTAAAACAGACCAGACACAAATGAGATAATCAATTGTCTTGCGCTGAAACTTGAGTGCGAAATATAGCTACTTTTTTGGCAGTTTCTTATAGAAAAAGGGAAAAATATTTTATACTAGAACCTAACTGTCATAGTAACCCACTATATTGTGCCCTCCAGGACTGAAACCAGGAGGGCTGAGATTACTCGGTAGAACTTGCTGGTTTGGTGCATGCTGATGCATGGCTGCACAGGAAATAGACTAAAAAAATATAGAATTGCAAAAGAAAAGACATGAGCATAAGGGGAAGAGGTAGCATAGCAGTTTTATGTGCTTTCTTCCCTGCCTTCTGCATTTCACTGCTAAACTGCCTTCTTGTTCACAGACTTTTGCTTTCTGACAAGTGCCTGCAACTTACTGCGAACTGCTGACTGTAATAGCTGGTACCAAGTTAATACCTGATTGTACATTAGACACACAGTTGTTTCACAGTATGCATATTGAATAAATTAGACTTAAGACGTGCACTTCCAAATGTGTTTTCCAGTCTCCTTATCGGATTTTTTGTCCTTCAGCATTTTCATTATGGCAGTGCTCTCCTCAATAAAATCACTTGTAAATAGCTTTATCCTGCAGGTCAACAGGTAAAAAAAAAATCGAGACAGTCTATTAAGAGAGTAATTGAGATTATGGATTTTAGAATCCTCTACTTATAAAATGTGAAAGAGGTCAAGTATATGCTCCTCAATTATACTGTTGGATAAAAGGGATATTATGAAACCTACATGTGCTGGGTAAGAATGTTGTTTCAAGGGTGTTTTCTGTCATTGTCTTGCAGAATTATTTCTGCTACTGCTTAATTTACATACATATACTGAAAACCAGGGATTTTAATACGGTAATGTTTTCTACTTTTTACTACACACATTTGAATTATGGTATTACAGACCTGCATTAATTCCTTCCCCCTGTGAAGTAGATGGTGTTCCTTTCATGAAAGGTGAATAGTGATGCAGCAGTACTGGTGCATTTAGTCAGGGATATGTAAAACTGGAGCTACTGGCTCCCCTGAGCTTCAATTACTGGTCACATTTCTCCTGGGGAAAAGGAATTACACTTGCAGGAGTTATCTACAAAGTCCCAAGATAGCCAGTGGAAAATTTGGATTTCATTTCAGGAACAGAATGCTTTTCATACATAAAAAATGTCTCAGAGTGAATCTATGTGAAAACACAGATTTAAAAGAAATCATTTTCGTTTCACGTGTTTGAAGTTGAAGAGGGGTTGTACGACTGTGAAGGCCGCTGATGAGTTGGCCTGCAGTGCACGGTCAGGAGCTCAAATCACAGTACAGGCCTTGTGCTGTTCCAGAAAATGTCTTTTGAGAGTATTGTTTGTACTTCACTATCACAGAGGATGTTTATTCCATCAGCAGATGAACCAATGCAAGAGATTTTGGCACAGGCACGTTGCCTTGGTGTGCTCTGTGGGGCCGTTTAGTCTGAATATGAGATTCGTGAGGCTGGAGTTGACTTAGTGTGGCCTGAGAGAAAATATTCCCTGTCTCATGGGCAGGTCGATTAGACCAGCATAAGCAGCCTATACCTTTCACTGCCACACAGGAACACTTGCTCCTTTCTTCATTAGAAATTCCTCACAGTCCAGTCATGTCTCTCAGTTGCACAAAGGAAAGATGACCTTGCAGGCTTTTCTGCATCTTCAGCAGGGAAGCCCTGGTATTAAAGGTTTTCTGAGATCTAGTAATGGAAGAGTACAAACACTTGACAGCTCACCCTTGTGCAGGACTTGGCACCCTGAATGAATTAAGTATTCTCCTTGAAAAACCCTGAAGGAAGAGCTTTCAAAAAAAGTGTAAAAAAAGACACTAAATCCCCCTGCCCTGAGTCCTCTAACACATCATTATATATAACTGCAGTTTTCTGCTTGTAGTCTCCTTCTTGCTGATAACTGAAGTATCAGAATGAAATGAGAATTTATCTCAGTCTGAATTGGCCTTCCTCTGCATTCAGTATTCCTCAATGTCACATACCACACTGTTATATAGTCTTGAACGTTCCCCTATGGTTCATTTTGGTTTGATGTGTGATTACTTCGCCCATGCTGTTCTCTTTTAGCAGCTGGCACCTTATGTCTAATTATCATGACCACCAGGAACCGACAGAATGTGGTTTTACAAATGTTTGTTATCCTCCAGTTCATATGTTTTCAAAACTGCAAAGTGCTTTTATTAAATAGTTTGCAATAAGTGCATTCATGTGTAAGCTTTGCAAAAAGACACGGAGTTTCCTAAGAAGGAAGAAGGGCTAATCTTTATTTTTGAGGCTGACTAATCTACCATGGTCAGCCTGGGCAAGCACAGCCTATAATAGTTTCTGCCTGAGACTGATATGGAGATAAATTTTCTTGACAGATGTGGAAGAGTAGCTTTTGTTATTATACTCCATGTCATGTAATAGAAAGCTGCAAAGCTATGCTTTCCAGTACCAAAGCAACTGTATCCAGAGCTGTGCCTGTATAAATTCTCAAGGTGCAGATTCTGTCCAAAAAAAAAGATGCTACAGTTTAAAAAAGAAAAGAAAAAAGATGTGAAATATGAGACATAAAAGGCTATGTAGCTGGAAAAAGGGTAATTATGTGTAACTAAATTAAATACAATGTACATCCTAAAATTATTGTTCTGGAAGAAAATGTCTGTAAATTCAGATGTGGTTTTAGGTATGTATGGTGACAAAAAAAAGGCATGCTGTTCTATGACATTGATCCAGAAGCTCTTATTAGGGAACCAGGCTCATTCTCTGTCACAAATGCTCCTGGGATTTCACCCAGCATCCTCAGCCCAGCTTAATGATTTGGGTCTCTGGAAAACAACCAGCCTTGGGGTGGTCAGAGTAGCAACAAGTGACTAAGAGCTTATTATTCATGCATGAACCACGGTGCTGCCTAAGGTCATTTTAAAATGGGCTCTCAAACTCTCAAACAAATGAACTCTCCCAGAGCTTGAAGCCAGGAGAACTGAGCTGGATTCAGGTTTTTACAGACAAAAAGGAGCCTTGTGTACCTGTTGTATATCCTCAGAACCAGCCTGCCTAATTACTCAGTGATGCCAGCATGTGTAGACTTCTACAATGCAAACTTGGTGTGTGCACATTAATTTGCTAAAATTCTTGTAACCTGCATTCAGCCTTCTAAAATATATGGGAACCATACACAGAATTTTCTCCAGTTCTTAAAATATGCACAGTAACTATGTGCACTAATAGGCCAATTATGCTCAGTCCAGTTGAGTTTACAGCTGGTCTTTGCCAGCTTTTCTCAACTACTGTGCCATATCTTGTTTGGCTAACCTTCCTGAGTTTCTTCTTCTAATATCTACTTCTATTCAATTTCAGAAACAATATTGAACATTCCTTTCTTTATTGCAGGTAGTTTCAAGCAGAAAACTGGATTTTCTGACATTTTCTTTAAATAACAGATTCTACACCAGCAAGATCTCTTAAATGGCTTGAAATTTTACCTTGTAGGAAAAGCCCTCCTTATGTGATGAAAAATGCTTTTTAAATTTAGTCCTATGTTAGTATCAGCATGTAGTACAGATGAAAGGAGAAAAGGTTTTTTTCTAATTTTAAAATGATTACTTTTTCTCCAACCTAATTTGTTTTGTATTGTTTGCCTCCTCCATTTGATTGCTTATGTTTATTACATTTTATACAGGAGGCATGGGAGTTTTCACAAGCTTCAGTTTCTCTCAGATGGGCATCCAAATGCTGTGCCATAAACGAAAAAATTAATGCAAAGACATCTTGAAGAATAGCTTTAAGTCTACAAGTCTCCAAAGAAGAGGTTTAATTAAGGTTCTGGATAAAATCATAAAGAAGTAAATTGTCAGGACCTGCCAATATATTGACTGATTTTAGCATAGAATCTCAGAATCCTTTTTGGTGTCTTAGTAGTTATTTATACATAAAGCAACTAAAAATGTGTGTTGGATACATGTGTGCTGGCTTCTGCTGTCTCTCTGACAACTTACCGCTACAGTGGGTGACAGAGGATATGATACAGGATGCAGGTCTCCTCTTGGGAATGTACATGTCATCATTCCTGGATATCTGTTATAACATCTTAATTTTGTTTATGAAATATCAGCAAAAGTGTTCACAGTGTAAAAGAGTGGATCCTGGTTTGATCAAGACCTTCATGCTGTGAATCAAAGAGACTGTATGATCAGACAGACTTGTGATATAGCACATTACACTTCTACTGCAAATTATCTTTGATGTTTTCTTTAGTAGAAAGAAACTGATTATATAGATGAAGTCATTAAAAGACTTTATGGATGAAATACATTTCAATGAGAACCTTACAAAAGGAATGGGTGGTGAAGAAAAATTTACAAGAAGTGAGAATGAATTTGCACCAAGAGAAGAAATTTGGAAAAGCTGCAGAGTGAACAAATGAGTTCAGAAGAAAGCAGTGAACATGGAGTAGTGATATACTGATCCTTACTGCTTCCATTTTACTCTTTTTAACAGAAACCAATCTCTCTAAGGAATGGAGACATTTTCTGTCGTAATTTTGCTAAATATCATAGAAACCAAGGAAGGGTGAAAGAACAAAGGATTGCAAAGAGGTAAACTTAGAGTCAAGTCTGAGAAAAACAAATGTGTAAGGGAGCTATTAATGATTTAGATGCTGGTTTGGTAAACTGGAGTCTTGGCTTCTGTTTTCTACAAGATAAGAGATTTTTGTGCCTGTGATGCTGGCTTAGTAGTTTTGAGATAGATCTGATAAATTGAACTAAGTCCCAGAATCCTGATCCTGAAAAGCCTTGCTAAGCTACTAAAGTCTAGAAGCTGTTAATATGTTCTAATCCTAAAGATCCATGAGCTTCCAGATTTGCTAATCTTTATATGCTCAAGGTCTTCTGATGTTGACAGGACTGAAAGGCTTAGAATCTAAACTTGAACAAGATTCAGGACTTCTGTCTTTTTTTATATATAGATATATATACATCAACATCTAGTGTATGCAAAGGGGTTTTTTTGGTTTTTGTGTGGATTCCGATATTTAGCAGATGTCTGAGACTAAAGTTGTATTTTCTGAAAATCATATCCCTACAGATCTGAGAGGTGGAATTCAAGATATATTCCTTTTCTCAGTATTTCCTATAAGGCAGCTGGACGGCTGCACCTTTGACTTTACATGGTTCCCTAAAGGTGTGCTCACCTCTTTAGATCATACCTTGAGGATCCAGCAAAGGCCAGGTGATATACCCGCCAGTATGAGCCTACATCAGCCCTAAAATTGGAGGCATCTATTGAATCTAACCCTTTGTTTCAGATATTAAAATACTACTGAAGTCAGTAAAGGGGACAACAGTGGTAGCAGAAACAGACATAGGCAGCAATATCATTTGCCCCAGTAATGTCCTTGGGCAGAACAAAACCACCTTTTCCCACTGGTCCAACAAAATTGCCTCAATCTGCTTCTTTGGGTGATTAGTGCTCATCTGGAATTTTATTACTGTCCTTTTTAGAGGATAATTTAATTGTTTTGCATTTATAGAGGCAAGGTAATAACCTTAGATTTACATAGAGCTAATTTCTTTGTGAGTGGGTTCTGCAGGATGTGAGCAATTAAGTTTCTGTGGGAGGATACAGGAAACATGATTAATGGATCAAAGAGACACCATCTAAGGGAAATGGGTATAATACTAAGGGAGATAATGCTCTATTTCATAATAGTTATGCAAATATGCCAAATGTTGGAGAATTCAATTAATAGTTGACAAATGGATTCTCTGTGATGCAGAGTAAACACATACTGGGGAAACAATAAAGCTTTATTGCACATTATCTGTTAACTTCCTCTCAAACAGGCTGGGTTGGCTGGTCAGGCATCTCATTCCAGTGCAGGTGGCAGGGAACAGCCAGGCATGAATCAGTGAAAGACACTGAGATTGTCTGGATGAAAAAGACTGACCAAGGTTGAATTCTTTGCACACAAGGCCAATCAGCACTTGTCAATGTGCTTAGGTCTGCTGCTCAGTCCTCTGCCAAAAGTTAAGTTTTATTCCATGGAAATAAACACCGGTTTAAGAATGAAGGAGACAGAATTAGACAATGTTTATGTTCTTGATTTTATTTCTATAAAAGCAACACTAGTAGAAAAAGCAATAATCAAGTGAAAACAGAATGCCTGAGCTACTGGAAGACACTGGACTAAGACTCAAAAAAGCTGAGCTTCAGTGACCAGTATAAAAGTAGGTTAATACTAATGATATATAAAGGCAATGAATCCTTCAGGTACTGTAGTGATGGGAGATGCACAAATATCTAGATTTACTGAAAACATAAGTTTCTTGTTTGCTTGCTAGCTTCTGTACTGCATATGGTATTTTAATGTCTATTCTAAAATACTCAGTTCCTCTACGACAGATTTAATATGAGGTTTTGTTCTCAGAAATACTGATCCAGAGAGAGAAGGCATTTGACAAGTATATTGAAGCATACTGTCCATTTCAGACCACACAGACTGGGCACTGAGCTAACAAAATGTGACAAGAGTTACGGAGGTAAAGTTTTAAGTATAAAACTCAAGTTTGTCCTTTGGTTGCAACTGCCCTATAGCTGCTATTATGCCTTGCAGCCGGGAGCAATTCTAGGGACATGCCTTCAGTGCCTAGAGACAAGAAGTTGGGAAGAACACAAGATATTAATCTTCAAAATCCCATGTTCCTCAAAAACCTGCTCTTGGAGATGGCATGCCCCTACTTGACTTGGAAGCTCTCTCAACGCTTCAAACGAGACTTCTGTGTATTGCTTTGTTCTGTGAAAGTAGGTGCCTGCTTGGTGAAAACAGAAGTCCACCGTGATGCAACCAGAAATAACTATGTGAGCTGTAAACTTACATATATATATAAATATATATATACCATAAGGACTGTATTTTTTTCGGTGTAAAGCATGACATCCAAATTACCCTTTACAGAAGTGATGCTGCTTTTGCTTCTTCAGTGCTGTTGCTTAGTGGTCAAAGCAGTTACTCAGGGCAGTGGAGATTCGGGGTTTATCCTCAGCCTGCAAATGCACTGTCTCAGGCTAGAAAAGTCTCTTAGGGGCACATCCTGTGCCAAATGGGCTGCTGTGCATCTAGGAATGAGACTGGAAAGAAAGCAGACGGGGCAATGCCAGAGAGAAAGGTGAGGGGACTTGGAAGTCAAGCAAAGATTGAATTCTCTGTTGTGCTCTGAATGATCATTGCATTTTACATTAGGCAATCATGAGACAAACTTTCAAAGCTAATGAATGAGTCAAGACTCCGGCTTAGTTTTGTCCTTCAGCCATTCCATTCACCTGGAAAGGATGAGTCATGCTCAGTTAGGCCACTGAAGTGGTGCCAAGGCTCTGTTCTGCATGTTCTGAGCAGAAAGAAGCTCTAAGGTTCAGGAATAGAAAACTGCTCAGACACCTGTTATCCTGAGGATCTCATACTGGCCAGCCACTAAGCCCTTGTGACATTCTGGGCTACCCTGGAAAGTGTCTAATTATTTTCTCTGAGAATATGGAGCTAGCATGCATAATTTAGTTATTTGAGCTCCCCTGCTGAGCCCAGACTTTGTGATGCATAAATAGGCACTCTAGATCTCATCCTCACATTATTTAGTTGTGCATTTTCCCTTTGCTTTTGACTGTAGGGGAGGATATGAGTCCTATTTTCTACTTGCAAGGCATGTGTTCATTCATTTTGATTCACTATGGTCAAGTTACAAGATCTTTAAATTCCCTAATCTCTTCTACTAAGCTGTCTGTTTAAATCAGAGATAATAAATTTTAATAAACATAAATATTTTCCCAAGTTTATGATTTCTTTTAACATGCAATTTTGCTGTGATCTTTGAGTTACTGCCTCTAATAGATGACTTCCCTGTTGTCAGGGCTGATTCTATCTTGAAGTGTATTAATTTTAGTTAAATGTATCTTGGCAGACATCCACCACAGGAATCAGTGCTGAACACCACGGAGTATTCTTCTAATTGGACATAAAACTCAGAGATTTTTTTCATATGATTCTTTGCTATACAGTGTGTGCAATTAGGTTTAATGAGCATATTTTCAGGACAAGTTGGCCAAACTAGTGCTATTGCTAATTTATAGAGGCTACAAGAAAAGGTACTTGATTATCTTCTTTTCTAAATTAAAACCTTATTGGAAATATTGTTGCTGCTTTTCCTTTCAGCATGTGACTATACAAAAACCTAATTTTGGAAATAAAATGTTTACTCAGTGTGTGATTTCCAATGATTGTTGTAGAATTTTTGGTTTTTCCTTGCAAATATTTTGGCAACAAAGGTAAGCCTAGCATGTTCTTATGTCATGTTAATAAACCCAAGCTGTATATCATGATGCTTGAGGAACCAGTAGGAGCGTAGCTCTCGTAGCATGGATTGAGTATGGGAGCATGAATGAAATAAGCCAGCTCGAAATTCTGTGTAAACACTTGGCAGCTGGTGCCCAAGCCACTCTAACTACACTGCCAGCTCAAGAGTTCTGTGTAAAAATATTCTTGGTTAATACAGAGCTGGTTAACAATGTTTTTCTCTGGAGAAATTATCTCACTGGACATGTGGCTAAGACTGAAGGAAGCTTTAACCATTACTGTCTGTTTTCACCAGTCCTTGCAGACTGAACAGAAACCTGAGCTGGTCCATGCTGGAAAGCTGTGACCTACAGACCTGATTCAAGAGACTGCAGGTGAACCCCTGGAAAGATCAGAACATGAGAGCTGTTCAATCAGCCTCCTCATCACTGCAGCACTAGTAGGGGGGATAACAAAAGCAGACTGGCAAGTTGTTGGTTGAAGGTGCAATGCAAAACATCAGTGTTAACACACTGTTGAGAGGAGTGGCACCTGAAAAAATCCAGGAGATCCCAACACTTGAGTTGGTCATTCATAAGGAAGAGCTCTGATGCTATTTTATGTGGTAACTTTCTGTCCTCTACCATTAATCTAATGTCAGTGGACAGATGATGGGAGCTGGTAGGCCGAGTTTCTCTTTCCATATGAGAAACTGGGTATGGGAGCAGCTCTGTGGGATGGGTGCTGCTGGAAGTGCGACCCCCACTTCTGCCCTTTTCTTCTCTGCATGCGGCTGCATGGATTCCTCTACCTCCTTCACTGGCTGTTTGGTTTAGGTAAGGCACTTGCCCCAGGGCCGTCACTTTCCACATCTGCAAAATGGGAATAATGCACCCAGTTTTGAAAAATGCATTGAGAATTACCAGCATGAACCTCAGAACGGGAGTGGAAATTATTGCTGTTGCAGTTTTACGTGCTTCTACTTGCTTTGTGACAGTGTCCCATGAGCGCTTCATAAATTGCTAATTCTGAGTTACTAAGAATTACAGTCATGTTTCTGTTTGCATTGGATAGACATGTTCAAGAGCTTTCATGCTTGGTATCATTGCTGCTTCTTACAAAGACACTTCTCATTTATATACAGAAATAATGAGACAGAAAAATGTTAAAAGGATTGCCTGAAAGCTGCAGATCACTGCTGGCAGTAATTATTTATCTGTCCACCATTTTGTCTGTGTATATTTTATTCTCTCTCAGTCTATATATAACAACAAATTACTTAGCAGAATCAAAGCTGCTTATTTTAAACTTACAACACTCATTTAGACTGGTACACAAACAAGCTGCATAGTATAGGACATATGCACATGCTACACTTGGTAATCTTTTGGTGTTAATTTATTTAAATGCATCTGGTTTCTTTCCTAATAGAATGGATCAGTCTTCCCTCCCAAATGAAAGACATAATGGGAAAATTCGTTGAGATGTTGTAATGAAAGCCAATATATCACGACGTGTCTTTAGCAGAGTGGGTTAAGCCTGAGTACTTTGTGTGCTGTTTCTTTCACCTGTACAGTACAAATTTTGCACTAACAATTAATTAGCATTTTACAGAGTCAACATTAACAAAATATCCTTACATATTCCCCAAGAGAGAATAATGTCATTAACCTCTTTTACAGATGAGGAAACAATATTGGATTAGCATTGTAACTCCATTGACTTCTCTGGAGTTTTTCCAGATTTACACCAGTAGAAATAACACTAACTTTAGTCCTTGATATAATAAGTCATTTGTTCATGGTTATCTAGTCACAAAGCTGCACACTCAGGATGAGTAACTGAAGACATCCACATTTCCTTTGCTGCTATAATAAGATTTTCTACTGATACAGCATCTATAAACCTTTATCTAGGATATTTAAAAAAACCCCAAATACACACCACCACAGAATCTTACATTTTCCTCCTACTTGTGTCTAGAAACAATTGTTGTATCTAGAAAGGCCTGCATCCTATGAAAATAAATGAACAACAAGATTTTTTTTTTATAAACTTCTACTTGCCCAGAAATGTGAATGTTTTTTCTGAGTAAATTTAACAACAGAAAAGAATAATGGGCTTCCAAAGACTGCCAATGAGCATAGAAAATAAGTTACAGGTCTTTTTTATGCAGGTCCTTTTAAATCTCCCTCATTTCGGGAGATTTCTTATTTTTTTTCTCTCTCTCTTTATTTTTTTAATTGAAAGCAAAAGAACAATGGGACATCAGTTACTTCAATTTACTTATGAATATTGAGAATTCACTTTCAACTTCCAGAGTGCCAGTGGTACCTGTCAGCATTTAAGGTCTGGAGTAATGTGGGAGTCAGCTGACTTCTCTAGACAGAATGCTGTGCAGAAATTAGGGGTCTACACTATTACAGATAAAATAGAAAATTTTTTTGCAACACATGTGTTCACTCCCTAATAACTGGTGGCAACAGCATTATTTCTGAGGTGGTATAACTTGAAAACGCTTAGAAATACAACTTTCATTTCTCCAGTTAAATTAGTTCTAATGTATTAATTATAAAAAGACTTAGCTCTCATTTATAATAGACTCACTGCAAGTGTGGAAATTAGAGCTGAAATTCAGCCTTACACAGAGGATCACTACCAAGCTTCTTCCCTAAGCCCCATGCAGAACAAGGTTAAAGTCGCACTCATTAATCTCCTTTCCTGGATTGGCCCTTATGCACTGGCCAGTGTCCCCTTACCACATCTCAGTGGTACCCTGAGAATTCAAACTCCTCTTGAAACCAGGTTAGGAGTAACTGTACCTAAATCTTGAGTATTCCAGATGAAAGTATCACAGCAAACATTGTCCCAATCTCCTACATCTCACCATTTATGCAGATTTTTTTTTTACAACAAAAGACAGCTGGGAGCTTGAAAGAGTTCCAGGATAAAGTAGTTCTCCCAGTTCAGAAACAAGAATTATCACGTTCCCTCTCTTCAGAAAGTCTCATGGCTGCCACGCTCTTCCACAAATTTTCTTTTCGGACTTGGACAGACCAAACAAGGACTGCTCCAACTCCTTCTGTAGTCAATGGGAACAATTCAGGTTGACTTCAGTCAGATTGGTTCAGGCCCTTAATCTCCCTGAATGTACTAGCATTTGAACAAGTGGCAAACACTGATACTACCAGAGAAAAGAAGGATGACATGAATATATTTCCAAACAAAAGAGATTTACAGGACAGTTGGAATTACACCACGTTTATTTTCTTTAAAGTTAATGAGTGACATCATCCAATAATAGTTGTATTTTACGCTTTTCATAAAGATCTCAAGGCATTTCATAATCAATTAACAGCTCAAGCACGTCATCATTACAGAACATTTTGCAATAAACCATTAGGAATTAATGTAGAGTGAACTTTCCATCATCACTAAACAAACTGCTACACAGCTAGGATCCATGCCAAGCAGGCTTTGAATTTTTTAATGAAGATTATACATTCCCTGCAAGCATAGGATAAGTTCATGTGCCAGGACTTTCTATTTGCCTCCTCCCCACTACCTGCAAATATTTTTATGTTTCACCATTTCTCTGTACGTTGGTGAGATTAATAAAATCCAGTGCTTTGTGCTGCATTACCTTCAATTCAGATATTTAGGACAAGATGGATCACAGTAAATGCAATATGGAGGAGTTATACTCCTGGATTGAAAATCAGTCCCTACAGCGATTTCATGTATTTCTGAAGTATTTCTTAACAGATCTGTGGGTAAAAATTCCAAATAAACTTTTGTTGCCTCCTCACAAGTCTTGCTACTCCTATTTTTTCTGTTTAATAATTCTGGACATATCCCTACCTCCTCATATTAAACACAGTGAAGAGGGAGACAGCACCTAGGTAGGTTTTTCCAAGCTGTTGTCAGACCTAGAAATTAAGTGCCTGGCCCTCACAGGTATTTTAGGGCAGCAGTAAGGCAATTAGGCTCCTTATATTCCAGAGATAATGTCTGGATCTAAAATTCAAGCTTACACCTAAACAGCTCCCTCGCCTGGCAATAGCAGGCTATTCCTTCTCCACCTGGAGTACTCCTGGCTTCCCCCACTAATCTGCCCAGCAACAGTTTGTCTCTTCCTATCTGCAGCAACAGCCTCGTGTAAGCATCCTGCTCTGAGATCAGCTGCAGCAATTTATGGTATGATTTACACAGGAAAAAAAAGCAGCTGCTTCTTCAAAGATTCGAGTCTTTAGACATCTGACTTTTGGCCCCCAGCCTGATAGCATCACAGAGGACGTAACTTTTAAGCTGTTTAAGCGAGACATGTTTTTGTTTCACAAAGACAGCACACAGTCTATGATTAATCTTTTGCATGAGAGACATGGCAGTTTCCCCACTGTTATGCAAGACAATATGGTTTGATTGCTTCTGCCTCCTGTCAAGCCTCCAACTGGAAATGTGTAATATGAAATGAAGTGCAGTAAAACAGATAAGAACATGCTGAGGTAGTTAAAACAGTCCCAGAGTAATTAAGAATCTGTATCTGTACTAGAAACAAAATAAGCCCACTGTTTGGTTTGACTAACACTGCAGGATTGTAAGGCTACCAGTGACACATCTCCATACGAAGTAGAAGATGTGAGAGTCCAAGAGTTGTCCCAGTGGGAAGGTGTGAAAGTCTAAGAGCCGTATAAATTGGAAGATGAGAGACACCAAGAGCTGTCCCAGTGTGTAGATTAAGAGATACCAAGAGCTGCCCTAATGGGGAGGTGTGGGAGTCCAAGACCTATCCCAAAGGGAAGTCAACAGACCAGAGGCTACAATTCTGGAAGTACAGGGGCTGCACCCTGCAGGGTCCAGCCAGTTCCAGCTGGTTCCAGCTGATTCCAGCCTGTTCTGCTCTTGCTGGGCGTGGCCCTTTGTGATAGAGGAGTGGCCCAGCCCCTCCATTACATCCCACCTTCACAACAGTGTCCTGCACGCTCACAGGCTGTTACAGTGCCCTGCACACTGCCCTAAAAGCAGGAAAGTTTGACAGAAAAAGGTGCACACTGGGAATATTTGATTTATTTAAGGGTTTTCAGGAAAAATTCTCTCCTGAGCAGAAACAGGAAGAGAAAACTGTTCTTGCAGTGGCTATAGCAGCAAGTTATATAGTGACAGGCCACTATAATTTTGCTAATATGTATTGTATTGTTATTAGGCACTTAAAGCTGTGGCAAATGCAGCAACAACAGAGACAGAATGCCAGTGACAGAAAAAATCTAGCAGCAACTTACTATACAAAACATGAGGAATTCCTCCTGTGCATGATACATTAAAAGAAAAAGCCAAGAGCTCATTGTTTCCCTGCACCAAAAAAGATTAGGTGCTGCCTAGAAGAGCAGTACTGAACCGTGACTTGTTCTTATTTATACTATATCATGCAACCTGCAAAAAAAAAAAAATCAAACCGAACAACCTGCTCTGCTCCAGATGGCTCATTCGAATCCAAGCAGTGGAGTGAAACTTACCGCTAGGCATCTGATCCATCAGTTCTGTTCTTTTGCCCTCAGCACCCTGTAACCTTATAGGGATTGGTCCCCTCCTGTGTCCAGTTGCACTTCTTTTACCCTCAAAGAGTCATTAATTCCTGAGTCTTTTGCAAAGTAATGGTCCCTCTTCTTTGGAGAAGAAATGCAGTCTGTGCACAACTGTTAAGTTATACCCATAGCTGTGCAGTCCATGCCGTGTATGTGAAAAACGGGGAAAGGGTGGAAGCATAGAGTGCCATTGGCTTAAAATGGGATAATGACAATAAAGGGAAAAAAAAAAACCTTCAAAAAGATCAAGGAAAAATGATTGAAACTATTCTCTCCAAAAGATATACTGCCTCTCTTTCTTTTCTCTCCTGCTAATCATGCCTTGTCCTGTATGTGGCCTTCATCCCTCTTTCCGATGAGGGAGATGCTCATGCAGTGTAGCCTTGCTCAAACTGAGGGTATTCTTACAATGTCTCCCAAAGTGAACGTATCAATTGACCCAACCCATCATCTGGAAATGGCTGTGCATGAGCCAACCCCAGCTTTCTGAGTTGTCAGCTGAGTGATCCTCATTGCTGTCAAGCTTGGCAAAGCCGGCCCTTTCCCAGTGGTCAGCTGCAGAGTGATGGAGTGGATGCAGACTTCCAGCAGTAGCTTTCCCAAAGAGCTACTGCTTCACACTCCCCTTGTGACACAGCAAATGTAGGGGCTGCTCTACCCTCATTCCTTCTGCTTGATCAAAAACCAAACCACTGCAGCCATTATTTCTAAATAATGATTAAATCCAGAGGAAGGCATACTAGTACCAGCTGTGGTCTTGCAACCAGTATACTGCTACCAAACTGCTTTGGATTAGGTTCAAGGCTGAGCTCTTCTGGGCCTGCTGGATGCTCCTGATAAGTGTTTTTACCTAACTATTCACTGATAAGGATTCAAGTTTGAATGCAGCCCAGGGCAGAATTGCCCCAGCTACTTCATTTGTCTTAAAGGTTTAAGCTTGTTTTCCCATGGAAGTGCCATAATGTCAAAGTTATAGAGCACTCTGAATGTCTGTCCCACCATCTCTGCTGAAGCTATTCCCCTCTATGTAGAATAATTGATACTCACAGGGACCTGAGAGAGTATGACTTGTAACTTAGTGATTAAGGTGGGGACTAGAGAGGAAATGGGGCTTTTTGTCTGTTCTCCAGGGAGTATATGAGCTTTAATTTACTAATTATGTTATGGAAAACTTAAGATGAATGCTAAGCAGGCAATGCACAATGACACACACGTAAATTTGCTCAGAACACTACACGGAGATTAACAGCTGTGGTAGAGGAGCATCTTTACCACTCTCTTCTCCTATGTAGATCACAATTGGATTCTGGTGCCTTTTGAAGTGACTTCAAACTGTGATCAGTGCGACACTTTGGGATAATCCACAGTTTTGGAGGATCAAGTGCAACCCATACAGGTGTAGTGCAGTGGAGCAACTTCCTCTAACTACAAGTAAAGGGGAAGAACCACCTCCATGATCCTTGGATGCAGAGCTTAATCAGCTCCTGTTCCATCGTTCCTGGGCAACAATGTCAGGATATGGTAAGCTTTAGTATGTGTCTAAGATGAAGTGAAACCTACTTAAAGTTGTTCGGGTGTTTTTTTAATGAGCTTGACACATAACACTTAGCAAAAATAATTAATACAGTCTCTAGAAACTAGAAGATTCCCATTGATTTCAGAGGGTCACAGATATAACTCCAAACCACTAATCTTCATTTTTAAGAACTGTTGATAAACTGGATTAGTCACACTTTTTAATAAACATTTTGTTTGGAAAGCACCATTTCTACAGAAGTGGGGGGGGTTTATATGAAGTTATCAATTTCAAAGCAGTTTCTATTAGGAAATAGTAAAAACCTTCCTCTTTCCATATTCTCCAAATTAGAAATGTTTAACCTCAATATGGTTTGCCGCTTAGTGATGAAACTCATATAAAAAAATTAAATCAAAACAAAACATTTGGAATGGAGTAAGGTAAAACATGAGAAGTCATCTAGAATTTTTTTTTTAATTTAAAAATTTAATAGAGACAATTTTCATCCCACTCACCTCCCTGCCCCTTGAAACCTTTGTCCCACTTGGAATAAGGAAAACTTCTGTCCCATCAGGAATAAGAAAAGGTTATTTCACAGGTGGAAAAAAGTATTTTCTAGCTCTACCAAATAGCCTACTGTGTCTCAGAGCTGTGATAGTTTGCAAATCTTGCATCTGTTTTTTGTTTACAGTGATGGTAAGATATCTGTGTAGGTAGGTCAGGTTTTCCATGACAACAGTGTGTAGTTCTACATTTCTAGCTACTGTTGGTTCTTGAAAACACAAGAATAAAAGCATACAGAAAGAGAACCTTAAAAAAAACAATCCAGCAAGACTTTCAAAAGACAGAATTAGGTAATGCATTGAGTAACTGAGCTTGTTCAAGTAGGTAATTGTATTAGTATTGACTCAGTGTAACCATCTCTCTTTCATAAACAAATGCTTTGCATGACTGGTTTTCTGTGAGTATAAATGCATTGGATTTTTTCTTGTTATTGAATTTTACAGGAAAAAAAACCCAGCTACATAGATGGAGGTGAAGAGAACTAATCTCTAATATTTTGTATGAGAGAAAGTATCAAACATACGTAGCAGTGAATCCAAATGTGACTAGAGATTATATAACACCTGCTAGGATGTATAATCATGTTTATCTCCACTGGGAAAAGATCCAAAGCCAGAACTCCAAAATCTGAAGCCATCAGGAATGAACTATTTCAAATAACCCCACCCCTGACTGTGGGCTTCTGTGTGGGTCCAGTTTCAAAATAGAATTTCATGCCCACCCCAGCTTGGTGAGATTGCTCCCATAGTCCCTCATTCTGAGTAGCACCTACTCATGGAAGTTATTAGACTGAAGAAGAAGGGGGTAAGAGTATCTCCCCCCTTCACTTCTCACAACACTGCAAAAAAAAAAAAAAAAAGAAAAAGATCTTTGCATTATTAGAACCTTGAGGGGAAAAAAAAGAGAAAAGTTATGAATTTGGCCTCTGGGATTCAAGTAACTGAATTATTAAGAATGTCCACAGATACCATATTAGATATTATATTCACAGATACAATGTGGAGAAAGACTTTGGAATTGAGCCCAGAAAGAACTGCTGATACAAGACAGTTCCTTATGCTTGTCCTAAAATCTCCAAGTCTGATATTAATAAATAAAAGGGTTTTGGGGCTGGAATTAAACCTGCATAGTTTTATGATGAACAGGTCTTTACTGCCTAGTTCAATCTGCATGGCAATATAACCCTCAGACTCTGCACAAGCTTTCAAGAAATTTGGTAGTTGGGAAAGTCTTTACAGTCAAGTTAGAAATTTCTTTTCAGTGGCAGGTCAACAGGAACCAAACATTCTCTTTTTATCATGTTTATGTATGAAAATGTTTTATAGTGACATCATTAGTGATATTACTGGAACCCATCTGCAGCCAGAATCTATTCCACTCCTCCACCCAAGTATAAGCATAAATCCCCAACACCTCCTTTCTGACAGAAACATATACAATCATCTTATGACTGATCACTCTTCCTTAGGCCTAAAGCTGGGTCGTGAACAAGGCATTCCAGCCAGCCAGTGTGAACTCTTCACCCTCTCTAGACACCAGTCCATGCTATCCAGCATCTCACTTTTGACGGGTTTGGTGGAGGAAAAGATTAAATAAAAGTTCGTGTGGACAGTTTTGCCCAGGCAAGTGAGGGGGCAAGGAAAAGAAAACTTCCTAACCACTTCAGGAAATCGTCTGAAGTCCTGAGAGATGACATTTAATTACATATATTAGTGTAATACAGAACTACAAGTACTATGAGCAAAGCGAGGACTATGGGCACAATTCTGCTCACTATGCCACGATCCACAAAGAAAGGAAACTCTTCATGGATTCATGGTTCCTGAAATCAAAAGGAACTACAATGTTTCCAGCCCATAATCTCAGTACAGGGGCTGTCAATTTCTTTCAGATGATTTAAGCATATTTTGTAAAAAAGATATCAACTCTTACTTTGAAAAAAGCAAAGTCATAGTGACCCACCGCTTCCTTGTGAAAGCACCCTACTATTTAATTATTCCCACTGATTGCACTTTATTTCAAGGTTGAATCTATCCCACTCTTCTTTTGCAATTTCATCAAATATGAAGGCCCATTACAAAGAATTACAGTGACATATGTGTCAAAAAAGCACAGAACCCATCTTGACACTAAACTTGCTAAGCACAAAGCTGGATAATCCTGCTATGTGATTTTCTAATGTTATCTGGAGATACCCACACTCCCTTTAATTATATTATTTTACTTCCAGAGTCACTGTAAGGTGATCATCAAGGAAGCAGGAGGAAACAGAGGGCTCTATTATGTGCCAGAGAGAATGAAGGCTGTTACAGGCAGGCTGTAAACAATATCTATGCGCCAAATGCTACTGAATCTTTCAACAGATCATTGAGCAGTCAACAGCTCTGGTCTGGAAATACACTGATTGTTTAGAGAAAAGTCCACAACCAAATTGGTCCTTTGGATATCTGTCTGCTATGATTTTGGAAAAATACAAAATTGCTCACAGCACTAGTACATTTATATACATAAGGGAAGGAAATTATCTGCTGAAATTCATGGAGCTGCACATTAACTTTAAAAACTAAAGCTTTTTACACGTAAGTTCCTCCAAAACATTTTGTCCTCTAACATCAACAGCAACAGAAGAAGCTGATGGCTGGTGTGAGAATCTTTATTGAAGTGACAGCAAGACTTTGCCAGTTAAGTATATTTTTATGTCAAGAAGAAAAAATAGAAAATGTCAAGCTATACCTAAAAGTAACTACAAGCATGTAAGCTAATAAAATTAGTTTGCACTTCATTCTTTAAGTCTCAGCTCTTCCTGTAAATAGTCAACTTCCTTCAATTCCTAAAAGATCAATAAGAGTTGAAAGCATTTAGTAACTCGCAGGAAGTTGCTCAGCACTGCGCTATGGTGTTTAAAGTGCAGAGTTTGAAAGTCTGGCTGGTATGACAGGTTCTTCAGAGAGAGACATCTTCAAACAAAGAAGATCCTTTCTCAAGCATAAGTCTTCGGGGATTCACTGTAAGTCACATAGCTGTTAACACATTTAGGCTGATTGAATGTGAGAATGTTATATGTAGACACCAACTTTCAAAACGGTTTTGATTTAGAGAGCTGCAGGTGTTGCTTTTGTAAATTTCATAGAGTTCAGTGCCAAAAGAGGACACAGCGTGAAAAATTATAAGCAGATCAACTAAAGCATTTTTTTCAATAGAATGTACTGAAGAAAGCCTTGTCAATGTCTGTGACTTATCTTTCCACTTCTGTAAAACATGGTACAGATGTAACTGTCTAGTCTGACTTTTAGTCACAATATTTAGCTACCTGAAAGATAAAGTATAGTGAGACACTATACATTTCTCCTTGTTCAGTTTTCCCAGTTTTGGAACTGTGAGCCTTTAAAAGCAGATGACATACTCAATTATTATCAAGTAAATTTTTTATCTGTCATTTGATCACTTGTGACAGCGAATGAAGTGTAAAGAGACTAAACCTGCACTACAGAATTAGGCTGCAAAGCATACTGGCGTGTATCCAACACACAAAATATAAATTATCTCTCAGAAGTTTCTGAATATTATTTTTATGGTTTTCAGGTAAGATTAGCCAAAGTTCTGGTGATAACACATTTCTATAATGACTTACAGAATGTTACATATAATGTTCTGCTGAAAAAGGAATTTTGAAGTCTAATAGTTCTGCTGTGATCTGGAGTACTAGGGAAAAAGTATAGTGTCTTAGTGTGTGTTAGTCTTCTCTTCAAATGTTTATAGATCAGATTTTCTCCTTTCAAAATCAATATAATTCCACTGACTTCAATGGAGCTATGCCAAGTTAACACCGGCAGATGAATCCAGTCTTTTGTTTTCTATCAAAACTCACATCTGCTTCTAAAGGTTATTTTAGGCTCTAGGCTGGGAAAACTGTTGTGACTGTGAAAGTGTTATTCAGGTTTCAGAAAAAGGAGTTCTTCAGGATGGTGACAGTACAAACCAGCTTCTTCTACCTTGCCAATATGGCCCAGCTTTCTGTTTGAAGAACTTTTTCCATAATGTATAAAGTCAGAAGAAAGCACTGTGATCATTTACTTTGGCTTTCTGTATGTATAGAGGTCACCATAATTTCTGGGCCCAAATCAGGAAAGCATCCTGTCTCGATTTAGACATTATTAATATTGACAATTTTTCAGGATGTATATTACTTTCCCTATTTACTTGCTTTCATGTTTTTAATCTCTTTCTTAGTGTGAAAATGTTGAGCCTTAACTTTAGTTAAACAGTCTATTCCTAAGATCTTGTCCCATAGTTACTTCCAGTCCACAGCTGCTGTGGTCCTTAAAGTATGTCTTTGATATACTTGTTCTAACACAGACTGAGCTCCAAAGATCTCCTCTCCAGAGGAGAAGGAGCATTATAGTCTCCGAGACAGTTCAGTGAGTGACATCTATCATGAAGCAATCACTGAAAACACAGACTGAAGCCATGTGGATTTCTCATTTGTCCAAGACTACCAAACTACTTTCTAAGAATAACTAATGGTCACTTGTGTTCTGAGGTAGCTGCTGAGCTAGAAAAGAAGGCATTCATTATCCATCACCTCAGGTAGCATTGTCACCAGGACATAAAAATTTTTTATCTTTCTGTACTGAAATTACTCAGTTTGTCTTTGACTTCAGTGGCAACAGAGAAGTATCATAACATGGAATTAATCTCACCCTGCTTTAAATGTCTAAATTTGATCTACTTCTTATGTACTTTTTATAGTCAGAAAAAATAAATAGGCACTTCCATGGCACCTCTGTCCCACACAAAGCTTGACAGATCTAGTCTGAGTGTTTGAGGTAACTGTCAGATTTCCATGTTGAATCTCATGAGAGAAAGAAGACTCTGATGATGAGATTTAGGGGAAGTCTCACAGGAGATTTATATGAACAGAAAATAAGGAAAACAAGAACCCAGAATAAATCTGAAGAAAGTGTGGAACAAAAAAGAAACCAGAAAGGCAAAGGAATTCTTGGAAGGCAAAGACACCAGCAAAACCCAGGGGTGCAGCTCAACAGAGGTGGAAAGTATCTGTGCTGTGGCTCCGCCATTTATTGGAGAAAAAGTCCAAAACTGCCAGAGACTGTGAGAATCACAAATCCAAAGAGTCTTGGCAAGCAACATTTGTTTCTTATTGTCACAAAATATTTTGCCAGTTGGGAAGGATATAATCTGTAAGGTTCTGCCACTGTAAGTTCTCAGAGAAGGAGACAATATTCAAGGGAAAGGGCCTTTGAAGTGTACACGTATATGAACCCATTTGGTTATATTTTGTATCTGAACTTGTAATGAACACCACAGTTACTGCACTTCAGTTGCACTTTATGTGCGATTTTTTTCTTGTTCTTTCCATACATGCACATATGTAAAACCATATGTATTTATTAAAAGACTAAGCTGCTACTGTCACAGAAGTAGGATACAACAAAAGGACAAAATACTGAATTTGGCAATAGCATTTCCCATGCTTTTACAGTACTGCATAAAATAAACTTATAAATTCGGAGCAGGTTTCAGGGGAGATTACTGCACACTGATAGCTCAACCTGAAAAGATTTTTTTTTTTTCCTACCTTAAGAATAAATAATAAAGATTGTAATCCTGGCAGCAGATTTTTACACCTACATCCAAGGACATGTAGGTTTATTAAAGAACAGTGCAATGTCTTAAAATGTGAACCAAACCTTTCACTGAGCTGTACTGCAGACTCCACTGCTGCAATCAATACTCTGAAGAGCCCTATTTTTCTTGGACAAAAGACATACATATATCCAATATTTGAGGAAGCCAGGTGAATAAATCAGTAGCTAAACAAAAATGCACTTAGTCATATCTATTCTGGACAGATGCAGGTTGGAAAACCTTATATGGCTCATGTCTTCTGCTTAAAGCTTAGAAAGGAGTCTGTGTTTCCTAAATGGCAACATCCTGTTGCTGGGCCTCTCTGAAGCTGGAGTGATCACAGTAGCAAGTAACTGTGTGCCAGACAGCATTAGACAGATCTACTGCTCAAACTTAAGTTCAGGTACAGTTTGTTGTTGGAGTGCTTTAGCATAAATACATAACTTAATAACCAACAAATTATGTACTTTTTAAGTTTAACAGCTTTCCTGGATATATGTAGCAAAGATTCACACATTCACTTTAACGTTAAATCTGCTTGGCTGCATTTTCTTACTCAGAGTCAGCCCAAGGAGGAATTTAATTTACACACATAATTTATCTTTCCTTAATGGTTTTAAGCGGTGGCCATTATTGGACATTTCTCATGGCACTGCAAGTGATCATTAAACATACGTAATAGCCCTACTAAATGAGTAGATAGCTCTAATGCCAAAATTTTCCATGTTCAAAGATACATTTGTGCATAGAATGGCTGCTATTCTTAAAGGTGCCTCTTTACTTGACACTACTTAATAAAGCCCTTTGAGATAACCACAGTGCGAGAGATGTTTTAGAAAACCACAATTTTATTTCTTCTCTTCTTTAGCCCTAAGCGGTTCAGCATTACTTGAACATCAGCAACAGCACTTCTTCACTACTTCAAAGTCAGATTCTAACCTCAAATTGGCAGTGCACCTCGAGATTAAAACTCTGCCCAGCACTCTGAGAAATGGATGTTTTCAGCAGAAAGAAGAGCAACAGGAGGTAACAACATGATAGTCTAAAACCACTCAATTAGAAGGTATATTAAGGTTACACTAAGGTGCCTGTCATGAACACTCTCACAGGAAGCACTTTAAGAAAGGCATGAGGAAAAGGATGAAACCACTAAGCTTGGAAAGAGCTCTGTAGCTGTTAGTAACCTGCAAGAAGGGCAAGATTCCTCCCAACCAACCTTTTCAGCAGAAAGCTGTGTGTCAGGTGCACTGCCATCACTGCAAGCCCAAGAAACGTTTTTTATTTTCAAAATGTGTAATCCTGACAAGAAGAAAACACAAATAGATGTGTGAGGTCTTCTACTTTCGACCAGATACAGCTACTGTCTGTTTAGGAACGCGGTGAGTGAGAGGTCTCGTCTCCGCAGTAAGAGAGCAGTGTCTCTGTGACAGAGTCAGCCTAAGCCACGGGAGCTGGGAAGCAGCTGCGGGTGTTTTGGGGTGTCGCTGGTGCAGAACAGCAGCTCAGACTGCGTGTGACGGGGCTCCTCAGCACACCCACTCCTCCCGCTCTGCCCAGCCAGACTCTGTTCCCCGTGGACGTGGATCCTGCCCTCCATTTTTATTTTCGGCCCATTATCACAGAGTTTAATCAACTCAACAGGCGCTTCCGTCCCGCTGGTA